>CM066033.1:811540280-811854214 GCA_033557465.1 Ichthyophis bannanicus | reverse complement strand
CATCTGGAAAACACCCAGGGCCGTAGCGGGGACAGTAGTAAGAGCAACCAGATGACATCCCAACCAGCACCTGGTCAGGTACATTCCCGCCCCCCCCTGCAAACAACTGAAACAGATAGGGGACAGCTCATGATCCCCATGTCCCCCCCTGCATGTGTGTTGTGACACACCATAGGAGGCCTGCCACTTTCAACCATGGGAGGTTGCCCATGCCAAAGACCCAAACCCACCGACCCTGCACAACACAACGTGAGTACAAACCCCAGAAATTAACCCCAGCATGCCTTGTGGGAGATGTGCACACTAGCTTACATGGGGTAAACAAGTGGGGGGTACACTCAACAGGCGGTTTGTGTATTACACAGCCCCAATAAATGCACCTACCTGAGACTACATGAGGGCCACAGACACCGTAGTGATGCGTATGTTCATGCTCTTGCTTGTGAAACACCACGGCACACAGTGCCGTCACCGGCCAACACCCATAGTGGGTGACCAAGAATCCTACTGTGTATTGAGCTGCCCCACAGGGTACACACACGGTGGTAATCAGACAGGTGTCCATGGCTCAGAGTTGGTCCAACTCCAAATCCATTTAAACACAACACATGATAAAAACCAAACGCAGCAACCCATACAGTTCCAAAGCGACAACCAACAGCCGACCCCACACACCTTTGACAGCTGCTGTCCCATTGCGAACATCAGGGACATTACCTTCCATGCACACCATGTCCCCTAGGTGATCTATTCCCTCCCCCTCATCCCCTCTGTCTCCTGTGACTTCCCACCTATGGCCACTCGTCTCCACACCCGCGCATTGTCTTCTCACTGTCACTGCCCACCAGTCCCACCGTTGTGGTGTGGTGTTCTGGGGATAGTTGTTAGTAGCATCATGCAGTCCACCGTGTGATGCTGTTGTGTGCTGCCCTACATGACAGTGCAGGTGGATGTACGCTATGCTCATGTCATACCATGTGAACCCTATGTGCATAACGCTATTCACACTAATGGGCGTGACTGACTGCTGTAGCGCGTTACTATGCTCTACATGCCAGCAAACAGCATGGGTTTGGGAGAAGCCTGAGATGCGGTTGAGACAAGGCAAAGTATGGGATTTACCCATAGCCACAGCTGACAGGTGTGTATGTTTGGGGTTGCCACCACGACAACGTTTGCATATACCACAGGTGGAGGACCTGAGGAAGATAGGGTCGCTGAACTTCGCCAGTACCACCGCCGAGTTCCTGGCACGTGCACTGCAGGGATGCAGGAAGCACCACCACGGAATGGTGTGAGTATTGTAGGGAGGGCAAATCACAGGTTCCGGTGGGCCATAGGGCCACTCAGCCTGTTCTCTCAGCCTGTATACTCTAGCACATTCGGTATGTGTCACACATGGAGTCAGGCCCTGATTTATGTCAATCCTTCACAAGACAGTGATCGCACAGCGACGCCTCCCCAACCACACCTCTGCGTACTGTTTACGCAGGCCCACCCACCCGGCGCACAACATAGATGGATAGGAGGGAGGATGGAGGAAGAGGGAGGATGAACCCAGGCCAGAGGGATGGTGTCAGGGCAGGCAGGAGCAGTCAAGATGCAGGCCCTGAAGAGGGCCAGATGGTGAGTGGTTGGTGTCCTCCTCCAAGTGAATGTGGGGGAGTACTATGGCGGATTGGCAGCAGCCACACCTGCCCTAGACCAGGGGCAGCGCCAAGATGGGACAATGGGGGGTGCAGGGGAGAAGAGGGCAACGGAGGGCAGGGGGGCGGGCAGGGAGGGGGGAGGGGGGGGGATTGTGGGGGCGGGGAGGGGGGGGGGGGGGTCTGGAAGGTGCGGGGCGGGGGTGGAGTAGGTTGGGGGGGCACACAGCCAAGCAGAGGGCCACCGGGGCACCAGTCCGGCACTGCAGGCGTCTGCACGGCATGGACGTGTGTGCACGATCTTGCGGCATCCAGGGCCACTGGCACACCTCATGCTAATGCCAGCACACAGACCACAGCCAATGTGTGTCTGTGTGCTGGCAGGTGTATCCACGATGTGTTTGTGGCCCTGGATGACGTACAACGCGACATCCATGTCGTGTACCACGCCCTGCAGTGTCTGACTGGGGCTGTTCGGCAGGTGGCCACTGATGTGGTGCATCTGGCATCCCGATGGCCACCTGCCGAAGAGCATGACAGGTACCATGGCTGGCACCTGTGATGCCCCTGTGTGCCCTCTGCTGTGCTGTGTTTCCCCCGCCCCCACGTTATGCACCTGATAATGTTGGGCATGTTGCCCATTGTGTGTTTTATGTTGGTCAATAAAAGTTTATGACCCTGCCTCTCTGGTCACGTGTTTACCTCACACACACAACATGTACGCAAGCATGGGACAGGTCCATACACCTGGTTGGACATGTAACGTAGCCATGGCCATCATAATGTTACCAGCACCACATGCGTAGCTGTGGGATAACATGTGTGCATAGAAATGGGACATGGGTAGCCACAGGTAATGCTGCTGTTAATATCTCCCACCTAAACAGTCAGTCACAGGGATGTGTCTGTCACAACCACCAATTGCTGGTACAGAGCAGCATCGTACAGACACCTGACACCCATGTGTGCCTCTGACACATGTGTTGCCATGGAGGGGCGGGACACGCATGACATCCCTGCCAAGGACAGGGCCAATGGGCACATAGCCTCCCCCCACTGTGCACAGTATAAGGGGGTGGGAACGTGGAATGCCCAAGATAGTGTTGCTGTAACCCTGGAGCTGGCCAACATGTGCTATTGGGCCTATGTGTACATCGGTGTATTGCAGCCAAGGGGCAATGAACAAATCGTATGCATTTACGGAATGACAGGCAATGGCATGTGTGCAGTAATACATGACAGTATGAACACCCCGGCAACAACGGTCCGGGTCTCAACTCTTCTGGCCACGGTCAAGGCATGCATGTGCACACAACCTATGGTATAAAAGGAATACAAATTGGACTGAGACATAGTAGGTATGCATTGTCACCGTAATATGTATTGTGCTATTGACGACGGCGTGGCCTCCCACGTCTGCCACGCTGCAAGACATGTCCCCCTGCAGCTGGCCACACCCGGTCATCCTGTGGCGGGGGTGGTGGTGGTGGTGGCGGTGTTGGCGGCGGGGGCGGTGGTGCCATCCTTTCCAGGGCAGCTTGGATGCAGTCCATGGCCACACACATCCTCCCCAATGGCATTTCTCGGATGTCGTGGCGCAGATGCCCCACCTCCTGTATGAGGCGTTCACCTGTATGCCGTATAGCTGCAAGTTCCTGACGAATGCCTGTGTGGGGAAGAGATGGTGGTCAGTGAGATTACCTGTGGAGGGTACCATTGTCATGCACAACTATGCAACACATCTCACACAAATTCCCTTTGCATGGTCCAAACTGTACTAATGAAATACATATTGTGCTGTAAGGAAACATTATAAAAAGGTGTAGGCCATGGCCACACACAGGACATGCACCATGTATGTGATGTGAGGCACAGACACAGGGATATACCGTCTGCGCAAAAACAACAACGTCCATCAGATGTACCGGTACTATCTGAGACAGACAGCAAATCGGTGTCCATGGTGTGGGTGGCTGGAGGGTGTGGGAGTGACTGCAACAACACCAGGGGATACACAATGAGTAAGAGATATGGGATGCATACAGGCAGACAATGTTGGGGTAGAGCAGACGGGCACACACACCATGGCCATGTGACCAGTGCAGTGCTCATGACAATGAGCGATGGGGTGTGAACAGCAGTTCCCAGAACATCCCCAGGGCTGAACCACAACTCCCACATGTGGCTGACAGCTAAGGTTATCTCACACCGGCCACCCCTCCTGGGGGTGACCCCAGTGGGCAGATAACAGTGCATGTACACCTTGGGGCCCATGTTGCGTGCTGTCAAGGGCCATGGTGATGTTGTTGTACTGCAGCACAGGGTCCCAGACGCCAGACGTACATGTGCGGGGGTATGCTAGGCATGCAAATGCTAGAGGCAGGCCTCAGATGGGAGTGTTGAGCCCCAGATATAGGGGGGTGGGGCATCCCTGATTGTGCCTGGCAGCAGGCGTGGCAGGAGTGAGGTGTGCATCAGGTCACAACACATCACGTGCCCTATTGACATGTGATGTTCCACGGTGCAATATTAGCAGCCATGCAAATGTACACATCAGTGTTGCATATTGTATTGCTCCAGGTGGCACACAGCCCTAGGTAGGGAAGGGGACAAAGGGTGTAACCTGTACATGGGGGATGGCTCACCTAAGCATAGATCCCAAAGGGAACATAGATCACAAACACACACATCCAATGCTAGCCTACAGGCACACCCAGTCGCCACTAACACGGTAGGGTGAGAGAAGGTGTACGCAGTGAGGGCGGCAACATGGCAGACATTTAAACAGTGTCATTCTGCAGGTGAGGGTAGCCCAGGGCATACACCAACCACGGAACAATGTATTGTGGAGGCAAGAGCCAGGTGAGCACAATGAGACAGGTTAAGCAACGTAGTTCAGTAGTGGAAACAGCAATGCAGGGCTACGACATCTTGGTATCCCAAACGGGATAACCGGAACCTACAAGGCAAGTAGCAGGGTCAGAGGGGAGAATGCAACCTGTGATGATCCCAACTACTACAGCTGTCACTTGGAGACCAAACGTACAAACCACGGGCAAGGGCCCAAACATTTCCCACGGCCTAGGAATGGAATGACATCAGGAAGCACGTTACAACACACGTCACCTATGTATGATCCCTCAGGGGGAAGAGGGCAGGTGTCTGTGACACAGTTCCAAAGGGAGGAGGAGATCCCTAGTGGGCGAATTAGCAGTTTGCTCTCATCAAGCCCCAGGCCAGATGTTCCTGGATGTATACCACCCCCTGGGTCGCACAGCACAGAGGGGGAGCTAGCAGTTGCATATGGCACACGAACATCAGTATCTCCTGGTCATGTCAGGGAATGTGCCTTTGCCAGGAGCACTGTATATCATCTGTAGTGGGTGTGGTGGGTCAAATTATAGCATGTGTCTCTGCCTTCTATAGGCCATTGTGGACGCCAGGGGAAGGTGAGCACAACCTCACCTGTCCACACAGCCATTGGTCACATTCTGGAACACTATGAGACTGATTTAAACCTTCCTGACTACCATGCCGCATGGCATCACAAGCTCTTCCCCAGCGGATGAGCGCAACTGTACATACATGCTTGACTGGGCATGTTACAGTGAGTGTGAACTGCTTTGTTCAGGTGGACTGACTGGAACTGCAATGTCACGAGGGTGAGGAATAGGCTGCTGCTGTAGCAGTTTTCCGTTTCCTTTGGGAGATGTGTGTTTGGGATGAGTGATCCTTTGTCTGTTTGGGGTTAGGGGAACCTATACCGGGTCTGCCTGTATACCTGGTGACCCCAACACACAACATATGCTCATCACATGTTACCTGTGTGATGCCATACAGTTTGGACTGCATTTAGTGTCCCCCACAACCACATCACCTGATGGCCGCATCCACAATGCTGATGCAAGGACACGTAATATGGCCCACCGCCCCTACTGGCCGGCCGCCTCAGACTGCTGTGCTGCAGGGATATACATGTGCAGGACAGCGTCACCACTCTGTCTGTATGTCACACAGCCAACCCTAGTTGTGGGCATGCACGTGACCGCAGGGTAGTGTTGCCACCCCAACCAGGGTAGAGGTACATCTGATCGTGTCTAGTGTGGACATAGTGATCTCTGTGTGTATGAGGCACTGTGAACGATAATGTTGTATATGATGCTGTGTGAACACCTGTTGATAAAGGCTATGTTGGATGGGGCCATTATGACGTTGCCTATCAAACATAGGTTAGGCCTTTGTATGTGAACCGTGATTCCCGCTGCCCCAGGGGACAGTTGCCACAATGTAGCAATGCCACATGGGTGTGCTACAGCCATGAGGCTTACATTGACCTGTTATATGTTCTTCATTTGGTGTTCCCCCACACAATGAGGCACCAGATGCATCAGTACTGTGACATCTGCATCTGTAGGTGTTAACACTCTCTGGGCTGTCAGGCTGTGTGTAACATTGTCATTAGGCAACAAAGGCACAAACATTATGTAACGCAAATGTGTACTGTGTAATGTGGACACGCATATCACAGCTGTAGAGGGTATGCTGTCACATACACCACAGACACACCCCTGAGATGGATATGAGGTGTGTGTGTTGTGGCTGTGACGGCCACGCCCCTCCACATATCCCTCTCAGCTGTGCACATGTGTGTGGGCAAACACACTGCACAGTAAACATAGGGGATGTATAACCGGAGACAGAGTAATAGCTCAGTGGTACTGCTACGACACACCAATTGTGTGTCCTGATATTTAGTTTGCTGTGCATGTGTGGCTCACACTGTGATTCCACTGCCAGCACTGTGTTGCACATACTGCACGCTGACGTGTCTCACAATGACAGCTTCTGTAACACCACGTGTCTGTGTGTGGCTTTTTGAATATTGACAGTCCCGCCACAGGGTGCACACCTGATAGCCTATGTACACACAGCATAGTGATGGCTAATGGTAAGATTGTTCATTACCCACCTTTACTGTCGTGTTGTGATGCAGCACCACGGGCCCGCAGCTCAGCTAGTAGCACATCCTCCCCTGTTCCGTTGCGGCCTGGTGCTGCTGCAGCAGCTCTTGCTGCAGACAACATTGGTGGTGTGGGGCTCCATGGAGGCCCCATGTGACACTCACGGGGACCTGGGCTCTCCCCCTGGGGAAGAAACCCCACATCGGCTACAGTATCAGGTCCCTCTGTTGCAGCTGCCTGCCACACCTCCTCTTCCCCCTCCTCCTGCCCCAGCTCCTCCTCCTCCTCCTCGTCCTCCTCCTGCTCCGCATGTGTCGGCAATGTACCATAGTCACCTGCATTGTGTGCAAACACAGATAAAAACAGATGTGTCAGCTGTACAGCAACATCTATGTGTGTGATCCATACCACACATATGTGATATTCTGGGGACTCTGAATGTGTGCTGCATACAGGGCCCCCACATACCCACATACCTATCGCCCAACACCATGTACCTGTGTCAGGGAAACTGGTCTGGGAGTCAGCCGTGCACGGCCTGTGTGGCCTCCATGTTTGACTATATCCTCATATGTGCATTTATCCAGCAGTCCATCCCACACCCCATGTGGCTAACGTATGTGCAGACAGGGCTACACAGCACCAACAGGTACACCATCCATGATAGTTTCGGTGTGCGTGTGCATGCCATTGCACACGGCAGATTCCCATGGGACATACTGTCTCCCCAGTGCTACATGTGTTTGCCACGAAGCTACAATGTAGGGAGCTACCACTGCAGAGTATCTGGGGACAATTGACAGGCACATGTGGCAGTGTGCGTAGAGTATGTCAGATACAAAGGAAACAGTCACACACAAATGCACAATGACAGATGAGGTGACATAGGGCAGTGATGGTGGAGTTGGTTAGGGGCTGCTACACCATGACATGTCTGGAACTGTTTCAGACACTGCTGGGATGTGTAACACATGTTGTATGTGTCCCTGTATCCTACATGGGGGCCATGGGTAAACACGCCAATACAGGACAAGCTGCAGCTGAGAGGGTCCACAACATATCTCAGTGCGGACATATGTCATCGTCACAGCACAGGTCATGTGTTGCTGCAGCCACAGGGTCAGGGGAAGGGTGACACATCTGCCCTTCGGTTGTGTGCATACGTGTATTGACACACCTGGCCAATACTTTCCCCATAACATGTGTCAGGGAATATTTATGCCCGCACTGCTGTACTGGCTGCCTGCTGTGCTGGCAGGCGTGGATACTAGGCTAGCCATGACGCACCACCACCCATACTCTGTGCTGTCCCCGTCCCCCACAACAGTCACATGTCACCACATTTGACTGACCGTGTACATGTGTGACTGTGAGGTAGGGGAGGGTGATAGCACAGGCACAGATTGCACGTGATTGGGTATGTGCATTACCTCTACACATGCCCCAGATACATGACCCACATGATGCATAGTCCTGTGGAAACTACCCTCTCCGACGTTGATTGGGACGTGTGTGATGGATGTTCTGTACCTGAAACCTTGGGGGTGGGGGTGCACCGTCAGGGTATAGTCATTGGCCATGCGGCTGACAGCAAATCATTGCCTATGTAGGATACGTGACATCTGTGTATCACACAGCTATATATTTGTCCCTCTGGGTATTGCATCTCGTGGTGTTTTTGTGGTGTGACATGGGGGGGGGGGGAATTGTGACGTGATTGCACACACAAATACCATGTGGACAAATGGCGTCCAGGTGTAAGGTTCTGTTCATGCAGGTGCATGCATGCTTTTCTATAGTTACAACACGGAACACATGTCCAATCAGCTGACACGCCTCACCTTGGGAGAGGGGGATGGCTGGGACACTGATGGACCACAGCACATCAGGGGGCAGACTGCCCAATGCAGGGGCAGCTTGCAAAACACGGAGAACCAGAGAGACAGAGGGTGAGTGGCAGGGAGGCAGGGGAGCGGAAAACAGGGATATGAAACAACGTGAGGGCCAGGGACATGCTCATTTTGCTGTAACATGTGGCTTCTTAGGGCAAGCACTGGCCAGCAGCATTCCTAGGGCACTGTACTCGCAAACACACCAGCATATTTCCAGGGTGAATCTGTGACTGACAGGACCATCCGGAACAACGTGAGGTGTGTGCACTGAGAGACACAAGAATGATGCCTGGGCCTCTGGGGGGAACAGCTGACCCATGGGGAGGTGGGCAGAGTGGCCACAGATATGCGTGGACTCCCCACGGCAAGGTACATGGTGTCCCTCATCCCAGTGACAGTTTCAAGTGGCAGCCCGGTTGGCTGACCGCTGTGTTTGACCTAATCACAATCAGCCATTGTGAGGGCAGGTGGATGCAGGCTGACGTGGGTTGGGACATACCCAGATAATATCAACGGACATCTGGGAGATGTACCATGTACTCTTGTGTGCGTGACACAACATATCTATATGGGGGAGATATCATCCAGGGGGAATCTGAGTGTCGTACATGTGAGGCACGGTTCAGGGACACCCCTCATACAATTGTCCTGTGTCATCCACTACTTGCATACACACACAGGTGGGAGAGGGGTACCAACACTGCATGTCATAGATGTTCACACACAGCTGACATCATGTCTCATCCAGATCTCACATCTGCTAGCAATAACCTTCCCAAAGGGTAGTGAGACCTGCAAACAGTCCAGCTGTACTGATGGCATAGTTACCCTGTAATGAGCTCAGAGATCCCATAGATGCGGGTGCAATATATGGCCAGAGTTTGGTGCGATCATGGGAAACCCCCGGGGTTGATATACCCTTGGCTTCCCAATGGGCAATGATTGTGTTGCAGGACAAAGGGTTTGCAGAACCTGTCTGACTGTCAGAGATTGGTACGGCAAGGCCTGGATGTTCCTCCACTATCCTCATACGTCTGCTGTGTGTGTACCTGCCTGCAGGGCTCCTGACAAAGGACACATGACGCTGCTGGGTACCTGGATTACAGTACAGGTACATTATAGTCTGTTCCCCATGTTGGCAATACTCTATACAAAACAAACACATGACGGATTGTTAAATACAGTTTGGAGGGACATTTCTGTATACTGGATTTGTGGTGACCATTTCCCTTTGCCCCTACCCTGGCCAATATATATTCCATGACAACTGTCCCATGACCCCATGCGGTGGGAGACATTAATCACCATCTACATATGATTACTCGGACCGCCTTATCGTTCCACCTTCAGGGATACAACCCAAAACACAGTGCGCAACACATCTCACAGCCTCATGGTTCCGGAGATGGTGGTGGCACTGTGTCTATGTGTTGGACAGCATAGGGTATGATGGGGTGTGCAAACAGCCTCAGACACCAGGCTAAGGACATTCTTGGACTGGGGAGATAATTATGTGTGTGCATCTGCAAATGTCAGCTGTGTACACATTGGTCATATCAGGGAGGTTATGAGATGTGATGGATATGCGTGACATACATACCTGCATGTGGTTCTGCAGTATCCAGCAGCGCAGGCAGCCCATAGGTGTACACCGGACCCAGGCGTTCGGCCAGCTGTTGCTCGAGGGCCGTCAGCATGGCTGGTAGGGGGGCCCCCCCCCTCCTGTACCCCTAGCATGTTGTTCTTCGGCACAGAGGTGCTGCCGTACACCTCTTTTGATGTCTGAATATCTTTTTTTCAGGCTATCGATATCCCGTAGGGGGCCCCCTGCCTCGGCGACCCCTTGCTGGACCTCCTCCCACACCGCCTGATGCCCTGCTGTGCCTGTCCGTGTGCTCTGTCGGCCAAACAGAACCTCGTAGTTTTCAAGGACCAGGGAGAGGAGGTTGTGGTTCTCAGCATCTGTGAACCTTATTGCCCTCCTCCTGAGGGCCTCAGACACAGGGACACGCTTCCTCTTCCCAGTGTGCCTGCTGGGAGCGGGCTGGGCAGGTAATGATGGCCCTGGCGCTGCCCCCACCTCCACAGGTCCCTCAGTCCCCGCAGGCCCTGCCACCAGTGGTACTGGCGGCACCACCTCACCTGCATGGAAGCCGGGCTCAGCCTCCCCCACCCTCAGCCTCCCTCTCACCCTGTCTCTGTCACTCTCTGTCTCTGTCCCTCCCTGCCTATCCCTATTCCTCTCTCTACCACTCTCTGTCCCTCCCTCCCTCTCCCTATCCCTCTCTCTACCCCTCTGTGTCTCCCTCTCGCTCCCCCTCCCCCTCTGGCTCCGACTCTGTCTCTCCATCGCCCTCCTCCCTCCTCTCTGCTCCCCACTCACCTCCCCACTCGTCTCCCCACCGCACCTCACCCCCTCTGTCCCTCCCACAACAGGCACTTGACAGACACAGCAACCACGACCCCAGCACAGGGCACACAGCACAGGAACAGAACAGTAAACAACACAATACACAGACAAGTTTACACACACAATGACAGACTACAGATATGGGTACTTATCATACAACACGGGAATATGGCTACACAAATGACACAGACCCACCTCTCACTACACCGCCTCTCAGGTACAACACCTCTCTCTACAATCGCTCTAGCTCCTCAACCAACCCTCAACGTTTGGCTTGCGTTTGGGTGCATTTGTAGTTTTATGGACGGAGCATACGTTGCGCATGCGTCACTGTGCGACGGCGCTGCTTGTGCGACGCGCATGTGTGGAATTGCGCATGGTCATGCGTTTCGCTCTACGGTTGTGTGTGCGACGCGCAGGCGCAACTCTTAGCGCATAGCCGTTTGTGTGTGGATCATGACGTCGCGGCAACGCATACGCCCATGCGTAACGGGGTTCACATGGGCTCCGCGCACACACAATCGCACATGCGCCCCAATTGGCACATGCGCATCGCAGTCATACACACGCACACGTGACAACATTTGCACATGCGCGGCACGCACAGACAGACGCCGATGCGTGATGTCCTGCACATGCGCACCGCGCACAAGCGGCGCGGTAATGAAAGACGGGACATAACAGTAACCTGTATAAAAGGAGACTGCTGAGTCGGAAACATTGAGGGTGTTTTTGTAGGCGCGGCGTGTGTTTGTTTGGAGAATCTGAGAGCAGGTGTTGTGAGCCATATTGTGGGATTTGTTTGTTGTCTTTGTTGTTTGTTGTGGTTTGCCATTTGTCCAGTGTTTAGGGAAGTGTGTGTGTGTGTGTGTGTCTGTGTGTGTCTGTGTGTGTCTGTGTGTCTGTGTGTCTGTGCGTGTCTGTGTGTTTGTGCTTGTGTAGTCACAGAGGGGCTTACATGGAGGACATAATAGTTGTTGCATGTGCCCGAAGACGTGGGCAGATGCTGCGGTTGCTGGACAGGGGAGATGATGTCCATGGGGCTGTGGCACAGGGCATGGGTGTGGACCCGCAGCAACTCAGACCTGCTGCTGTGGTGGCTGGCCAGGGAGGTGCTGTGCGGGGACGGCACAGACGGCGTGCTGAGGTGCAGGCTCGGCAGATGCGGCTCTATAGGCCCAGGGCCCAGCTCCAGGGCATGCGTGAGGACCAGGTCATCTCCCTGTACCGACTGAGCACAAGGGCTATTAGGGGGCTGTATGAGGATCTGAGACCTGACCTCGAGCCCCTGACTAGCCGGTCCCATGCCATACCAGGTGTAGTCAAGCTCCTTGCTGCCTTACATTTCTTTGCCTCTGGCTGTTTCCAGTCATCTGTGGCCGCAGTGGGTGGCATGAGCCGCCCCACCTTCTCACGCTGTCTCCACCAAGTACTGCGTGCTATGGTCAGCCGGGTGGGGGATTACATAGGCCTTCCCCACAGTAGGCAACAATGGGGGACCCTGAACCAGGCCTTTGAGGCTTTAGCCGGGATACCACACGTGATGGGAGCTATTGATTGCACACATGTTGCCCTGGTCCCGCCCAGAGACAGGGAGGTGGTGTTCCGCAACCGCAAACACTACCATTCCCTGAATGTTCAGGTTGTATGTGATGCTAATCTGCATATTCTGAATGTGGTCCCAAGGTTTCCAGGGTCCACCCATGACTCCTATATCCTGCATCGCTCAGCACTATTTAGGGAATTTGAGGATGGACAGTACGGTGACTGTATATTGCTGGGTGAGTATCTCCATATATATCTTCTATGATTAGTCATATATGTATGTGTTTCCGTAACATCACCCATGTGTTGCAGTATTTGCCCACTGTGCAATAGCAACATGAACTCACATTCAGCAAACCGAAAAATGTCGTGACGTTACCTAATTACAGGACTGTAGACATTGTTTAACAGGGGACATGAGTAGCCATGTCACATCCATTTCGAAGCCATATGTGAGGTAGAGATGCTGGTTGTGTAACGGAACATAAGAACCTGATCAGATTTGTTTCCAGGGTATGAATTGCTACTTGCGTCTCTATTCCCTCTGGACACAGGTATTGGGGGGGGGGGCATTCGCACCCACCTGTGTATGGATGGGTTTAGATTGTACCTGTGTTAGGTCATGTCAGATGTGTGTTATTTACAATCCATGCTCCTCATGCTTGTCATGTGCGTGTGAGGGCCACACACTTAAGCAGTCATGGGTTTGTCAGCTGTTGTTTGCTGGACAGGAGGGGGAGGGGGTTGACAACATATGATGCATGTTCCTTGCCTTTGCTATTGGGTGTACTTTTTGGCATAGCTGGGGAAATGCTTTTGTCCTCTGCCATTACAGGGGTGGGGTCGAGTCTAGGGTTAGCATTACCTTTGTCCACTGCACATGTGCAGTGCCTAGGTGTCATTGTCCGTGATTCTCCTGATGTGACTCATCATTTGGGAGAGGTGACAGCAAGGACATGGGCCTATGTTGTGGCCTGACGTAGGGGTATTGGTGGGACATACACAGGAACGTTGTCATACTCAGTAGCTGTGATGTTTTACAACTCATGTTGCCTACAATGTTAAATTCAGTGGAGCGCAGCTTAACAAGGATGGAACGGTGATGGTACAGTAGACATGGTGTGTACTGAGATGGTTTGTGGACAGCAGTCAACAGCATTTTGCGTTACACTGTAGATATGGGGACCTTTGAGGACATGGGGTGTCAAGGTGATCTTGTGTTCATCCTGGCTGACATCACAGTCAGACATGTTGTCTGTGTGCGCCTACATTGGCTCAGCACACATTATTTTGCTCTTTAATTTGCTTACATATATTGTTTGTATGTGTCATGTGTGTTTGTTGCGTAGTCTACCATTGATGGTGATGGTGTCGGTGATGAGAACATGAGCCACATGACAGGGCACGTGTGCTCAACATAGGGGTTTTTTTTGGGGGAAATGGTGGGATTGTGTTGTTCTCTGACATGTCTCTACTGACTTCACAGGGCATTTGTTGTGTGTCTATCACAAAAGGTGTTGTTCGGCCTGGTGGATATTTGTGATGTCAAATATGTCTTTCCTGATGTGTTGTGGGTTGTCTCTCTCGTCTATACGTCTGTCAATTGATGGTGTTATGCGCTCATTCATTCACATGCAACATTCTTCTCTGCAGGTGATGCAGGGTATGGGTGTCGGCCCCTGGCTCATGACACCTGTGCGTCAACCACGGACACGTGCAGAGCGGAGGTACAATGAGGCCCATGCATCCAGCCGCTCAGTCATAGAACGCACCTTTGGCGTGTTGAAAAGTCGCTTCAGGTGTCTGGATAGAACAGGTGGGGCCTTACAATATTCGCCAATGACTGTTGCAGAGATTATCGTTGCTTGTTGCATCCTGCACAACATTGCTCTCAGGCATGATATCCCTGCAGAGATTAATGAGGATGTGGAGGAGGATCCACCGTGCCCCCCTGTACATGCCTGTGGTGACACACAGGCAGGCACTACGGTCAGGCGTCGATTGATTGCAGACAGATTCACTGGTATGTATTGCACATCTACCCACATATATGTGCTGTTGTGTGCGTGTGAGGTTTATAAAGGGTGATGTTTTGACCATTTAGCATTCAGATGCAACACTGCATTGTCCTTTTTGTAAACATCCATCATAACATGTAGTCATGGGTGTGTGATGGACAATGTGGACAGAGCACAGTAGCAGCTGTTGGTGTATTGGGTCAGTGGGTGTAGCTACACCTTTCAGAGCTTTTGGGGGTCACAGTACCAGTTAGTGGTTTTTTGTGATAGCAACTGCTGTGCAGACACAGTTATTTGTTGTTCTTGTGTGTGAGGAGCCCGGTGTCTGGCAGATGGTGAGGGGTTTTGTGTGATAGGGGGGGCCCATGTTTGTGGAGAGCTTTCATGCGGGCTCTTTGTTTGTGTAGTACAATCTGTGGGTGCTTGTGTGTGTATGTTCTGCTCCTGTCAGCATGCTATGTCTGTATGTTGGATATGTTCAATGCAATATGTCAGACATAGCACAGTACACATGCGCCTGATAACGTTCCAATGGTGTTATTGATAACGTGTCACGTGTATTGCTGCAACAGCACAGTGTGTGGTAAGGTATGCCTCATCAGGTGTCACAGACATGGATATGGTGAATTATGTGGACATGTGCAGTGTGCAGCCAGGGGGCCATATGATTGCTACAGTCCATTTGTGGTGGAGTCATGCATTGCATTATATTACATGTACACACATACAGATGTGCAGTGGCTCAGATCCTCAATGGGTGGATTTCATTAGGCAACTGTGACGCTGGATGTGTTGGGCCTTGCAGTTTTATGGGGTTTTCCATTTTGGGGGTAGTATCTCTACATCTGCCTCATGCCTCTGGGACATGCTGTGTGTATGGCAGGAGAGCACAGTACAGAGACACGGATACCTTGAGGACACTAGCAAGGGATGTTATATCCACATACACACACAGACCTATGTGGTGTTTATTTGGGCCAGTGAGACATCGAAACTATCCTTGGGTGGACATTCTCACAGTTACACAATGGGTTAACATGCAACGATCATGGTCAGGTGACATACAGACATGGGGGTTATTTTGGACAGACATGGTGCTGACATTGCCATGTATTTCGGCACATGATAAGCACACAACTGTCATTATTCTTTGCTGGGGGAGATGTACACTGCATAATATGCATCTACACAGTGGATACAGGTGGTATTGAGGCATATTTCCAGGTGACAGAGGTATTTACACTGTGCTACAAGACAAAATTGGAGGGTACTACACACAGAGAGTGGGGTGTTGGTCTCAACATGGGAGACACAGACGTATAGTGTGACCTTGGGATGCGTCACCAACATGGTGTGTCCATCCACCTTTTTTGGCACGTGTGTGGGACAGCAGGAGGGGGGGGAGGCATCTGAGGGATGTGGGGGGGCCTTGGAATTAGCATCACACATGTACATGGTGCCTCTCCCATGTGCAAGATCTCTGCAGTGTGAGGGTGCACAGTCCGTTGTTGGTTCATGTTTTGGTGTATTACAGCTAGGGACAGTATGTTGCAGTGTGGCGTTCCCCGCTGGAACCTGACAAGGGTGTTTTTTCTTTCCACTACACAGGACATACGTGATGACACTGCTGTCGGTGTGTGTCACTGGCACATGGCAGAACATCAGCCGAGATGCTGGAGTCCAGGGTGTATAGAGCTACAGATACATTGTATGTGTGTGATGTCAGGTGGACAACATCTAGCCTGTTATGTATCATATTTTGCAGCTGGTGTTGTTAACGTATATTCTGTGAGCCGCTCTCACCCATATTTTGCTGTTGTCACACATCTCCACGTGCGGTTGTGTCCATTATTTGTGCTGTAAAGGGTTTTCGGCTAGATTTACACCAGATCCACATGTGGGCCTTGATTGGCTTGTTTGGCGGAACCTACACCTGCTGCCTCCACCATCTTAGTTAGATAGGCCATCATCAGGATGTCATTGCATGTGACTCGACCATTATTTGCACAAATTAGCACTTGGCCACAGACAGGCCACGTATTACAGCTGTCACATTGTACGACGCATATTGTGTGGGTGGGTGTTTATGGGTTGACTATGTGGTGCTGCATTGTACAAGCATGATACATTGTCATGTGCTGTGATGGGTGTGGGCACCTGGGGGGCATTGTGGGGTTTGATACCTCTACAGTAGTGCTGTTCACCTTTTCCTCATCGTCCACGTTTCTGGTGAGCAGAGTTGTGTCTTGTGTTATGTGGGACTGGTGTTGAGCAACATTTCATTCTCTCTTACATAGGCATGATGTGGAGATCCCTCATGTGTGACTTTACATGTTGGTTCTACTGGTTGGCCTGACATCGTCTCCGTTCGCTGTGACCTGGTGTGGATATGCAGCAGTTGATGGAATTGATGAGGGACACATGATGGACACATAGGTTAGGTTACACCTTTGTTTTTTTGTGATTACATCTGGCTGTACCTGTTGTGGGGTATCAGTTCATCTCATGGACATGTAATGTTGCATCTCTGTAGACACAATCAGATGCATATAGTGTGTAGCTGTGAGATGCCTGTGTGACATGGTATTTAACATACCCATCTCCATGTGACACCCGTGTCTGCAGCAACATGTACTTTTCCTTCCCATTTGTGTTTTATTTGATGTGCATATCCTCTCATGTTTGCATTTGCATCACTTTAATCTGAGATTTGTGCATTGTGGCAATTTGTGCTGTTGTTGCAGGGTTACTAATATTGGCCATACCTATCCTTTCTTTGCACAGGGCAGTGGACATGACGGACCCATTTCCTCCAGTGCATCTCGGCTCCCCATCCAACACCTGTTGTGTGACAGTGCACCATGTTATTTTTTTCCTGGGAAATCTCCCATTTGATGTTTGACTTCTGTGAGTGGAACACAGGCCTGTGCTGGACATTATTGCTCTTGGACTGCTGGTTTGACCATGACAGACATGTACAGCACACAGTTTGTGCCATGCTGTAGCTGAGAGTCCTGCTGATTGCAGGGACACAGATAAACTTCCAGGGACTGTGCCATATTGGCATGTGACACTTTACTATGCATGCCCATGTTTGCATGGGATGTTTGTAAGTGATATTTTGGATGTCAGGGAACCTTTGTTTTTGGTACAGTTTGCGCATCAGGGACTGACATCATCTGTGTCGTTTGGACATTCCTCACAGGTTGTTTAGTGCACAACTTTGGCCCATGTCTGTGACATGGCACACAGGATACCCTGATCTGTTTATTTGAACTGTAGCATACAGCCATGATTGTGCCAGGGGGGAACAGTTACAGCGTTCCAATTGTCTATGTCCACCTGCCACACACCTGGACATGCTACATGTTTTGCCAATAACACGCGGTCATGCCCACCACCATCCTTGATTGATGTGTGGAGGTGGCAATGGGGTTGACATTCATGTGTGGCATCACTGTACCATGTTAGTGTCCGGCTGGTGCTTGTGCATCGGAGTGACTATGTTTGTGAGCCACAACAGGTGGAACTATGGCCTCGGTGTGGTGCGCTGTGAGATTATTTTCCATCCTTTGCATATTAACATGCTCATTATTGTTTTTGTTTGATGTTCAGACATGACACTCTGCATGTATGGCCCCACCTTGCATTGCACGTCTGCACAGTCCTGTGTTACCCCCTGCATTTACCACACTCTCATTAGGACATCATATTTGGGGTGTATTAGTGTGGGTGTCCATTTTCGTACTACACATCTGCATTCCATGGAACCTGCTATATGTGGCCAGGGACTGTGTAACCAACAGACAATGCAAGGGAACCTCCTACATGGTGTTATGTCTACACAATTCAGCCGGTTGTGTGGTTTGTATTCCCTCTGTGTTCATGTGTCCCTGCTACCTGTTAGCATATAGTCAGTAAGCTTGAGATTATATTTGGGGTGTACATTGACGCATTGCTGATGTGGTGATCAGCCATTATGTGGGTGTTCTGACATTCGTTTGCAGATGTGTTTGTCACATTACAACATCTTGGCAGCATATGTTTTTTTCATTTGGTGACCTCCTCTGTTGCATGAGGGCTATGTTTGGGGGGGAAATGTTATGTGTTTTTGTTTCTCATCCTGCGACACCTGTAGTCTACATGCACTCATATGTGAGTGACACATTGTGTGCATGCAGCATCTGCTGTGGTGTGTGGCCCTGCTACACAGTGCATATCATGCACCTGATGAACATTTTCTCTCGTGCCATTATATTTTGCTCTGGAGTTTACCTTCGCGTGGCATGTGCATTTTGACCTTGTTGACTGTTTTCCCATCATTTGCCAGGGTGGGACCCACCTTGCAATTCTGGTTACACTGTGTATGGTATGTATGAGACGTGTTAGAGAAATAAATATGTTCATTGTTCAGACATGTGTCTCTTTCTTTGCTTTATCTCTGTGACATACATGAAGTACAATGTTTAACATTCCATCACACATGACTCCTTGGGACCATGGGAATCCAGGGTTTTCTTGCACATGTACCTCCAGTGACTTGCCACGGGGCGCATGGTGTGCTGTTGTGATATGATGCGTGTTTGCCTTGTGTGCAAAAGTACCCTAAAAACCCAGCAAATAGCAAACCACATAGAAAAAATTTTTTTTGTCGGATTGACCAACACAGTACACAGGATCAATGCCTGTTACCGCAGCGGTCCTTCCTTTTTAATCGTTTATATGACAACTTAAAACAGCTCCTCTTAGGAACAGCTGGTACTTAGCTTTGTGCAGTTAGGCTGTGAAGACAGATAGGCAGTGGGAGTTCAGTGCCTAATTCAGCAGGTCTTGTCACTACGACGTGTCACGTTTCGGGGGTACACTCATCCACCCCCTGCTTCAGGTCAGACCTCCGAATAAGAATGAGAAACATCAGCCATAAACACCCCGCTGTAAAAGTGGTTTATATATCCAGCCGCCATTACGGATCACGGGAAGGGACACACCCCCCCTATTGTGATAGGCCCAGGAGTAACCTATCCAGTCAAAGAAGTGAAGCCACCAAACAGGTTCCACCTCTAAACATGGAGGGTTAGTAAATGATTGATTAATCATGGTGTAAAGAAGAGAAAGCATATCAGCATGTAAGTATAAAATTTAACGAATAGTGTGCCAGTCAATCTGTTGGTTGAGACCGTCGGGAACAACTGAATGTAAACGGAATATCCATTGTTGCTCTAAGTTTTGTAAACGTTGGATCCGATCGCCACCACAGGGATCCAAGGGAACATGGTCTAAAGCCCGCCAATGTAGATCCCCAAAAACATGCGAATGTTCAAGGCAATGCTCGACCAGGGGAGCTGATAATGTTGCAGTCCGTATCCGGGAAGCATGTTCTGTCAGGCGATGCTTTAAAGGTCGTGACGTCCGACCAACATATGGTAATTGACACGGGCAAACGATCAAATAGACCACATGGTCCGTATTACAATCAGTGTGCCACCGGGTATGATAAGATCTATGGGTACGTACGTCCATCCAGAGAGCACCCTGTAATGTACCCTGACAAAAAATACATGACTGGCATGAAAAATGACCCGCCTGGTCATGACATCTGGGCGGAAGGTCAAGAGGAGACTTGGTCCTGACCAAGAGATCCCGTAAGTTGGACCTTCGGGAATAGGCAATTTGTAGTGGCTTCTGAAAGCAGGAGTGAATCGTTAAAGTAGGCCAAAATTGATGTATCAGGCGAGTCACTGCCGACGTCCCTTGCATATACGGGAAAACCCCTGTGATCTTATCCTCAGGGGGTGCAGCAGCCTTAGGAATCAACAGCCACTCCCGATGTGTGTGGCATGCCCGTTTATAAGCTAAACGAACTACTTTGGCAGGGTATCCCCGAGAAAGGAGACGAGTAGTTAAATCCCTAGCATGAAACTTGAACTGTGATAACTGTGTGCAAGACATATTTGGGGACACTAGACTGCTCCTCCACTCATGGACCACATTTACACGTGTGTCTATGGATTTGCTGGTAATTTCCATGGACCCCTGTGCTCACATTGGTGTTTGATGACAGCTGTGTATGTGTCTGCAATTTGGCACATCACTGAGTGGTGCACATCCCCATACAAGCCCTCCCTTTGGAATATAATGTCTTGATTTACCTCAGTGTGTTGTTTGTGTGTATGGTTGGGGGCATGTTTGTTCACACAGTGCTTAGCAGTTTGTCTCACAACATTTTATTTTATTTTGGAATATATGGTAACTGGAACATTATTTAACAGCTGCTTCATCACCTCCACACACACCCTTGTCTGTCGTCAGTGTACAGCAAGGTGTTCACTCTGTGTTGTCTAGCCAGCACATATTAGCTGTTACATGGGTCTCTTTCTTAATGTTGTTTGCACAGCACTGCACCTGGGGGTGTGGTCATCTTGAGGTTGAGCAGGTGTGTGCTGCGCCTTTTCTCATGTTGAATTGGCTCCTATCCTGTCCGCAATTGCTGGGCAGCTCCAGCACAGATCAAGCACTGCCCTTGTAGGTTATTTACTTTCCTCTTGTTGTGTTTATTTTTTATGTATTCATTTATGTAGGTGTATGTTGCTGCAACATTTCTGCGGGTCATATCAGCATTACATTACAAGTGGGGGGGGGGTGTTTTACAGGTAGGGCAGGGCCATCCCCAGGGAGGCTACATTGAGGGTGACCGCAGGGCACATAGGACATGCTATGGACATTGACAGATTGTGGACAGTGTCTGATTCGTATAGGGTTGGTTATGTGTAAGGGTTGAGGACTTCCTGGTACTGGATTGTTTTCAGCTGTTTTCTAGAAGATATTTGGTCTGTCTTATTTCCAGGGCAGCTTGGTAGGGTTTTCCGTAAAGAGGAGGCATACAGTTCAGACGCTAGATGTCACATCCATTGCAGGCATTAGTTTAATTTCAGAGGTACAGTGAGGGGGTTGGAGGCGTCTGGTCTGGTAGTTCTTCCGTGTGCGTTTCATTACTGTTGGGTTGTGATTTGGTGTGTCTGTGTTTGATGTATGGCTGTGTGGGTGGGTAGGATGGCTTTGCATTTCGTCCGTGCTTCAGGTAGGGGTATGTGTGGGTCGTTCACGATTGGGGTGATGTGGTCTGTTCCTTTTGCATGCTGTATTCACTGCATAACATATCATTGTGTGTGTGCATGTGTCCCTGGTACCATATACAGAATGTGATGTGATCTGTACACAGCAGATCACCAGGTGCATTTCTCCATGCTTTCTCCTGTGGGTTTGCCTGTCCTTACAACCAGCACGTGTGTTGTGTGGGTGGCTGGACTGTTTGTGAATGCAGCCTTTGCTATGACGTGGACGTTGTTGTTCTGTGCTACCGTTGGTTGTTTTAGTATTTGTGGGAGTGGTCATCGGTGTGATTCATCTCTGTTCTCTTGGCTGTTTCTGCTTGTGGTACAGATGTCGTTTCCATGTCTTTGGCGGCCAGATGTTGGCAGGTTTGTGATGTAAGCACATTGTACCCTCATCTGAGTTTTGAACCATGGTTCTGTCCATCTTCTGTCTCCCAGCTCTTGTGTCATCCTGCCCTGATGTGCATGCTGCTACAACCCATCCTGCACTCCTACACCTTCCTGCATTTCATCTCTCCATGGTTGCCTCTTGTGTGTGTGCTCTGCATAGCACCGCTGGTCCACTATCTTCATGAGATTTCACCTGTCGTGCTATTTCAGGCTTATCTGCTGGACACATCTTCATGTCGTCTGTCGCACACTATCATGATAGGATGTTACATTACCATCACTCTGTACATAGCTACAGCTAGCCCCAATTTGTGTGTGCATTTCTGTGGATGCCACATGGCCTGGATGTCATTTTTGTACTGCAGCACATGTGTTGTCTGTGGTTCATGTCGTTCTGCTTTACGTTTCCTTTCAGATCTGTGCAGTGTTTGGGTTACATGTGAACTCGCCATCACTGACATGGGTGTTTATGATGTGCATTCTGTGACACCCTAAAGGGTGACATACTCCTGTGCATTGGGGTGGGCTTGTGTTTAGCTGGCCTCACAGATTGCTGTCCAATTGCATGCTGTACACAGATGTAGGTAAGCCAGGCTTCGTCACTGCTCATTTTGACACATAACCCCTTCACGTTCAGTCAGTGCCATGACCATTCTGCTACACTTCTGTTCCATCTTGCATGTCTGCTCGCCTACTTTGGATTTCCATGCATTACAATACACAATGGTGCTAGCACTGACTGTGTTTGGTCAATGCCCTGCCTCCTACGGCAAACAATACGCACCCTATACACAACATTGTGTGTTTCGTTAGTGGACAGTGCACGTTACAATTTGACCTCTGAGGTACCTTGATGGGCGCCTTATGCATTACCTGCTATTACAGTGCTTCCATAGTTAATTTGCTATCAGTAGTAGAAACAATAGATGGTAGCATGGCTCCTAGCTCACTATTCATCATGACAGGTGATGGCTCAACCAGCCTTATTCATTGGACACAGCGGGGGATTGGACCCATGATGCAAGCACCATTGGGCAGTGTGTTCACCCTTCTGCTGTGGCTCTGTTCATTTGGCTTAGATATCAGCGCAGCGCCTTTTGCCTCTAACACATTATGTGGGCAATAACTTCATGTCCCTCCTCTGGCAATATTACCTGGGACAGGTGATGCTTTACCCAGCCTTTTCTATTTCTGCACAGCCGTGTATACAACCCCTGATCAATGCACCATTGGTCAGTGTCATCATCATTGTGCTGTGGGTCTGTTCCTGTGCGTACCCATCAATGCGCCACTTCTGCAGGCTACTATTACAGTGCCTCCAAAAGGATATTTTGCAACGCCTCATGCCCATCAGCGCACCGCCTTATGCTGAACATTCGTTCTATGACCCCTAAAATAGTGCCTCATTGTGGACGAACACTGTGGGTGATTGGGGACATGCTCCCTGCACTATTGTTCAGTGTGTTCACCATTGTGCTACGGCTCAGTTCCTGTGTGTGGACATTTGCACACAGCCTTATGCCGTTCACAACTAACAGCGCGACGCCGACTGCTGCCAGACCCGCACAAGAGTAACAGCGCGCTGCCTGATGCTGCCCACATTTCCAGCGCATCACCTCATGCCCCCCACATCTGCCAGCGATACGCATAATGACGCTCAAAATTAGTTACTGCCACACAAACTTTCATTCGCGACGCCCGGAGACGGCCAAAATTAGTGTGCCTCCATAAACTTTCTGTTTCAGCATTACTATTTATGCCTCTGCCAGCCTTTTTGGATTGCACACAATGGGGTATTGAACCCGTGGCCCCTGCACCATTGGTTGGTGTCTTGCCATTGTGCTACATCTCGGGTCCTGTGTATGGACATTTTCCCACCGCCTCATGCCGTCCACAACTAACACAGCACCACCTACTGCCGCCCAAAACGCAAAAGATGTCCCGCGCACAGCCTAATGCCGCACGAAACGCAAGCGACGTACAGCGCGCCGCATAATGCACCACAGATTTTACAGCGCATAGCCTCATGACACAAAATATTACTTACTTCCGCACAAACGTACCACCGCAACACCCACAGCCGCCCAAATGTGGTATGCCTCCTGAAATGCTTTTTCAACATTACTATTCATGCCTCACCCTGCCGCCTTTGGTTGCGCACACTGGGGGATTGAACCCATGGCCCCTGCACCATTGATTTTTGTCTTCAACATTGTGCTACGGCTGTGCTCTTCTATGTGCCCGGCAACGCCCCGCTTAGCCTTCCCACGCGCTAATGTGGGACCCGCACATTAGCGCGCTGCGCACAGGTACGGTCCCTTTTTCCGTTTTTCGGCCTGGCCCGCCCACTCCTTATATGGCACCCGCACACTAACGGGAACCCGCACAGCAACGGTGTTTAGTAAACATGCCCCTTAGTCACAGCTCAGGTCATGCAGAGCATTTCTGAAATTTGGTGAGGATGCCCAGTTTTTGGGAATGCCATGGAAATGCCGACACTATGCCCTTGTTTCAACTTGGATAGTTTTGTGCTGGAGGAGTCTTTAGAATCACATTCTAAAATGGCTCTGAGGACATCTCCATGCTTTATTTTTTTTTATTTATTTAACTGGTTTTAATATACCGTTTTTCTACGAGGCAAAATAGTTTACATGGAACAAAGCAAAACGATTTACAATGAACAGATTGAATACATATACAATCAATATAATCAACAGTAACAGGCAACTAAAAAACAGCATTAGGCATGGGGAGGGGAGTGATACCAAGGAGATATGAGTTAGAACCTGTATACGTTGTTGCCAGGAGTTACATACTTTTTCCTGTGTTCATTTTCAGAACTTCTGGCAAAAGGTGTGGGATAGAGTACTGTATGTGAAATATTGAGTGTGAGGGAGCAGGTATCACTTCAGATAGTAATCTGGAGACCCTTGGCTATATCAACAACCCTAGGAAGGCTGCAGAAGAAACTGCTGGATATTCTGCTGGCACTGGTGATAGACACTGTACTTAGTAATTGGAAGGACAACTTTCAGATCACATTCATGGCATGCTGGAATAGGGTTAGTCTGACTTCAAAATATGAAGCAACAGCTACAGTCATAACTGTTTGAAGAACCACAGTGTAGTATAGGAGCATGGAAGGCATAATGTAATGCCTCACTGACTCCGGAATCAGCCCTATACTTGCTTTACTACTGTCCTGCCTGTTTTGGCTGTTGTTTGAGTTGGATTGCTTATGTTTTATGGAAAAAGTTCTAATAATACATGGAACTATAAGAAACAATCCAACCTTTGAAATCTGTTTACAGTAGCATCTACTGGTTTGCTATTTTATCACACTTGGTTTCCAAACCAACAAAATGTTTGGGTAATGCTCCGTTCAAACAATTCCTTTCCCTTCAGTCCTACAGGTCAAAGATACACATGGAGAGAGCAAAGGAGCAAGCTTATGCAAACACATACAAAAATGAAATGTGTACCATTGAGTCAATACTAACTCCTGGGTTGTCTTGGCAAAGCGTGACCAGAAGTAGATTGCCAGGCCTTTCTTCCAAGACAATGGAGGGTAAAGCAACTTTGTCTACAGCCATAAGGCATGTCAATGGGAAACGAACACTAGTCTTTTAGTCACTAAGTCACTGTTCAAACCACTAGGCTACCCCTCTAATCCATAAAAGTGGAAAACATTCCATGAGACATGTTCCGCATGCATTCCCAACTTGCCCTATTTTGGGTAACTTCTAGAATCTGCGTATGCAATTGAACAGATGTAATGGTTTGTATATTTAAATGCAATAGGTTTTTGCACACACTGCATTGTAGATGCAAACCTTAACATGCTGTAAGTGCAAAAACTATGCAACAAATGTCGGGGGCATGCCCAGAATCTGTCCTGCATTTACTATACAGGGCTGGCATTTATCTTGAGATGAATGTATCGGCAGATAGCACAAATGCACTTACCATGCTTTCTGTCAATGC
This sequence comes from Ichthyophis bannanicus, assembly GCA_033557465.1. Taxonomy (NCBI): domain Eukaryota; kingdom Metazoa; phylum Chordata; class Amphibia; order Gymnophiona; family Ichthyophiidae; genus Ichthyophis; species Ichthyophis bannanicus. Next base: position 811,828,256 of record CM066033.1, on the reverse strand, counting down.
AGTTACTGCATCCCATTCATTTAAAAAAAAAACCCTCTCAATGCCTGAGCATCATTCCCATTACCCCTGATCACCAGCAGCATCATCTCCACATACCACTGATCTCCTCATCGATGAGCATCACCTCAACCCTGTTCCCTTCACTGATCTCAATCGCAATGACAATCCTCTCACCGATCAGAATCCCCCCCGACCTTAGTCCCCCTCATATATCAGCACCACCTCCCAAGCCAATCCGCTTCTTAATTAGCATCACTCCCCCAACAGTCCCCTTTACCTGACCCTCCCCAACCTCTGATCCTCTCAGCACTTACTGGTGCAGGAGTGAGCCCCAGATGCCCCTTTCCCTTTACTGGCATGGGTTCAAAATGGCAACTGACCCCTAGAGTGTTTTTCCTGTTCATTTGGCTACTTGACCCTTAGCACTAGCAGTAGTATAGCTACTCTTCCTCTTGAGGGGATATTAAGAGCATTCCTGTTAGCAGTCAAGTCAGCATGTGGTAACGTACTGTACCTTAACTTCAAGTGCTGCCCTCGGCCAGTCTCTATCCATAACCCATCCAATTCTCACCTAATGGGAGACAGCCAACATGGCTTTAGACAAGGAAGATCTTGTCTTACTAATCTGTTATGTTTTTTTGAAGGAGTGAATAAACAGGTGGACAAAGGTGAGTCGGTTGATATTGTGTATCTGGACTTTCAGAAAGCCTTTGACAAGGTCCCTCATCAGAGACTTTTGGCAAAACTAAAGAGTCATGGGATAGGAGGCAGTGTACTATTGTGCATCAGGAACTGGTTAAAAGATAGAAAGCAGAGGGTAGGGCTAAATGGCCAATTTTCCCAATGGAGAAAGGTGAATAGTGGTGTAACCCAGGGATCTGTGCTGGGTCCGCTGCTTTTTGACATATTCATAAATGACCTGGAAAGTGGAATAACGAGTGAGGTTATCAAATTTGCAGATGACACAAAACTATTTAAAGTTGTTAAAACCGAAGAGGATTGTGAAAAATTGCAAGAGGATCTTGATAAATTGGAAGACTGGGCATCAAAATGGCAGATGAAATTTAATGTGGACAAGTGCAAGGTTATGCACCTAGGGAAGAACAACCCAAACTATGGTTACACGATGCAAGGTTCCACATTAGGAACCACCACCCAGGAAAAAGATTTAGGCGTCATTGTGGATACCATGTTAAAACCCTCGGCCCAGTGTGCAGCGGCAGCCAAGAGAGCAAATAGAATGCTAGGTATGATAAGGAAAGGAATGGAAAATAAAACAAAAGATATTATAATGCCTCTATATCGTTCCATGGTGAGACCGCACCTTGAATATTGTGTGCAATTCTGGTCGCCGTATCTTAAAAAGGATATAGCGATTTTAGAAAAGGTTCAGAGAAGAGCCACCAAAATGGTAAAGGGGATGGAAGGATACTCCTATGAAGAAAGGCTAAAAGGTTAGGGCTCTTTAAACTGGAAAAGAGACGGCTGAGGGGAGATATGATAGAAGTCTATAAATTAATGAACGGAATGGAACGGGTAAACGTAGATCGATTGTTTACGTTATCAGAATATAGAAAGACTAGGGGACATGCAATGAAGCTACAGGGTAAACTATTTAAGACTAATAAAAGAAAATATTTTTTCACTCAACGTGTAATCAAACTCTGGAATTTGTTACCGGAGGATGTAGTAAAGGCTGTTAGTGTAGCTGGGTTTAAAAAAGGTTTGGACAAATTCCTGGAGGAAAGGTCCATAAACCATTATTAAGAAGTGACCGAAGATATCAATGCTTGACCCAGTACAAGCATTGTGGAACTTGTGTCTCTTGGGGAAACTGCTAGGTACATATGATCTAGTTTGGCCACTGTTGGAAACAGAATACTGGGCTTGATGGACCTTGGTCTGACCCAGTATGGCATATCTTATGTTCTTATGTTATGTTATCTGTGCTGGGTCCGCTGCTTTTTGACATATTCATAAATGACCTGGAAAGTGGAATAACGAGTGAGATTATCAAATTTGCGGATGACACAAAACTATTTAAAGTTGTTAAAACCCAAGAGGATTGTGGAAAATTGCAAGAGGATCTTGATAAATTGGAAGACTGGGCATCAAAATGGCAGATGAAATTTAATGTGGACAAGTGCAAGGTTATGCATCGAGGGAAGAATAACCCAAACTATGGTTACACGATGCAAGGTTCCACATTAGGAACCACCACCCAGGAAAAAGATTTAGGCGTCATTGTGGATACCATGTTAAAACCCTCGGCCCAGTGTGCAGCAGCGGCCAAGAGAGCAAATAGAATGCTAGGTATGATAAGGAAAGGAATGGAAAATAAAACAAAAGATATTATAATGCCTCTGTATCGTTCCATGATGAGACCGCACCTTGAATATTGTGTGCAATTCTGGTCGCCGTATCTTAAAAAGGATATAGCGATTTTAGAAAAGGTTCAGAGAAGAGCCACCAAAATGGTAAAGGGGATGGAAGGATACTCCTATGAAGAAAGGCTAAAAAGGTTAGGGCTCTTTAACCTGGAAAAGAGACGGCTGAGGGTAGATATGACAGAAGTCTATAAATTAATGAACGGAGTGGAACGGGTAAACGTAGATCGATTGTTTACCTTATCAGAATATAGAAAGACTAAGGGACATGCAATGAAGCTATAGGGTAAACTATTTAAGACTAATAAAAGAAAATATTTTTTCACTCAACGTGTAATCAAACTCTGGAATTTGTTACCGGAGGATGTAGTAAAGGCTGTTAGTGTAGCTGGGTTTAAAAAAGGTTTGGACAAGTTCCTGGAGGAAAGGTCCATAAACCATTATTAAGAAGGGACCCAGGATATCAATGCTTGAACCAATACAAGCATTGTGGAACCTGTGTCCCTTGGGGAAACTGCTAGGTACATATGACCTAGATTGGCCACTGTTGGAAACAGAATACTGGGCTTGATGGACCTTGGTCTGACCCAGTATGGCATATCTTATGTTTCTTATGTTTCTTATGTTTCTTATGTAGACCTCAGTAAACAGCACAGACGTTCTGGCATACTAGCCGTTTAAGTGCATGGTAACTGTTACCGCAAGCCCAAACTAATGAGTAGCGCATGCTAAATCCCACACTAACTGCTCAGTATACTTTAGTAAATACGTCCCTGGAACCATTTTACAAATGCTGTCTAAAGACATCCCTGGTATGGAGACATCTAAGTAGGCAGAAGGTTTGGGTGAAGAGTGTCTGGAGTGAGTGGCAGACTTAGTCATCTCTGCTCAATTGCCAAAATATCAGGGAGACCTGCAACCTTGCCCAAATTTAGACCTGCCCCAGGCATGACTAGGCATTGGGAAAGTACTTGTTTGGGCCATTAATCTTCCAGAGGGTGTAGAGAAGATGACACTACACCATCCCCAGTACTCTCCACAGTCACAATGATATATTTTGATACTATTCTCAGGGGTCAACTGAGGTCTTTTCCTTTCATTACTTATTCTATGAATGTTATTTTAGCAGGTTTATTAATGCTTCACTATCTGTCTAAGTAAGGAGTGTTCGTGTATATAGACCTAGGTTTTTCTCCTTGAGAGAAGATATTTTTCATTTAGTTTATACTATGGAGACTCTTCCACATATAGGTGATACATATTAAAGGCTACACTCCCATGACAGACCTGACAAAACAGCTAATACAGTGTGCTCAGATGCTAGATTACTGCAGACATGTTATGCATATCAGACTATTAGCGCATTGATCCCTCAATGCTTGCCAATACATAACAATGCTGCCCTGTGTCACTTTGTGCTCTTCCTGCATCTCAGATATGACCCACATGTCGACAAGTGTCCTGTAGCAGTGTATTGGCCAATATATCTGTACTACAAAATGTTAATGTGGCCCCAAAGTGCCATGGGCAGGAACTATGGTCTGGCTGAACCAAGCTGAAACACAGTCCTGAGGGTTGTGTGCCATCAGACTAGTGCTGTGGTCACCATGTGAAAACCACATGGCCTTGCATGAGACCACATAAAATCAGCTCGGTGTGTCTGACTGGGTGAATGTGCCTCCACAGACTTTCGTTTATGTGTTTTGGATGATGTTTGACATGTGAATGAGCCCTGCTTGTTCTAGAATGCACAAGGTACAAATCATGAGACATCCTGGGCTGCACTCTGAAATCATTCCAAGAACACAGTATGTGTGAACATCTGCCCAAATCCCAAAGATGGAATATGTGCTCCATCTTGGGGTCTCACATTTCCACTGTCAGGAAGTGTTTGATCTTTTAGTCTCTCCCTCATCTCAGCAAATCTCTGTGCCAGGGACCAAATTACATTGCCATGGAATTCCCACATCCCCAGGAGAGTATCCCCAAAGCATTCCTTGAGCTGTAACACTTGCCAACTCAACTACATCTAGGCTGTTCCAAACATGGTCAGGCATAGTGGATTGTGAGCAAGGCACAGCAGGGCACAGCAGGGCACCTGTTCTGCCTCACCATGATGTGGTGCAATCCTTTGCACCCTCCCCACATCTGGGGCTGCTGAGGGTGGCCACTGTCCCCATATGTGCGGCCTTGCCAAGTGACCCACTTTCAGGAATGCACTTTGAAATAAGTCCGGGCTTTCTGCATTGTTTACTCTGAACCATCATGTGGCACTGCTGCCAATGCTTAAACCTGGGGGTACAAATACCAGCGTACATAGCACAACACAGGTACAACTGGAAATGGCAACCTATCTCACTGTTGCTTGTGTTAATATGGCTAGTATGGATGTGGCAGACAGGCCTACCCCAGCGAGGGATGTACAGCAATACACATCTATTCATAGCAAGCACCTCAGAAACATGTAAACAGTCAATGCTTACACACCATTATCTAGCCCCATGAGATGCAATAGCCAGGTGTATATTGGAAATGATATCGTTGTCATCTTAAGCAGGCCAAGGATGAGCAGTGTTGGCTGCTGTGGTGCAAATGTCACATAGCAATGCTGTATGGTATGTCTACACCCTGCTTGTACTTCTGTTTTGCTGCAAGTCCCTCAATGCCTCAGGATGAGCTACTTCCAACATCAGCACTGTGACTTGGGAAACCAGACAATTCTGAACTACAAGGGTGTGAATGTATGTGAAAGCATTGGACATGTGCATGTGTGTAAGCTAATATGTACAAATAGATGTGTGAAATCATTTTTGTCTCATAAGGGGAGTTAACCCAAGCAACTCTTATTGCAAGGACTCATATATTCAATGAATTGCTGTTTCATGTGCCATCCTGGTGGAACTGCATTGTATGCAGAGAAATGTAGGCTGTCCTTTCAGAGGCAGCATTTCAAAGACATGAGAAGGAAACATCCCAGCATGTACTGGCACGGGCAAAACATAGGTCAATATTTGGCAAAAATATATTGGGTCTGATATATTCCTTTATTGTCTCCCGTATGATATGTTTCAAACATCATGCTATCATCACATGGCAAGACCCAAACCTTTGCAGTGCATGAACAAGGCCACAAAGGAATATATCTAGGGGACCAACAGGCGGTGTTAGTAAACATAAAATACTCCACCCACCGTTCCCGTTCTGTCTTCATTATCCCATATCTTTATATTGATATGGAATCTCTGGGTGCTTTCACTCTTTTGATGTTGTTTGGAAAAAAACAATTCATAGGTGGCGTAGTGGCTGTTAGCAAGTGAGTGCTTGACAGTTACAGCCAGTTTGTAATGTAAGAGAAGTTATTTCCACACGTCCACGTCTTGTGGAATCCATATAAATATCATGAATAAAGGCAACAATGATGGAATGTTTATGTCAGGGTTCCTATGTTGTGGCCTGTAAGATGACCCATGGAGCCCCAGTAAGTTGTCCTTCGGGACATAGTTTATATATTGTTGACATTTGTATTTTGCCATATGTATGATGTTGGAGGTATACCAGCAACATGATCTGAATGACCATGAAGCAATGAAGAACTCAGAATGAGCTTTGGAAAAGATAATGAGCCATGTTTTCTGTCCACATTCTGATTAGGAACATAAGTGAAAGTGTTTGGACTCCATAGGTGTATTGTCAGTCTGTACTGGGGGAAAGGCATGATGGGATAGGCATGCTGGGTATATTGTGAAACTGTTGGCAGCTGCACTTAGCCAGGTTGCTAAGGCGTGCAGTGCCATCAGTCAGATCAGGGCTGGCCCTAGAGTTGGTCCAAAGTATTGTAGCCATAGGTGAACCTTAACCTTTACACATCCTCTGGCTGTCAAAAGCTAATATTTTGCTTTGAATGGCCTGCTTTTGTTGCCCTCCAGAGATTGCTGCCTTAGGTGACTGTCTAGTTTGCCTAGTGAATGGCTTGGCCCTGACTGTAGTAGGTGGAGAAGGGAGTGGGAAGGAAGCCCCTCCCTGCACCCCATCACCAAGGCCAATCGGGCAAGTGAAAGCACCTTCCGGCACAGGAACCTCTTGCCGGCCACTGCAGCCCCGATCAGCATTGGAGAAGGGAGCTGGAAAGAAAGCCCCTCTCCGCTCCCCATCATCAAGGCCAATTGGGCCTGAAGAGGACTTTTAAAAGTTAAAGTGCCTTCTGGCGTGCCTGCACTTGGTGGGCCTGTGACTGAGGGCCATGCCAGAGGGCCCTTTGGTATGGCCCTTAGGCAGAGACCAAGGAGGGGACCACACCAACATATGCCAGGCAGAAACGCTAACAACTGAACACCCCAAGCAACAACAGAATACCAAAAACGCCTGTCTCTCCCAAAGTCCCTTCACAAGCAAACAGGTAAAAACGCAAAAGGGATCTCCCATGCACCACAAAGATCTGCTCCAAGGCCCTCCAAAAGATCTCAGTGATCCACCAGGAACAGCTGAGAGAAATCACACCCTACAACATCGACCTGTCACAACAGACCTCAAGCGGTGAGTCACTCCCTCCTTTGTCTGCACAATGCAGCACCAACTCCTAACTCATATCTTTATACTAGCTCTCCTCTTCCTTCCACATGTGATAACAGCATATAGTAGAAATATCCAAATCCTTTATCACCCAAGACCTCCCACACCAGTCGTACTCTAAAGGGAACCATGCATTACATCCGGATGTCGAATGCTACAAATCCACACTACCTCTCAACAGAAAACTCAGCCTCAACCAACTAGTTCTCATCCTTCTATCAAATGCTCACTAATCAATGCTCACTCAATTCACAAGAGTCCCATAATTATGGATTATATACTCCAAAGTAACCCTGACCTCCTGTGCATCACTGAATCCTGGATCATGTCAACAGACAACGTTCTCCTTAACCAGTTGCTAGCTCCCAATTATCAGCTCTTCAACTGTCGAAGAATAGGCAGGAGAGATAGAGGAGTCCTAATTATTGCAAAAGAGCATCGAAGGTTCACAACGCTTAAATTGCACTCCTCAGAAACACTTGACTTCTTCATAATCTCCAATAATGATCTCACAATCTGCTTGACATATAGAACACCATCTTCAAAGACTGCAGACCTATCAGATCTTATGGAAGAAGCATATACTCATACCGCATCCAACAAATATTTCCTGTTCCTCAGTGACTTCAACCTCACATCAACCTCTACCCAGCAAGCCCTTGCCTTCACAATGCCTTGGAAGCACTCCAACTACACTAAATCATCAAAGAGTCCACCAACTCTAAAGGAGCAATACTTGACCTTGTGTTTGTTCCCACATACTTCTCAACAATCCAACTCAACACCCATATGGAACCCATTACATGGCTGGACCACGCTATGATCTTCTTCATCCTACCACGTGGTTCTCAGACCCCTCCTTTCCCTCAGCCTCAGACCTGTAAGCACCATTTTAAATCATTCAAAAAACAAGCATTCTTTGATGATAACTCCACACACCTGGTCTCAGATACTCACGACTTTAACAACACAATTCACTCAGTGAACACTGTGATAGCAACTGCTGCTACCTTTATGCCACGAAGTACCACTCCTGCATCTAAACATACACATCCACCCTGGTTATCACACAAACTCAGAGATATCAGAAGATAACTCAGGTCTATTGAAAGGAAATGGAAAAAGTCTAAGGATGACAGCATCAAGGATCAATTCTTTTCTAAACATATTGAATACTGCAATTTCACTCTGTCCTGCAAAAAATAATGCCACACTAATATCATAAAGAAATCCCTATTTTAATGTGGACTATTTATAATTAATTGTACATTTGTATATGTAATATTTTGAAATTTAATAAAAAAAAAAGAGAAATCCCTCAACATCCATTGTCTCATCCCTCACAAAAGACCCCACGGAGATGTCCCTCATGAGCTCAATCCCTCCACTTGATCCATAGGCCATGGCAGACTACTTATATAACTGACAATCCTCCTCAACATCCCCCACCAAAATCCAACTACCCACTGAATAAGCTATCTCACCCACACAAATGGGATACCTTCAAATTGATCTCAATACAAGAGCTCACAGACATCATCAGAGATATAAATATTGCTACTCACCACTGGACCCATGTCCAATTTCATGGATAAAATCACTCCGAACTGAATTTGCCACAATAATACAAAACATTGTACACTATTCCCTCTCCCAAGGATAGTTACCCCCTGCTTTGAAACAAACTTCAATAAGACTCATCCTGAAGAAACCAACACTAAACCAGTCCTCCCCAAGCTCATGTTGTCCCATTGCAAACATCCCCTTCCTCATCAAAGTAATAGAAAACACAGTGCTACTCCAACTTCAAGATTATGTTGACACACACACGCACCACTGGGCCCCCAGCAACACGGCTTCTGCCCTCGACACAGCATAACAGAAGCAGATATCATGTGGGATACAGAAACCAGTCTGGAAACATGATATTATGGAAAGACAGAGCCTTTATTGAACCAATGACAACCTGATGCAGGCTGTGTTTCATTACCCTTCATCAGGGGTTTGTCTGGCATATACTCTGTTGAAGACCATTAAACCAGAAGGTCTTATAACATACTGTTTTAAACTACTAGAAGTCTGTATCCTGTTCTCATCGGCAGCAAACGTGAGTCTCACTATAGACATTGTGTCTTCACGGTCTATAGTGATGTGGGTGTCTACTCTATTGCAGATTTTGGTATCATCCGCAAAGAGGCAAACCTTACCCAACAGCCCTTCTGCTATATCACTAACAAAGATGTTAAAAAGAATCGGACCAAGGACAGATCCCTGGGGCACACCAACCAATAGTGTTGGGGTGATGTGTTCTATTGGATTGGTGTTTGTGGTTTTTCTCGCAGCTACATTTTGGGCCAGTTGGAGGTGTTTTAGGTTTTGTTTAGTGGTGCCTTGAAGGATAGTATTAGCAAAGTCATAGTGAGGTGTGATCATTGCTTGAATTATTGATCTGAAGTCTTGGGGGTGTAGTAGCAGACAAACTTGTTTCAGGATTTTTAGTTTGAAAAACATTTTCTTTGTTGTTTGTTTTATGTGTGAGGCGAAGCTAAGGGAATGATCAATTATGAAACCTAAATATTTAACTTTGTTTTTAATGTGAATGTTGATGTCATTGATTTGGATAGAGGTTGGTGGAGAAAAGCTCTTGTTTCTTGTTACATACATAGCATCTGTTTTTAAAAAGTTGATATGTAGATTGTGGTTCTCCAGCCATGTTATGATTTCTAAGATGCACTCTGTGAGGCGTTTCAATGGGGGGTTTGATATGTCCCATGGTAGGTAAATCATTATATCGTCCGCATAAATATGATAATTTACGCGGAACCTTTTAAATATGGAGCAGATTGGTTGTAAATAAATATTAAAGATAAGCTTTAATATTGTTTCTATCAGTTACATAAGCTGGGCATCAACTTGCCAATTGTTTCTACTGTTCTACATATATTAGTTAAATTGTTCTAAAAATGTTCATTGTAAAAATAATAATAGTTCCATTATTATTTTTGTTACGTTACCTGTAAACCGCATCTGATCTCTGGAAGAAGCGGTATAAAAGAATGTGCAATAAATAAATAAATAAATAAATAAAGCACAGAGAGGGCGGAGCCTTGTGGTAGACCTTGTTCCTGTTTGTATGTGTCGGAGGTTTGTTGATCAATTCTCACTTCCTGGGTTCTATCTCTTCGGTAAGAGCTGAACCATTTGAATTCTGTTTCCATGATTCCCATTTGTTGAAGTTGTGCTTGCATGAGTTGGTGGTTGACACTGTTGAATGCAGCGGTGATATCAAGAAAGATGAGAAAGAATATTTGTTTAGCATTGTCGGTTCCCCTAGCAAGTGTGTCAATTAGCACTGTGAGTAAGGTTTCGACACCATGGTGCAGTTGAAAACCATATTGTTGGTCATCTAGTGGGGCAGTGGATTCAATATGTTCTTGAAGTTGGATTAGGACTGTTTTTTCGGTGATTTTAGCCAGGAGTAGTAGGCTTGATATTGGTCTGTATGAAGCTGGGGAACTCATGTCACTGGAAAAAAATGTTAGGATTGGGCATATTTGTGTGTGTTTAAGCGAGGCCAATAATGCACACCTTATAATGAAATGCACACCTTATAATGAATCCTCTCACTTGGTTTGCAGCTTGTCGTGCTGTGAGGGCTTGCATGCATCAGTGATGCTGAGAGCTAAACTATCAGTAGTTTAACTACTGGCAGGGTCTCCCAAGATGGACAGGTCTCAGCTGAGGTGCAAGACCAAGACAAACCACCCATCTGGGCAGCAGCAGAATGGGACAGTGTTGACGGCGGAGGATCACATTTTTGTGACAACGGCAACAACACCAAACTTAAACTGCACGGAAGAAAGGCCCGGCAATCTACTTCTGTATCTTGCCATGAAAACCCAATGGATAGTTACAACAAAACAAATTGTGCTATGGTGCTGGAAGATGAGACCCCCAGGTCAGAAGGCACTCAACTAGCTACTGGGGAAGAGCTGAAGACTTTTCAGAGTAAAGCCAGCATTTATGATGTGGTTGGATCAAAGCCCTCGGGAAGTCTGACTGCTGATGTAGTTGCGCATGAAATGAGAATCAGAAGTTGTAAAGATGTCTTACACATTGGAACATGGAACGTACGAAGCATGAACCAAGGGAAGTTGGAGGTGGTCAAGAATGAAATGGAACGTGTACAACTTGATCTGTTGGGTGTCAGCAAACTGAAATGGACTGGCATGGGGCACTTTGCATCAGATGATCACATGGTCTACTATGCTGGAAATGAAAGACAAAGAAGAAATGGTGTTGCATTTATAATAAAGAAGAAACTTGCATGAACTGTAAAGAAATACAATGCAGTCAGTGAACGCTTAAACTCTATTCGTCTATGAGGATTGCCTATCAACACAACTATAATTCAAGTATATGCCCCAACAACAGCTGCAGAAGAGAATGAAATTGAAGAGTTCTATGAACAAGTACAAGCTGAAATTGACAGAACATGCAAACAGGATATCCTGATAGTCATGGGTGACTGGAACGCAAAAGTTGGCAACAAAGAAGGCAAAGTAGTTGGAAAATATGGACTTGGCAACAGAAATGAAGCTGGAGAAAGACTGATAGAATTCTGCAAGACCAATGATCTATTCATCTCAAACACCTTCTTCCAGCAACACAAGCGGCGACTGTACACATGGACTTCACCGAATGGATTATATAAAAATCAAATTGACTACATATGTGGAAGTCAACGATGGAAAAGCTCTATAACATCAACAAAGACAAAACCTGGAGCTGACTGTGGTACAGATCACCAACTACTAGTATGCAAACTCAAGCTAAAGTTGAAAAAGAGCAAACCACTCATGAATGCAGCAAAATATGACCTTGAGAATATACCACTGGAATTTAAAGACTGCCTGCAAAATTGATTTGCTGCTTTAGATACAAATGACAGAGCTCCGGAAGAGTTATGGAATGACATCAAGAAGGTTGTGTTGGAAGAAAGCGAGAAGTCTCTACAAAAGGTGAAAAAGCAAAAACGGCCAAAATGGATGACGATAGAAACTCTGAAAATTGCCCAGAACCGCAGAGAAGCTAAAGCCAGAGGAGAAAGAAAGACAATCGCAGAACTCAACAGAGATTTCCAACGTGCAGCAAGACAGGACAAGGAAAAGTACTACAATGACACTTGCAAGGAAATAGAAGCAGAAACTATTAGAGGAAGAACAAGATCGGCTTTCCTAAAGCTACGAGAATTAAAGAAAAAGTTCCAGCCTCGAATTGGAATGTTACAAGATGCTCAAGGTTCTATGTTGAATGATGCTGAGAAGATCAAGAAAAGGTGGAAGGAATATACAGAGTTTTTATATGATAAAGATCAAGTGGACCAACAGCCGTTTCAACCTGTATCTTATGATCGGGAACCATTGGTGATGAAAGAAGAAGTTGAAGCAGCATTGAAAGCCTTATCAAAGAACAAAGCACCAGGCATTGATAGCATTCCCATAGAAGTATTGCAGCAATCTGATGCAGCTGTTACCGTACTCACAAGGCTCTGCCAAGAAATATGGAAGACAACAACATGGCCAACTGACTGGAAAAGATCTGTGTTTATACCAATACTAAAGAAAGGTGATCCAACTGACTGTGAAAATTATCGCACAATCACTCTGACCCCTCATGCCAGCAAGATTCTACTGAAGATTATTCAAAAGAGACTACAACCATACCTGGAACAAGAACTACCTGAAGTGAAAGCAGGGTTCAGGAAAGGGCGAGGAACGAGAGACATCATTGGGGATGTGAGATGGATCCTTGAAAAGACTAAAGAATACGAAAGGGATATCTATTTGTGCTTTATCGACTATAGCAAGGCTTTTGACTGTGTAAACCATGAGAAACTCTGGGCCACATTAAGAAGCATGGGTATACCAGAACACCTGATCGTTCTTTTGCGCAATCTGTACATTAATCAAGAAGCAACAGTTTGAACGGAACAAGGAGAAACAGAATGGTTTAAAATAAGCAAAGGTGTAAGACAAGGCTGCATACTTTCCCCCTACCTGTTTAATTTATATGCAGAACAAATCATCAGAGAAGCAGGATTGTATGAAGATAACAGAGGTGTGAAGATTGGTGGAAGACTCATCAACAACCTTCGCTATGCTGATGATACCACATTACTGGCTGAAAGTGAAGATGATCTGAAACATTTGCTTCTCACAATCAAAGAACATAGCCTCAAAATGGGCCTGCACCTTAATGTAAAGAAGACAAAGATCATGACAACTGGCATAATCAACAGGTTCATCGTTGAAGGAGAAGAAATTGAAATTGTGAACAACTTTAACCTACTTGGATCAACTATCAATAAAGAAGCAACAAGCAGTCAAGAAATCAGACGACGCATTGCTCTTGGCAGAATGGCTATGAAAGACCTAGATAAGATTCTCAAGAGCAGAGATGTCTCTCTCCATACAAAGATTTGACTTGTTCAAGCCATGGTATTTTCAATAACATCATATGGATGTGAAAGCTGGACAGTGAAAAAGATAGACAGGAAGAAAATTGATACCTTTGAATTATGGTGCTGGCGACGAATACTGTGTATACCATGGACTGCCCAAAGAACAAACCAGTCGGTACTAGAGGAGATCAAACCTAAGCTTTATTTAGAAGCTCAGATGACAAGATTTCGACTTTCATACTTTGGACACATCATGCGAAGAGAGAGATCATTAGAGAAAGACATTATGCTTGGCAAGATAGAAGGTCAACGCAAAAGAGGAAGGCCAGCAATGAGATGGATCGATACAATAACAGCAGCTACGGGTACCAGTCTGTCAACAATGAGCCGCCTGACTGAAGACCGAACACAATTTAGGATAGCTATCCAGAGGGTCGCCATGAGTTGACTCCGACTCGACGGCACTTAACAACAACAACATAATGAAATCGCTCCACCACCTATGACGCCTACTTAACCACGAGGACTACAGAACAGTATTTCAATATATCATAGCACCACATCTAGACTATGGAATCATATTGTTCCAAGGACTCCCAAAACGTGCACGATATCCATTCCAGTTAGCTCAAAACACTGCTGCCAGAATCTTAACAGGCACCTTGAGACATCAACACATTACACCCACCCTCAAGAGCTTACAATGGCTACCAATAATCCAGAGGACAAAACACAAAGTCATTATAACTATTTACAAGATTCTGCACAACTCCTCAGCCCCCTGCCTTGACTCACTTTTCAGCACAAAGATCGTCAAATCAAAACCTACTTGCCATCCCACCTCTAAAGACCAAATGCTCCCAGCAATCAACAGAGTGTTTTCCTTTTTTCGCACCTACAATCTAGAACTCACTCCCAGATCACATGCAGACTACACAGATCAATGTAGACTGAACAAAATCTGAAGAAAATACTAAAAGCCCAACTCTTCATTGAACATTATGTTCCCAAAGAAATCCCATAACACCTCACAACTCACTCTGTACCACACCAAATTGTAATATACTATTCCCATTTTGTTAAACCAAGTTGATTTCTAAGTTCAATGTAACTGCATCTCAATGTAGTTTGCTTATTGTTGTTCTCTGTAAACAGTAATGATGGCAAATGGATCACAACAGGGAGCACAAATGCCATACAGCATTGCATTGTAAGTAGGAGTGAAAACGTGGCAATGAAATCTCATGGTGAATTCGGGGACATGGGCTAGTCAAAAGGTTTGCCAAATGGCTAGAGATTAACTCATCACCCTCATTTCAGTCCTAACTTTATTCCATGGGATGCAGGGACATGTAGTTCTGATCTTCCCATTGTACTTCATAACTACTGTGAAACTACAAATTCATGCAAGTAATGGTGTAAAATCTGTAATGATGAAAACTGGCGGGCTAACCCAAAGCCAGGTAGGCAACTGTCTACACCTTAAAGGGAAGTTGTTTGCAAGTATGCACTGCTCTGGCGTAGTCAGTCCTCCGACTGTAGTGGCACAGCACATGCTGCCAGCACCGCAGCAGCCACTTCTTATCGTGCTGTACCCCAGATCTGAGGAATAGCACGTGCTGATTGGGGGTATCAGTTCAGTGAACAGGCACAGATCAGCATCTGAAAACATAGGTTCCACAAACAGGCAGTCTTCTTAATGTATGGTCATGCATAGTGACATCAGATGTGTGTTGCCACAAAACCCCTTGGGAGGCCAACTCCAGTTGCTAATGGGCTGTGTGTGCATGTGGTAACAGTAGTTCTCTGCCTGTGTTCCTGTACAGTACATCACTGGTAGGAGCACAATGAAAAGCAAGGCTGGAATTAGAAATGGGATGAAGTGTTGCACCTGAGGCAGGTAGATAACCAACTCTCTGCATCCAAGCTGGAACAAGTCTGAACACATAGCATGCTATGGAGCTCAGGTACAGGGTAGCCAATGTACACATTTATTGCACTGTGAGACACTTCAGGTAGTCAACCTTGACCAGGAATGATATTGTTCTGTGTATGTATGTTTTTACCTGACCCTTCTACCACATGCTTGCTCCCAATGATGCTGCTGCTATTGATTGCTCTGTCAAGTTGACTTGTAGGCATATTTTACCAGCCTATGGAGGTAGCCATGACTGGCCAAAACTCACATTTACCAGCTGTGGGAACTGAACTCACATACTCTGCTGTGAAAGACAGTGCTACTGCCACCAGGCTACACCTCCTCTCACATGAAGGTGCTATCCAGAGATAGTTAGATCTATGCCTTATATTGCCCTTATCCTCAGGCCAATGGGGACACATACTGAATTCCCTGTATGTCGATGTGGAAGTCAATTAGTGTGAGGAGATATAAAACAAAGCTATTTGAATACATCATTGGCTGCAAGCCACTCAAGCAGAACCACCTTTTCATGACACATACCTTGTCAACAAAGTGACTGAAGATGCGGCTGAAAGATGGTGGATGCTCGAGTCATCTGCAAAATTCTGCAAATATGGGAAGACCCCTAGAATCATTCCAACATCCCCCAGAGGAGTCAGTAGAGTCATGGACACTACTGAAATCCAAGAAAACATGTGATAAACACAGAACAGTTGCAAGGGAAGGAAAGAGGGCATATACTCCTTGCTCAAGGTATCCCTGTTTCAGTACTCCTGGAATATGGACCATACCATCAGAGGTGCATAGTTGTGAAGTTGGTTAGTTGCTGGAGTATGATCCTAGGCCAGTCCTGATAATCTGAAAATCTCAGTCAGATGCATAATGGGACTCACAGTACTACTTCCAAAACAACATATTTAAAACACAAATGACAGCAAGAAAAGTCACTACCATCAAATGACAAGTCATAGTTGAGACCGCCACACCAAAAATGTTGCTTTTCCACTCAGATCTGGGATGAGATTCAAACCAGAAACAATACCATTACTAGGTAGCCATATTTCTACTGCAGCTACACAAGTTATGTACCTGTGGCAATCACGCAGCAAATGAGGATAGCTCTGAATTAACTACCACCTCCCCCCACCTGCCCAGTAGGTATAGAACCAAGGTGGGCCCAGGAATCCAAGGACTGTGTATAACAGATCTATAGCACTGTCCTGATAACATAGATATGTGCAGGTCCATATTCACAAATCTTTCTTACTGGACATACACACAAACCTACTCCCCTGTCCTTGGCCTGAATTGCTAGGGCTATCATGTCCAGGAAACAGCGGCAACACTTCATGTCAGCCAGTTCCAGGAGTGAAGTGTCAACCCAGTCCTGAATCTTTAACAGTATCATTTGAGAGGGAAGGAGGGAGGGAGGGACGGGGTTAGAGGGGAGGCATTGGGAGGCAGGAGGAGGCATGGGGAGAAGGGGTTGGTATGCAGGGCAGAAAGGTCCATACAGCCATAACTTTACCATAACCTCCCCTTGAATGGCCCCCTCTAGCAGGCAGCCCATACTCTTTGCTCATAAGCATCTATGTGATGGCATCTAATTCACAGTTGACCTGTGAGATATGTGGCTGTGTCACTCACCCAGCTGCACAACACCATACTGCATGAGCACATAGTTACCATGAAGATAGTGGCTCTGAACAAACAGCATGGACTGCCAACAGACTGGCTAGCGACTGGACTGCCATAAAGACACAATGCCCATAGCACTGCAAATTGACCCTGCATAGGGCTTTGTGCTCAGTCAGAGTGAGAGTGGCTTCTCAGCATAAACAAATGTGTGCAGTCAGGTCATGCTCATGCCAGACCCATGTTAAGATAGCTCAGCTGTTAACCAAACCTCTGATTCATGTACATCCTGTGCTCCTCATTTGTTTACTCTTGTAGTTTGAACTTAGGGACAGCTAATACGATGCAAAGAGCACTGGAAACTGACCCAGAGACCAGCTTCGAGTGCATGTTGGCCCAAAGTATCCTACGTCTGTCACATACCAGAAGACTGTGCCCACTAAACAGGTTTTGGCAGTGAGCATTGAACATAGTGCCATGCTTGTACTCCCATATTATGTTATGTCCCTGGCTATGGACAATGCAAAAATGGCCAGTGCAGCACATGCACTCTCCCATGCTCCAGACGCAGTTCCCCCACACAAGAGCATGTAGAAGCATGACAGATTGGACATGGGGTTTGATGTTGGTGCAGTTGCTGGCTACACATATGCTGCCATCCCCTGCCTGTTTGCACTCTAACAATATCCTTGTGGCTGTCACACTCATGCCCGTGGAGAGTAGGTGAGACTCTCATGAGACTCTGAAGCATTCAGAAACTGAGTAGGTGCTCAGAGCTTCTAACAATATACACTATGGTCATTAACAGAGCTGCAATCAAACACATTGAAAAATAATAAACACAACTCTACCAACTAATCTTCCGTAGTAATAAATTCATCTACATTAGGATATACCCTTAAAAATGGAAAAGCAAACCTCAGAACCCTCCGACACCTCCCACAAAAGGGACATAGGCTTCACAAAACTATCACAATGTTACATAAACATGTGTAATGCACAAAAAACAGAGTCGTGATATCGTGGTCGAGAGCTTTGTCGGTTGAAAACGGCCTTGTTTGGCCAGGTTACTTGTTGAAGACGGCCAGGTAGGAGATCTTCTGTTTTGAATTGTCAGAAGGTTTTGTAGTGGTATTCTCCTAAGGGTTGTAGTAGTAATGCAAAGCATTATGGTATGTCTTTATTTTAGAATCATTTTCCCCTGAAGCAGTGGAAGCGAAACGCAGGAGGAATGTTCCGGCAGGCGTCGGGTTTTGGATTTGCTCACTTTATTCAATACCAGAAGTTCTATAAGCTTAGACTCTATTTTTTGTGCATTACACATGTTTATGTAACATTGTGATAGTTTTGTGAAGCCTATGTCCTTTGTGGATATGCGTTGAGAATTTTGTGAACATCAGTGTCTTATGGTGATATGTATGACTTCTGTTATTTTGATATTTTTGCTGGACTAGAAAACCATTGATGTATTTCTCTTCATTTGTACACCTGAGCTCACTTTTGTGTGAACTGTGGGAGGTGTCGGAGGGTTCTGAGGTTTGCTTTTCCATTTTGAAGGATATATCCTCAGAGCTTCTATACATCTGCACATAAACTCTGGCCGGCAATGCCACCTATCAGGGGCACATTCAAAACATATATGGGACTGTTCCTTTCCCTACACCTCTACCCCAACATTCACCTCCAGTCACTGCCTTCCCACATGGTGGCAGGTGATGCAGAGACCAATATGACATCTTGTGGCACATTCCTCCAGCTGGAGTTCTGCATGCACTATTCAAAGGTCAGTGTCTTACATTCACAATCAGTTAAACCAATGCATGTCGTCTTTGTAAATATAAGGCTAGTTGTTGTTATGGAGTAATATATAATGTCATGCTGACTGCTGTGATCAATGATCAATAGACAGTGTTGTATGCAGATGTGCCTGAGATGGACATGCCTATATGTGCATACTATGCATGGAGCTGAGACCCCCTAGACTTCACTATGGCGGTCATTCTGTACACCAAATAGTGGGGTTGGATGTCCGGGTTGGACATCCAACCTGTGCTCTCTCCTGGATCTGATTGAGACAGCAGTGCTCCCCGCACATACAGAGTGTTTATGTGGGGAGTGCTGAACATAAGCAGGAGGGAGTGGAGCAGGGGTGGAGTGGGGTGAACAGGTGCTGGGATGTACAATCGCTATTATGGGCAGGCCTCTGTATGTCCTGCCACACCGAGATGGATGCCCGGTCTATTCCACCCTAATGGTGGAATAAGTGCCGGGCATGGCATGGGATCATGTTTGCAGCCCCCCACCTGTACCATCAATGACCTCTCCTTATGGGCCAGAGGAGGCACACAGTGAGTGGGCAGCAGGGGCCGGTGTGGCCCATGGCAATCTGAACTGCTGTGTAGGTGGCCCATTGCCATGGTGCATGGACACCACTGCTCCCTCTCCTATGCAGTGGCGTTCAAGTGGGAGGATGGGCAGGCTCCTGTGAGTAGAACTCCACTGAATCATGGGAGCACCAACACGTATGTCTCTCGATTCTGCCATCATGGGTGCATCCAGGCCCCATGACAGCAAACTTGGGTACAACCCTGGCACTTCCAGGTTTTGGCCAGGCAAAGCAGCCAGACAGACAGGATCAGGATCGGCCTCCACATAACTGCAGCTTAGGACAAGAACACAGATTATTTACTGTCTCACCAACTCAGTGACTCCATTAGACATTCACAGAGGCCAGTCCTCCTCATAAGCCTATCTCCCAAAAGGCTGCAGCTGTACCAAGAGGGCTGACAGTATTGTCACAAATACAGCTATTATGGCAGTTGTCATTCATCAGACCTCTCACCTGTGCAGCCAGGTATGTCCTAGGCCTGGAGGATCAGTCAGAGATGAGCATTGCTGCACACACATGTGATGAAGCTCTTCCTGGTGAGACCATGTCTCCCCAGTTCACTCCGGTCAACCCATCAGGTGATATGGGAGCATCACATCAGTGTCATATTGGGAGGTAAGTATAGAGGCATGCTGTGGGGATGGGCCTTGAGGACGGTGTAACTGGGAATGCATTTGAGTGTCTCAGCTTTTGGGAAAACGTGCACAGGCATAGCTAGTCAGCCAGTTATTCTCATAGGTTGCAACTACTTCTGCTCCTAAATGGTGTCTCACACAGTTTGTGGAGTTGCTGGCTAACTGACCGTGTAGCATGCTGTATGCAGAGCCTTAAAGCCTGGGCAACACATGCACTGCTGCAGCTCACAATCTTCTGAACCAACACACACACACACACACTCACTCACACATGACCTAACTGTCCAAAATAGGTATCAGTCGACAATCCCACTTAGCCTTAAGCCTCCTTTAATGCTTGGACATTGTCAATGCCCACATGTTAGTAGCACCCACAAACATCCCTCATAATGCCTGCAGAGTGTGTGAGCACTAGTAGCACTCTCTGCCATCCAGCTGCGTGGTTCTCAGTGTGGCAGCAGAGTTTAAGGACTCATGCAGGGATCAGATAGAGAGAGTTGCACATGCTGATACAGCTCTGGAAATGTAGGATAAAGTTAACAAACTTGGGCTTATCATTCCTGATCCACAGGCTGATCTTCAACCCATGATTTTTCACTCTCACACACAGTAGCCAAGTGTTTGGAGCCACAGAGCAGCCATGTAGAGGTGTGGGTGCAACAATTCATGTGTGTATAAGTAGTCATTGTCAGGATGCATGAGCTTTCTGTGATCCTTTTCATATCCAGACTGAAAACTCACCTCTTTGCAGCTGCTTTTGGATCTTGACTCATCTGATCTCCTTTGTATTTCCTTACCATTCACCCTAGATGTATCCTATATCTACAGCTACTGTGTTCTCTGTCTTGACTAGATTGTAAGCTCTGATGAGCAGGGACCGTCTTTTACATGTGTCTGTGCAGCACTGCATACGTCTCGTAGCGCTATACAAATGAGTAGTACTAGTAGCAGTGGTATGCTTATGTCTGCATAGCTCTCTGCAGGCTCTTTGCCATACTTATGTGATAGGTATGTGAGGCTCCTGTGAGAGAGGGACATCTTGTTAGGTCTATATGTAGAATTGCATTGATATGCTGCTGATAAAACATATAGGATCTATCCTGCCAGAGGGACAGAGCAAGATACATGAGCATACACATGCAAGACCTGGGTGACCTATCAGAGTGACCAATATAACCATTGTAAGGAGTGTGCTTGTGGGCCAGTCCTGGAATAATCTCATGGTTGACAGACCACAGTGAGCAGCTTGGGCTTCCATGTGGCTCAGATTGATGTGGTACCTAAATTAATGCTTGTTCATGAAAGGGTCACAGGTTCACACTCTTCCCCTGGCCAATATTTGGCAACTGGGAAAGCAGTGTGGATGTTATTTCTCTGAGATGGGGGTGTTAACTGGTTTCTTAATCTTCTGGCCTAACTGGCATATTTGTCCCCCCACATGCACATATCCACTCAATATGTGCATGTGGGAGGCATCCTGATCCAGCCCTCCCCTGTCAGAGTGATGTGACACTGCTGATTACTGCAGGATTTAGGGATCATGGGTAGACACAGGCAACTTCGGCAACAACTTTGGGACTGATGTTGTAGCCAGGAAACACCACATGCACAATCAGGGCATGAAGGCAATAGCGGTTGGCAGACACCATTTTCCAGTCTCTGGATGTTACAGGTGTCACATGTGTGCTGTATATAGGTGCCATTAATTGCCTGTGCATTCTCTGACACTGCAGGTTGCAGGTCACACAGTGTTGTCTCTCATTAGGAAATGCATGGTCAGTTCTAACTCAGCTGCTCATGACTCACAGTACCCCGGGCCAGCACATCCACTAGACGAACTAGGCAAGGGCCGAAGTTTACCGATTACACAGGTACACTAAAAAATTTTTTTTTAACTGCCTCTAATGTTTCGATTGATTTTTACGTTTTTTGGATGAATTCTTTATACTAATTGTTTAGTAGTTATTCAAATAAGAATAAAGAAAATTGTAACAAGGCAGCACATAAGAATAGAGTAATGTCAACAAAACACACTGTGATGGTAGCAAAATTGTCTGCACTTAAAACAGCCACATACATGTGCACAAACATTGAGCATATAAGAGCAAGGTTAGACACAAAGCAAAGCAAAGAAATGTGCAAAAAATGTTGTACAGGTATGTATGTAAGAATAGAAAACGCAAACCGCACCATTGCAATACATGAAGACAAACACCCGATGGTGTGAAAATAAAATTCTAATAAATGAGATCCGACACTGTGGTAATAACTAGCAAATTTTTATTTCAAAGTTTAGTAAAAACACGATATTTGTCAACACAGTTTAGATTTTAAAGTCATTCTTGGGTCAATCAATCTCCTGGTGGGCCCGTTTCTTCTTCCCCCGAATGCTTCTCTTGGTGCGCTGCTTGGCGTATTTTTCATCTGGGGTTTTCCCGCAGCAGCAACCAGCAGAAATCAGCCATCATAGTGGTGTTCCATCTTCCTTGGTACCTTCTCTCTGCGTCCTTGATGTCCTGGTGAAACCTTTCACCTTGTTCTTCACTGTACGCCCCCCCAAGTTTTCAGGAAAGTAGTTCACATGGGAGTGCAAGAAATGGACTTTCAGGCTCATGTTACAGCCTTGTTCTTTGAAGGCATTGAGCATCCTGGCAATATCCTTATAGTTCTCATCCCGCCTGTTCCCCAAGAATTTGAGAACATCATCCTTGAAGGAATCCCAGGCTTCTTTTTTCTTCTCAGACATCGTTTCAGCGAATGCTCCATCTGAAATGAGTTTCCTTATATCAGGGCCAACAAACACTCCTTCCTTTAGCTTTGCTTCAGAAAGTCGGGGGAACTTTGAGCAAAGGTACCGAAAGCACTCACCATCTTTTGGAAGGGACTTGATGAATTGCTTAATGAGACCCAACTTAATGTGGAGAGGTGGTAATAGAATTTTATCACGAGGTACCAAGCTCTCATGAAGAACATTTTTCTCACCGGGTCTCAAATACTCCCGAATTGGCCACTCTTTTTTCCCCCAGTGTAGGTCGCGGGCCCGGCTATCCCACAAGCAAAGGAAGCAGGGATATTTGGTGAAACCGGATTGCTGCCCTAATAGCATGGATAGAATTTTAAAGTCTCCACAAATCATCCACTTATGCTCATCATAATGAATCTTCTGAAGGATCAGGGCCAAATTCTCGTATTTTTCTTGGAGAATAACAGAGTGAGCAATAGGAACTGAAGCGAATGTGTTGCCATTATGAAGAAGAACACCTTTTATGCTGTCTTTTGACAAATCAATGAACAGCCGCCATTCAGCAGGATCATACTTGAGTTTAAACTTTTCCATCACTCCTTATATATCGTTGCAAAATACCAAATCTTCCTCTTTGCTGAAATACTTCAAAAATTGTGTCTCGCGGTTGTGGTATCAATAAAAAGTTGTTCCTGGTGACAATAGATTTTTCTGTTTAAGCCGAGAGCCTAGCAGTTGGACAGCATCTTTTGGGAGTCCTAAATCCCGGACTAAATCATTCAATTCAGCTTGAGAGAAAAGTTCAGGTTTCGGATCTGGTTCAGTTTCAAACTCGGAAGTACTGGACTCATCGGGAAAAGCCATCTGATGAGTCTCATCATGATCAGAACCGTCCACACAAATATGATCCAAAGATTTTGGTGGTTCAGGCACAGGTACTTCGTTGCTATGAGGCATAGGCCTAATTGCTGAGGGAAGGTTGGGGTAACTTATTACGTTCTTATTTTTTAAGTTGTATCCCTTCACAATGCAAGAGCAAAAATAGCAGTCACTGCTGTGGTCTCTTTGTTCACGCCACATCATAGGTATTCCGAACAAAATGCTTGTTTTTTACCTTTCATCCATAAGCGTAGATCTTCCTCACATGTCTTGCACACTTTGTGAGGAGCCCACGGTTTGTCTTGATCGCCTAACTTCAAACCGAAATAGGCGAAATATACTTTTTTAATAAATGCAGAAATGTTCCTCTGCCGCTTTTTCACGGTATATTCCCCACAAATAAAACAAAAACTGTCCGGAGAGTTGACGCAACCTCTGGCTCTGTGAGCCATCACAAATACACAGCACTGCAAACTACAACTGTAGTGAACCACTTCGGAATAAAGCTGGATTATGACTGAGCAAACAAAAGGTAATAATGAACTTGCAAGAAACTGAAATTTGACAGGAACGTTCATGTCGCAACCACCGTGTTTGAGCGACCGAACGAACGAGGCGAGGCGAACAGGAAAGAACATGCGCCAGCGCGAGTACTGGATTTAGCCCCCCGCCTCCCAATTGTCCTGTTAATGTATAAAATGAATACAAAACACTCTAAAATATCATGAGGGAGTGTTTCTAGTTAGTTAACCATTACAACCTCTATTTTGGGCCAAGAAAATAAACTGCAGTCGGCTAAAAAGAAATTATGTGAGCATTCCTTATATGGGTAAGAAATCTAATTTTGTAAGAAAACGTGACGTGATGGAACATTTTGGCTATTTTTCCTGGATTCAGCACCCCAAAATCTATAGGAATCAGTTGCAAAACTGGAGGCAGTTTTTTAGTAGTGTACCTGTGTTATAGTGGACAGCATGATGCCTGATCCCTCTCTCCCTGCAAGCATGGCACAGCTGCAGATTCAGTGGTGGCCTTAAAGAAGTGGTGAACATGTGGCTAATTACGGAATGCCACTCCTGCACACCGCTGACAGGACGTGTCGGAGGGGGGCAGGAGCAGCATGCCATGAGTACATGGGCTGCTGCCTTAAGTCTCACCACCATGGAAAGAAAGAATCACTATGGGCTCCAATTTACCTGCCATGACCTGCTTGCCATGTTCCTGACTGTAGACACAGCAGCACTGCACCTGACACACAGGGCAGGGACTAAGGTATCATTTGCTCAAGGCAGAAGCCACTGCAACTGCCACTCCCATCTCCACAGACTGCTAGCATGTGCTACCCTTGTCACAGCAGAGTCGCAACAAACATCATGGATGTATACCCTAGGTGGCTGCCTTGTCCATCTAATAGACTAACCAGCCCTGCTCAATCGTTTACATGCACCACCTTTGCCACTTTGGCATCAACAACATAGTGCCCTTTATTAAAAGGGCACCATGCTGTGACTGCCACTACCATCAGTAATATCAGGGCTCCAATCTGGTTTGCTGCACGCTGCCTATATGTTAATAGTGTCTCTATGTGGTGTTTAGTGGATGTGAACGGCTATCTGTCTTACAAAGCAGCACTTAATGCCAGCTTTCAGCTGGCAGTAGGGTTTCTGGTGACTGTAATGCATGGTACTGGAACGACCATTAAGTTAATGTCCCTTCTCCCCCCCTTTGCAACTTACTGCCTGGTAATATGTTACTGGTTAGTAAGACCATGTTATCGGCACTTCCTACAGCAGTATTCATTGCCGGGCACCGATAATGCATGCATATGGCAACTTTGTTCCCTTACCTGCCTTTAGTAAAATTATCACATAGTGGGTTCTGCATTCTTCTCTCTTCAGCAAATTTGAACAGTAAAATCCTACTTCTCCACCTCAGCACTTCACAGCTTGATTCATGCTTTAGTCACCTCTAAATTAGATTACTGCAGTACCATCTATTGTGGCCTCCATACCACCTATCTCAAAAAACTACAGCTAACTCAAAAACATGATGGAGGAGTAGCCTAGTGGTTAAAGCACTTGCCCAATATCCAGAAAATCAGGGGTTTGATGCCCACTAGCACTTCTTGTGACCTTGGGCAAGTCATTTCACCCTCCATTGCCTCAGAAAAAAAGGCTTGATAATCTACTTCCAGTGATACATTGCCAAAAAAAAAAAAAAACCAGAGGTAGCTGGGTTGACAGGAGCCAGGACTTGATGGCACTAAAAATAAAGTTCAAAACACTGCCATTCAACTTCTATCCAGCATTTCAAGATATGACCATGTATCTCCAATTTTATATAAACACCACTGGTTCCCTCTTTCCTTCTGTTCCTGCTGTAAGATGGTGGTTTTAGCACATAGAGCTTTCTGCACTGGTTTACCTGTTTATCTCTCCTCTCTATTAATTCTATACTACCCAGCAAGGTCTCTTAGGTTACAAAGCACAAACCTCTTCCCTCAATCCAACAGGTAAGATACAAATCCACTTGCCATCTGCTTTTTACTTCCTAGCTCCTTACCTCTAGAATGATTACCTAATTACACCCACCTTGATTCCTCATTTAAAAAGTTTAAAGCAGCTTTTTTTGAATAGACCTTCTAGGAGCTGAGGGCTCAGAGATAACATGTTTTTCTCTGTTTTTCTCCTGCTTTACTTTTTATGACTTCTAAATCTGTCTCCCTGCTGTACTATTCTTTTATGATTTTAAGGAGTTCCTTTATTTTCTGTTTCTTATTTTTTGTTGCAAACCGCTGAGGTACCTGCTCAGGTCTACGGCAGTATAACAAGTTTTTAATAAACATAAACTTGACAGAATCCAGTCTCCATCCTCTTTTCTTCCACTGGCAAAGCCAGCACTACAAAAATCATCATTGTTCAACACTGAGCCTCCAGGGGAACAGTCAACTTAGTGCTTGACACTGTGGGATATATATGCCATTATCTTATCACATGACCTTCAGCTATTCTTCTAACAAGAAACAAATCAAAGTATGTGCCAGAAAAACACAACTATATATATGGCGCCATTTCTGAAAAAGGTAGTATAATTATACTGACAGCAGCTTACAAATGTTAAAGAAAGGCTTTATATTGAAGGTGTCACCTCTCCAAAGACTGGTATAATTATGCTGACAGCATTTCATGAGATTTAAAGAGCAAGCTTTGCAATTAAATAAGGAACTCCAGAGTCCCCCCAAAAATGTTTATTCATGATTTGAAAAGATTTTTCCTCAAAAACCTTTCACACAAAAAAACCCTTGAAATCAACTTGCATATTTAATCCCTTAAGCTCTAAAGTCTATAATTTAAAACTCTGGTGCTGATCAAACCTCATCAAAGACTGATCTCAATCCCCTCTTTGTTCACAGCAGGAACATAATCAATAGCCATACATTTCAATGTTGAAAACAAATGCTCATACTCAACACAGTGAGCCACCATTGATATCTCCAATTTCTTGTTAACTATTTGAGAATTATCTTCAGCCATCCTGGTGTTGTAATTTCAAATTGTTTTGGCCCACAATGGGGCATGTTGACTAAAAAGCAGTAGTCAAGGGCATGGGGTTTAGCTTGTGAACAGTGCACATTCTGGCCCCATGGTGGCTGGGAGTGAGTGGCAACAATGTATCCACCAAAACTCTTGCGCTACCTAAGTACCATGCAAAGAGTAGGGGTTAGGGTGGATCATGGGCAGAGAGGTAGCATGATCAACTGCTCACAACTAATGTGGCCATGCTAGTGACATTTCTGACCATGAAAGATGCTGCAAGTGTGCAAGCACATAATGCCTGCCTCAGGTCAAGCGCTAGCTGCATCCGCCATGCCACACCTTCCAAATCATGCAGGGTACAGGCACGATTCCCATTCAGTTAGCAGCCCTACACCATCCCACATATACTTCATCCTAGAAAACCATGGCTGGGACTGTTCGTAGGTGAACCAGGCAATTACCTGGTGCACCATCATCTGAGGGGCATCAGTGTGCAGCAGCCAGGGAAGCAAAACAATAAATCTCCACAGCCACAAGAACTAGAGTCTGCAGCAGATGACTGTATCTGCTGGGAGAGTGGGCACAGGTGTACATACAAAACAATGTTAGTCTCAAGAGTATGACATGCATGTCTGTATATGCACTGAATACGTGTGAGAGGGCTGCTTATGTGATGAGCTGGGGAAGGGGCATAGGCTGGAGTATCCTTGCACTGATCCCACAGATAACAGAGGCAGGGCAGCATCCATGGACCCTACTCCCATGACATCATCTGTAGCAGGGCAGATGATTGCATAAGCCTGAGTGGCAAACAGATATCAGGGAGAGGACTCCATGCAGCACCAGTACCAGCTGCAATAGGGGATGGGAGTACCCCCCCCCCCCCCATGATTGCATGGTCATTGCTGTAGCTGGGGTAGAGCATGTTCAGGACAGTCACACATGGGTGGACAACCAGCACTTGTGTAAAATGGGGAAACAGGTTATGTTTTCAGTGAAATAACCATAACAGGACCATATAGTCAGGGTTGGAGAGGGATGAATACATTAGGGGGAAGGAGCATGCAAATGATGTGTTGCAACTATGGGCAACTTGTAGGATTGGTACATTATTGTGCTGTCTAACCACTACTTCCACTGCACAGGGGTTCAAATATTGGTTTATACCTGAGCCATGGGATCTGTTTCTGGGAGTGCATAGCACCTTACCCTGACCATAGAAGGACATGTCTTTGGCCCACTTATCTCCTTACAAAGACATATCAAGACATATAACGCAAAGTTTGAATTACAAATTGTCCCAATATAATTTATGTATCTTACCATCCTTACCCATCGCTATTATGGCCTCTAATGTCATATCGCATAGATTTCACTCTCCAAATCTATAATAACCTTTCTTAATCACAGCCTTATTAGTTCTTAACCAGTCTATGACAGGACTCAGATATTCCTTCAGATTCCGATCTCTGTTTTGTGTCACCCATAACCTCTTGTTCTCAGAACAACAAGAGGCTATTATGGGACTTTCTGAAATATTTTGTTTCAACAGTATCTAATAATTTATAAAATATTCATGTAAATCACAATACCAATACTCTCCCCAGACTCTGCCTCTGACATGCCTACTATTGAGCCATGTATGTTCTTGTCATCACTTGCACATTTACACATAGGTAATTTATAAGTAGCATTTTGCACATTTATGCTGGCATATACATGTGAAAAAGTCTTTATAAAAATGACTTTCCATGTGAAAAGTCCAGAAGGTGCCTACTTTTCTTTATAAAATGCTAGCATAGATGGTCAGAAATATGTGTTAATTTAAGGCATGATCACTTACACTAGCCCTAGAGCTGGTGCATATCTGTACCTAGTTTTCTAAAGAACACATGTAAATGATAATATCTTATGGGAGGAAGTAGTTTATTTATTTATTTACATTTCTTATATACTGCACTATTCGACATCAGCGCGGTTTACATCGAACAAAATTTCAGACAAAAAACATGTGTCTGAGTTTACAATAAACCGGGCAACAAACTTGGATAATGAGGTAATTACAAATAACAGGACAGCAAAACTTGGATAGCAAGGATAACTATTTACGTCTTCGAGTTACAGAATACATGAACATGTAATTAATGGTCAAAGGACACCTTACTACGTGAGATCTCCTGGCTCACTAGGTGATTTGGAGTCGCTATAACTATTGGAGAGGGGACGTGCTTCTGTGCTCTCTGGGAAGTATTTGAGGAATAAGTAATGTTTGAGGGCCTTTCTAAACTGAGTTAGGTTAGTGATTGCTCTGATGTTTGTTGGTAAGGCATTCCAGAGTCTTGGTGCATGGAGACTGAAAGCCCTGTTAGCTGTTGTTGTGGTGCATCTTGTTAGTTCTCGAGGAATCATTAGCATATTTAATGCTGTGGATCTTCTTGATCTATTCGGGGTTATGGATTTGATGAGGTCAGTTAGTGAGGAGGAGGAGAGACTATTTACCGCTTTGAAAGTCAGTAGCATTGTCTTGAAGATGATCCTGGCCTATATAGGAAGCCAGTGTAACTGCTTCAAAAGGGGCGTCACATGGTCTCTCCTAGATGCCCCATGGAGAACCCTCGCTGCGCTATTCATTGCGAGCTGTAAGGGGTTCAAAGTGGATTGAGGGAGACCTAGTAAAATGACATTGGCATAATCAAAGTGAGCCTGGTAGATGGTACAGAAATCCTCTAGTTCAAGCAAGGGGCGAAGATGTCTGAGTGAATGGATCTTGTAGTATATAGCTCTTACAGTGTTAGCTATATGTGCCTTCATGTCGAAGTTTTGATTGAGTGTGACACCTAGGTACCGTATTGTGTATTTATTTATTTAAACGTATTTCTATACCGCCTTATCCTGCAATCAAGGTGGTCTGAACAGCAAACAATCAATAAGATACAGTGTATAGTGTGTACATGCAGTGAGTAGTGTATGCGTGTGAGTGTGTCTGAACGTTGATTCTTGTGGTGCTATTTACAGCGTGCACTATTTACAATGCTATGGGTATCAGTTCCTTGATTAATTACAATTATAGTGACATGTGGGGGGAATTGAGGTGTCTGTTGCATGGTTTAAGTAATGTCACCGTAGTGTTCTATGAAGAGGGTTGTCTTCAGTAGTTTCCTGAACACCTTAAGGTCTGTTGTTGAATGCAATTAGTCGGGGAGGGAGTTCCAGATTGTTGGTGCCGCCTTTGATAAGGCTCGTTTTTCGGTGTCCTTGCGTACCCTGTTGATATCTTTAGGTGTGTTGACACGATTGGATGTGCCTCTTCTTCTCGGTCTTGTGCTGTTGTCTGGTTGTATGAGTGGGTGTAGGCTGAAAGCTGATGATTGATGTTTGATTTTGAAAATGTTTATGATTGTCTTGTATCTAATGCGGGCACTGATAGGCAGCCAGTGGAGCTCTTTTAGGGTGGGTGTGATGTGTTCTTGTCTTGTGGTGCCAGCAATTATGCGTGCTGCAGTGTTTTGTACCAGTTGCAATGATCATAGTGTCTGTTTCGTTAGACCTAGATAGATTGGGTTGCAAAAGTCTAGGATTGGGGTTATTAGTGCTTGACAAACTGCAGAAGTGTTCCTGAGTGAGGAGGGGCTTGAGGCGTCGCACTAGTCTCATCCTGTGGTATGCATTTTTGGTGGTTCTGCTGATGTGGGACTGAAGGTTAAGTTCTTTGTCCATTGTCACTCCGAGGTATTTCACTTCTGATTGTATGGGTATGGTTGTGGTGCCTATCTTGGTGTTGCGGGGGGGGGGGGGGGGATGAAGTTGGAGTTTTGTGTGATGATTAGCGCCTCGGTCTTGTTGTAGTTTATGGTCATGTTGTTGTCTTGAAACCAGGTGTTCATATGTGTGAGACAGTCTGTTATCTTGGTGTGGTCTGGGTTGTCGAGGGTGATTGGTGTGTATATCATTATGTCGTCCGCATAGATTGTGTATTTTATCCCGTGCTCTTTTATGATGTTGCATATTGGTTGGATGTAGATGTTGAATAAGAGAGCTGATAGTGCGGAGCCTTGGGGTACGCCTTGCATGACTTTTATGGGTCGGGATGTGTTGGGCCCAATCTTGACCTGTATCTGTCTGTCCGTTAGGTAAGAGTGGAACCACCTCAGTGTGGCTCCGTGTAGTCCAATGTTCTGTAGTCTTGCTAGTAGTGTTCCGTGGTCGACTGTGTCAAACACTGATCATAGGTCAATGAAGATCATGAGTATTCCATTCTTGCTGTTGTCTATGAGGTGTAGTATGTCATTAAAGAGGTATAGCAGGAGTGTTTCAACTCCATGGTTGGGGCGGAAACCGTGTTGGTTATGGTCGAGTTGTGCGTGGTTGTCGATGTGGTCTTGTGGTTGATGTACCACTTTCTCAATAATATTAGCCAGTAGGGGGATGCTTGAGATGGGTCTGTAGGCTGCTGGGTTATTTTTGTCGAGTGCTGATTTCTTTGGGATTGGTCTTATTGTGGCGAGTTTTAGCTGGTCTGGCATGATACCTTGCATTAGAGAACTTTTCACCATGTTGTGTATGGTATGGATGAAGTTTGACTTTGTCGTTTTTTGATCCATGTGACTGGGCATGGGTCTGTTGGGGCCGTGCTTGTGTTGAGGGCGGTGATGATGTGTGAGAGCTGCTCTGTGGATGGGCTGCTGAATTTGTCCCAAATTTTTCTTGGGGTGTTGGTTGGTTTGGTGCTTGTGTTAGTATTCCTTCGTGGAGCTGAGTGGAATTTGTCTTGGATGTGGTCTGTGAATGTTTGTGGGTCTATTTGCACTTCGCTGTCGGATTTGTTCTCCATGGTGAGTGTTTTCACAATTTCGAAGAGCTCTCTCGGTTTGTTGTTTGATTTGAGTATGAGGTTGGTGTGGTATTCTCTCTTTGTTTGGTTGATGAGATCGTTGTACTCTTTTTGTTTTGCTAAGTATAGAGTCTGTTTGTTGGGAGACTTGGTGTTTCTCCATTGCTGTTCTAACTTCCTGAGTTCTCTTTTTTGATCCGTATGTTTTTTGAGTACCAGGGTGTGTGATGTGCCCTAGTGTGGTGATCTTTCTTGGGTCTGTGTTCGGTGGCTTTGGAGGCTGCATTGATGATGCTGTTCCATTTTCTGATTTGATCATCTAAATCCTCTTCTTCCGTATTCATGTGCGGTATCGTATCCTTGAGAAATTGTCCTTGTTGAAGCTTTTAAATCTTCTTTGTGCTGTTCTTTGTGAAAGTAGTTACAGCAGTGAAAGAATTACATATAGGGCTTAAGGAGCTACTCACCAATGCTGTCAGAAGGCTCTGAGGCCGCCATGCCCTCCCCATTTGTGAAGAAAAGAGAAAGGCAGACACAGTCATGGAATGTGGTCTACGGACATGTGCCTATGGATGCATGTCCAACAGGGCATGGTTAAATGGTAAAACCTCTTTAAAACCCCTTCATAATGAGTTGTGGAAGCTGGAAGAACTGCTTTTGGTGCGGCAGGCTTTTTTAATCAACTGATAAGCTATTGGGTGTGATCGGTGATGGGTAACTAGAAGGGGAACTATAAAGATCATGTGGAGACTAAAAGTGTGAGTGCAGCAGGACCTATGGATGCTTATTATTTCTGGATAACAGTGGGTGAGTTTACAATCTAGCTGCTTCCAAGATATAGCAAATAACTCTTTGAAGCAGAAATTATACTTAACCAAGTCCTTTGCTCTATTTCCATTCAGCCAGGTGGATGGTTGGAAATGCCTCCCTATCTCCAACACCATGGATCTTGTTTGAATGAGGTCTAAGCGATGGATCGACAATCTCAACAGATGGCATCTAAAGACAGTGTGACATTTCACCTCCAGAAGACTTCTAAGTTTTGGAAGCATCTATTGGACTTGAGCAAGAAGAAGGAAAGATTGTGTTAAAGTGTTGACCTCTAATTGAGTTAAAGAAACCTGAATTAAGATTATAAGTGATTAACACTAGAAGCCCCAAAAAGCAGATTACCTAGAAACCCCAAAGTGCATCAATTGACGCATTATCATGATGACTGCGTTTAGCATGACATGCAGATGTGAATTAATGTGAAGTTACTTATTTGTTTAATACATGCAGTATGTGACATCATTACATGACATCATCGTGTGTTTATTGTTTTGTAATTTTGGAGTAAAACTGTAAACAGTATACCTAGAAGCCCCAAAGTACATCAACTGAAACAAATGCATCATCAAAGTCGTATACCAGCACCACTTGACGTACTTTGGGGATTCTAGTGTTAAACTGGTGGCATTTCAAACTGGTCCTGATAGTGAGAGATTTTCAATATGTCCTCCCAGAGATCTATACAACTTAAGAGGCTAGTTACTAAGGTCTGTTATTTTGGTGTAGATCCCATACTATTCAATGGGATCTAGTTACTAATAACATGAGCTAATGATGAATTAGCATGCACTAACTTATGTGCTTTTTAGTAAGAAGCCCCCTTAGAGATGTAGAGATTAATGACAAGAATGGACACAATACTCTCTGGTTGTCTCATTTAGTTTTGTACATTTTCAGGAGAGGCTTTTAACAAATTATCAACTTTGTACTAAGCCATTGTGAGAAATGAAGCCTTTATTCATGATCATGGAGAGAAAATTAAAGGACTGAAAGGTGTCAATTAGGTATTAGTCAAAGATAATTTCTGTTGGAAAATAAAAATGAGAAGATAGAAAATACATTTCTGTATTATAATCTGCATTTTCTTCATTTTACCTATTGTAATGCTACAGTATTTCCGCAAATGAGATGTTACTACTACTACTACTACTACTACTGAGCATTTGTATAGTACTACAAGGCATACGCAGCACTGCACTGACATGTAAGTGACAGTCCCTGCTCATCAGAGCTTACAATCTAGTCAAGACAACACAGTAAGTGTAGACAGGGATATATCTAGGGGGAATAGTAAAGAAATACAAAGGAAATCAGGTGAGTCAAGATCCGAAAATGGCAGCAAAGAGGTGAGTTTTCAGTCTGGAATTGAAAAGGACCAGAGAAGGTGCCTGACGTACAGACTCAGGTAGTTTGTTCCAGACATAAGGAGAAGCAAGGTGAAAGAAGTGAAGTCTGGAGTTAGTAATAGAAGAGAAGGGCACTAATAGAAGCAATTTGCCAGAAGAGTGGAGCTTCTGGGGAGGGGTGTATAGAGGTATAAGAAAGGAAAGGTAGTGAGTAGCTGCAGAGTAAATGCACTTATAGGTCAGCAGGAGAAGTTTGAACTGGATGCAGAAACAGATAGGGAGCCAATGAAATGACTTGAGAAGAGGGGTAATATGAGCATGACCAGGCTGATGGAAGATTAGCCGTGTAGCAGAGTATTAACAGATTCAAGGGGAGAAAGATGATTCAGTGGGAGACCAGCAAGGAGTTGGTTACAATAGTCAAGACGGGAGGTGATTAAGGAGTAGATAAGTCTCTTAGTAGTGTGTTCAGAAAGGAATGGGTGGATTTTGTTGATGTCATAGAGAAAAAAATGGCAGGTCTTAGCTATCAGATGGATGTGTGTGGAGAAGGAAAGAGAGGAGTCAAAGATGACCCCAAGATTGTCAGCCAAGGAAAAATGGAGGAGTAGAAGGTTATCCACAGAGACTAAGAAAGGAGGAAGAGGAGAGGAGGTTTTAGGGGGAAAATAAAAAGCTAAGTTTTGGCCATGTTCAATTTCAAGTAGCTGTGAGACATCCAAGCAGCAATGTCAGAAAGGCAGGCAGAGATCCGGGTCTGGATTGCTGGTGAGATTTCAGGTGTTGAAAAGTAGATTTGGGAGTCATCAGCATAAAGATGGCACTGAAAGCCATGGGAAGAGATGAGTGCACCAAGGGGCTGGGTATATAGAGAGAAAAGGAGTGGACCCAAGACAGATCCTTGGGGTACACCAACTGAGAGCAGGATAGCAGCAGAGGAGGATCCACCAGAACAAACACTGAAAGAGCAATGGGAGAAATAAGAGGAGAACCAGGATAGTACAGAGCCCTTAAAACCAAGGGAAGACAGGATATCAAGGAGAAGGTTGTGGCCAACAGTGTCAAAAGCAGCAAAGAGATCAAGAAGGATGAGGACTGAGTAAAGGCCCTTGGATTTAGCCAGGAACAGGTCACTGGAGTCTTTGTCAAGAGCTGTTTCGGTTGAATGTAAAGGATGAAAGTCAGTTGTAAAGGATCCAGGGTGGCTTGAGAGGAGAGGAGATGTAAAATGCATTTTATTAATCTATTGCACTTAGATCCTGATTCTCTTCCAGCTATATCTAGGATATATTATGTACCAAGCTCTTTGTGATAGAAAGATGAAGCAGGTGCTGGATTTCACCATTTTGAACAGGGTAATATAAATGCTCTGTTGGAGACTTCCATAATGGAAACTACCAAGAGGTGTATGTTGATTTTTGCATTTGTGGAAACAAAGACAGAAAGCGGCAGATTCACACCCAATAACTTATAACTTTATTTAACCAAAAGGGTGGCCAAAGCCCAACACAGGCCGTGTTTCGTAATCACTTCATCAGGGGCTATCCAGGCACACTAAAAAGCAAATTATATTAATTATATTAATAAAATCAAAAATCATATAAAAATAAGTGGGTTAAGATAGTTAAAAATAATGAAGATAAAATTATAAACATTAATATACAAAGGCAAAACTAAACTATATCAATGAACAAATGTCTTGAGAAAATAAATAAGAATCATAAAGGCCATATACAATCTGAATATATCTAATACATTTGATTGATCAACCGCTCCATGAATAAAATAAACCATGAATCCATATATATACACATATATAATTATATATAAAAGTATAAATAAATAAATAAATAAATAATTAAGAATGTAAACGCTGGTTGGAATACAAAGAATAATGGAATAACCAAAACATTTATAATTATAAAATACGTTATACAAATATATACAATAAAAATGTAAAAAACAACTATATGCTATTAAGAGACAGGAAGGGATGAGGAGACTGAAGGAGTAGGACCTACTCAGAGCAATTATGTGAATACTAGATAAATCACATACTATAAAGGTGAACATTACCTGTGGGTGTGAAGTGCAAAGACTTCACCAGGCTCAATAGAGACAATGGAAGTCACTAATATCAGAATAGCTTCTAGAAAAATAAAACATAAAACTTACGCCAAATAGGACAATGGTGAAATATGTGAAATATATAAATTGTTTGAAACTATACTCTACATTAAAAAGGTAAATAACAAATAAAATTATAAATATATTTCTGTTATTTTAAATTATCAAAAATTATGGATGTTGCCCCCATAAAAATATAAATATATGTCTTTGTTTTAAAATGATTTCAAATGCTATCCCTATTTAAAATTTATAAACCTAAGCATAACCAGTACTAAACCATACACTAATTGAATAGATAAAAATCATCTTTGTGAGAGGCTTAATAAACATATTCCTGATAATTTAAGAGACTATAGATGTTACTCTCATACAAATATATTATTTTATTTAAAATATAGAAAATTTTGAATACTATTCTTATTAAAAAACTCATGAGCAAGAACATGATCAATAATAGAACATGAAAGGCTCAATGAACATAATATAATTATATTATTATATTTCTGTAATTATAAAACATTGAAGGCTATAAATATTGCTCTTATAAAAATAAATATATTCCTTAATTTTAAAATATAGATGTTACACCCATAAAAATATAAGTATATTACTATGTTCTAAAATATAGAGAATTTTTGATACTATATTCATTAAAAACCATGAGCATAAACATGATCTATAATAGGACGTGAAAGGCTCAACGAACATCATATGATTATATTGTTATGTTATTTTAAAATATCGAAGACTATGGATGTTGCCCTGATAAAATTCTTCTATTTTACAATATAGAGGGTTTTGGATGTTATCCTCACTAAGGGCTCATGAACATAAACAGACAATAATAAAATATGCAATAATCAAATAAATAAAAATCATCATTATAAAGGCATGATGTACTTAAATGTGAACAGAAGAAGGGGGGGGAGGGGGGGAGGGGGGAGGAAAGGGGAATAGGGAAGAGGAAAAAGAAGGCCATTTAAGGGTAATCTCTCGCCCATAACGATCCCCTTTGAAGGCAATGGTCAAAATTAGTGTTCCCCCCCCCCGGTGGGAGGACATTGTTTAGTTAATAGCCCTTTGGTTTTTAAACGTATAGTTTTTTAAGTTTTCCCACATGATAGTTTACACGTCTGGTTCGTTTTCAAGCATATGTCAATTTCCTAAGGCATTTCGTTCAATTTTAATACAGCCATTGGCAGCCAGTCTAGATTCTGTTCTATTAGGAATTGATTATATTTCTTGGTTTTGAACACTTAAGAACGTGCCCACTGGTTCAGCGCTTGAATCGGACTCCCCTTGCACCCGGTGTTTCCGATGTTGTAATAATACAATTGTATCACTCTTAAGGTTTCCCGGACAATGTGTCTGAATCTCTGAGTGAATAACGTGGTACAAGGAGTCCACCGGACGTTTTAAAGGCAAGCAAGATTTTAATGAGTTTATGTGTTTTTATGAGTCTATGGGTTTATTTGGATTCCTTTGAACATCCTCCGGTGCCCCCTTTTTAATTCTCATTAGGTCTTATAACGTTTCACGGCGTTCATAAGCTTTTCATTATAATTTCAACAACCGATGTGATCTTCATTGAGCCTTTCATGTTCTATTATTGATCATGTTCTTGCTCATGAGTTTTTTTTAATAAGAATAGTATTCAAAATTTTCTATATTTTAAATAAAATAATATATTTGTATGAGAGTAACATCTATAGTCTCTTAAATTATCAGGAATATGTTTATTAAGCCTCTCACAAAGATGATTTTTATTTATTCAACTAGTGTATGGTTTAGTACTGGTTATGCCTAGGTTTATGAATTTTAAATAGGGATAGCATTTGAAATCGTTTTAAAACAAAGACATATATTTATATTTTTATGGGGGCAACATCCATAATTTTTGATAATTTAAAATAACAGAAATATATTTATAATTTTATTTGTTATTTACCTTTTTAATGTAGAGTATAGTTTCAAACAATTTATATATTTCACATATTTCACCATTGTCCTATTTGGCGTAAGTTTTATGTTTTTATTTTTCTAGAAGCTATTCTGATATTAGTGACTTCCATTGTCTCTATTGAGCCTGGTGAAGTCTTTGCACTTCACACCCGCAGGTAATGTTCACCTTTATAGTATGTGATTTATCTAGTATTCACATAATTGCTCTGAGTCGGTCCTACTCCTTCAGTCTCCTCATCCCTTCCTGTCTCTTAATAGCATATAGTTGTTTTTTACATTTTTATTGTATATATTTGTATAACGTATTTTATAATTATAAATGTTTTGGTTATTCCATTATTCTTTGTATTCCAACCAGCGTTTACATTCTTAATTAATTATTTATTTATTTATTTATACTTTTATATATAATTATATATGTGTATATATATGGATTCATGGTTTATTTTATTCATGGAGCGGTTGATCAATTGAATGTATTAGATATATTCAGATTGTATATGGCCTTTATGATTCTTATTTATTTTCTCAAGACATTTGTTCATTGATATAGTTCAGTTTTGCCTTTGTATATTAATGTTTATAATTTTATCTTCATTATTTTAACTATCTTAACCCACTTATTTTTATATGATTTTTGATTTTATTAATATAATTTATATAATTTGTTTTTTAGTGTGCCTGGATAGCCCCTGATGAAGTGATTACGAAACACGGCCTGTGTTGGGCTTTGGCCACCCTTTTGGTTAAATAAAGTTATAAGTTATTGGGTGTGAATCTGCCGCTTTCTGTCTTTGTTTCTGCTCGTTTGAGTGGCTAGTGCTGTTTTTTTGTGGACCCCAATTTTTACATTTGTGTCAGCCTCTGAGATGGATAGGGTTTCAAAATCTTTCTTCAAGGCGTGATCTATGATTTTTTGTGATCCAAAAATTAGTTTTTTTTCTGTTGTGGCAGCTCATACCCAAAATATAAAGAAGGAGTGATTGAAGTTACGTACTAGAGTTGTTTCAATGGGATTTAACTTTTTTTTGTAGATTCTTAGAAATATTACGTATTAAGAGAGGACCTACATTTTCTCTGAGCCTTCTGATTGAGCAGGTTTTCTACATCAAAAAATTAATCAAATATGATATTGTGCAACTAAAAGTATTACTACAAGAATGCTACCAACTAAAGTGCAGGGCCAGAAGAAAAAGAGAACAATAACAGTTTCTCCTTGGAAAAAGCGCATCGAAGGAAAAATACAATCATTGCATGCAGAGGCATCCCTGATAGATGGGCGTCTAAAAGGGTTAGGATCGTCAAAGATATTAAGGAAGATCCAAGATATCAAGCGGAAGCATGCTGCGTTAACAGAAGACCTGAAATTTATATGTTCCAACAATAAATTGAAAATAGCGGTAGAAGTGCAAAACCTTTGAAGATATGAAGAAAACAGGAAAGAAAGATATCAGAATAAACTATTTAGAGAGAACCTAAAACAATTCTACAGGGAATTGAGGAAGAGCATTAATATGGTAAAAGCACCAACCAAAGCTGGAACAGAAACCTTCTGGAGAAAGCTATATGAGGACTTTATACAATATAATCAAGAAGCAGAATGGTTACCCAGCATACAGAAGCATTTAGAAAAGATAAACATCAAAGCTATGGAATGGCCTGTAGTAACAAAGGAAGAGCTGGAAAGAAGGTTAAAATGAGCTCCAAACTAGAAGAGCCCTGGCCCAGATGGAGTAACCAACTTTTGGCTCAGAGTTAACTTCACTCCACCCAGACCTGGCGAACAGCAAAAAGCAATTATTGAGCAGCCAGTCTTAACACTGCAATGGCTTACTACAGGAAGAACATTTCTCCTTCCGAAAGGAGAGCCAAGTAACATTTCTAAAAATTATAGACCAATAACCTGTTTACCTACAATCTATAAGCTGTTCACTGCAATAGATGCAGAACAGAATATACGATTGCATCGAGCTCAATACCATCATGCCAATAAAGCAAAAGGGCAATAAGAGAGGAGCATATGGAACCAAAGACCAGTTAATGTTGAATAAGGCCACCATGGCCAGTGCTAAGAAAGGTAGAAATATCAGTATAGCATGGATTGATTATAAGAAAGCTTTTGACAGCATTCCACACTCTTGGATAATACATTGCCTTAAAATGTATAAAATAAATCCTGGTTGATAGAGTACATTAAGTCCACTATGACAATATGGCAATCCACACTCTTTTTGAGATATGAAGAAGGTCAGTACATCATTCCTAACATTAATATCCAGTGAAGAATATTTCAGGGAGATTCCCTGTCGCCACTTCTGTTTTGTATGGTGCTTAATCCAATGAGTACTCTCATCAAGTCTTTGGGATATGAGTTTAGCCTGAATTCTAAAGAAGGTAACAACCCAGAAGCAACTTTCCATCTACTATTTATAGATGATCTGAAGCTCTATGGTGCCAGTGACCAACAATTAGCAGAGTAACTTTGTGTGGTGAAAAGCTTTTCTGATGACATCAGGATGACTTTTGGCCTTGATAAGGGTGCTAAGGTAACCTTTTTCAAAGAATAATTGAGCAAAACTGAAAACACCGCCCTTACTGAGGACTGTGACATCATGGACATTGAACAGGAAAGCATATATAAACATCTTGGATTAAAGAAAGGCATGACACTTGAGCAGAAGCTTTAGAGAGAGAGGATCAGTAAAGAATATTATAGGAGATTAAAATTCTTATTGAAAAGTGCTTTAACATTACAGAATAAGATACAGGCCATCATTCAGCTGGCAATTCCTGTACTCTCATACAGCTTTGGGATTGTGTGTTGGCCTCTTAAAGATCTTGAAAAACTGGATATGCAAACAGGAAAACTCCTCCATGCTCATGAAGTAATTTACAAGAATCAGCGTATGCCAAGGCTGTACATTCCTAGAGCTGAAGGAGGCTAGGACTTGCAGAGATCGATTACACCTACAGAGCTACTATCATAGGCCTCCAAGCTTACTTGACAGCATCATTGGATCCAATAAGAGGAGGAGTGCTGTTTTAGAGCTCTTCCAAAAGGAGATTTTTGCTGTGTTGCTGCATAACTGAGTCTGTCTCCAAATAATTGTGAGTCTGTCTCCCCATATTTTGTCTTTTTTTCTAATTGTCCTCAGTGGTGGGTTCCTTACCTTACTCCATTGCTGTTAAAGTTTTAAGGTTTTAAACTTTCTCTTAACCTATCTGCAGGGGCTACCCCTCCCCCACCCCCTGCAGAGTTACTGTTGTAAACCTCCATTTTTCTGAGCTGCACGTGGGTTTGCTTACATTGCCTTCTGTTCTATAAGAGGAGGAGTGCTGTTTTAGAGCTCTTCCAAAAGGAGATATTTGCTGTGTTACTGCATAACTGAGTCTGTCTCCAAATAATTGTGAGTCTGTCTCCCCATATTTTGTCTTTTTTTCTAATTGTCCTCAGTGGTGGGTTCCTTACCTTACTCCATTGCTGTTAAAGTTTTAAGGTTTTAAACTTTCTCTTAACCTATCTGCAGGGGCTACCCCTCCCCCACCCCCTGCAGAGTTACTGTTGTAAACCTCCATTTTTCTGAGCTGCACGTGGGTTTGCTTACATTGCCTTCTGTTCTATAAGAGGAGGAGTGCTGTTTTAGAGCTCTTCCAAAAGGAGATTTTTGCTGTGTTGCTGCATAACTGAGTCTGTCTCCAAATAATTGTGAGTCTGTCTCCCCATATTTTGTCTTTTTTTCTAATTGTCCTCAGTGGTGGGTTCCTTACCTTACTCCATTGCTGTTAAAGTGTTAAGGTTTTAAACTTTCTCTTAACCTATCTGCAGGGGCTACCCCTCCCCCACCCCCTGCAGAGTTACTGTTGTAAACCTCCATTTTTCTGAGCTGCACGTGGGTTTGCTTACATTGCCTTCTGTTCTATAAGAGGAGGAGTGCTGTTTTAGAGCTCTTCCAAAAGGAGATTTTTGCTGTGTTGCTGCATAACTGAGTCTGTCTCCAAATAATTGTGAGTCTGTCTCCCCATATTTTGTCTTTTTTTCTAATTGTCCTCAGTGGTGGGTTCCTTACCTTACTCCATTGCTGTTAAAGTGTTAAGGTTTTAAACTTTCTCTTAACCTATCTGCAGGGGCTACCCCTCCCCCACCCCCTGCAGAGTTACTGTTGTAAACCTCCATTTTTCTGAGCTGCACGTGGGTTTGCTTACATTGCCTTCTGTTCTATAAGAGGAGGAGTGCTGTTTTAGAGCTCTTCCAAAAGGAGATTTTTGCTGTGTTGCTGCATAACTGAGTCTGTCTCCAAATAATTGTGAGTCTGTCTCCCCATATTTTGTCTTTTTTTCTAATTGTCCTCAGTGGTGGGTTCCTTACCTTACTCCATTGCTGTTAAAGTGTTAAGGTTTTAAACTTTCTCTTAACCTATCTGCAGGGGCTACCCCTCCCCCACCCCCTGCAGAGTTACTGTTGTAAACCTCCATTTTTCTGAGCTGCACGTGGGTTTGCTTACATTGCCTTCTGTTCTATAAGAGGAGGAGTGCTGTTTTAGAGCTCTTCCAAAAGGAGATTTTTGCTGTGTTGCTGCATAACTGAGTCTGTCTCCAAATAATTGTGAGTCTGTCTCCCCATATTTTGTCTTTTTTTCTAATTGTCCTCAGTGGTGGGTTCCTTACCTTACTCCATTGCTGTTAAAGTTTTAAGGTTTTAAACTTTCTCTTAACCTATCTGCAGGGGCTAACCCGACCCCCCCCCCTGCAGAGTTACTGTTGTAAACCTCCATTTTTCTGAGCTGCACGTGGGTTTGCTTACATTG
This sequence comes from Ichthyophis bannanicus, assembly GCA_033557465.1. Taxonomy (NCBI): domain Eukaryota; kingdom Metazoa; phylum Chordata; class Amphibia; order Gymnophiona; family Ichthyophiidae; genus Ichthyophis; species Ichthyophis bannanicus. The sequence continues at coordinate 811,785,194 of CM066033.1, read as the reverse complement.
CCTTCTGTTCTATAAGAGGAGGAGTGCTGTTTTAGAGCTCTTCCAAAAGGAGATTTTTGCTGTGTTGCTGCATAACTGAGTCTGTCTCCAAATAATTGTGAGTCTGTCTCCCCATATTTTGTCTTTTTTTCTAATTGTCCTCAGTGGTGGGTTCCTTACCTTACTCCATTGCTGTTAAAGTGTTAAGGTTTTAAACTTTCTCTTAACCTATCTGCAGGGGCTACCCCTCCCCCACCCCCTGCAGAGTTACTGTTGTAAACCTCCATTTTTCTGAGCTGCACGTGGGTTTGCTTACATTGCCTTCTGTTCTATAAGAGGAGGAGTGCTGTTTTAGAGCTCTTCCAAAAGGAGATTTTGCTGTGTTGCTGCATAACTGAGTCTGTCTCCAAATAATTGTGAGTCTGTCTCCCCATATTTTGTCTTTTTTTCTAATTGTCCTCAGTGGTGGGTTCCTTACCTTACTCCATTGCTGTTAAAGTGTTAAGGTTTTAAACTTTCTCTTAACCTATCTGCAGGGGCTACCCCTCCCCCACCCCCTGCAGAGTTACTGTTGTAAACCTCCATTTTTCTGAGCTGCACGTGGGTTTGCTTACATTGCCTTCTGTTCTATAAGAGGAGGAGTGCTGTTTTAGAGCTCTTCCAAAAGGAGATTTTTGCTGTGTTGCTGCATAACTGAGTCTGTCTCCAAATAATTGTGAGTCTGTCTCCCCATATTTTGTCTTTTTTCTAATTGTCCTCAGTGGTGGGTTCCTTACCTTACTCCATTGCTGTTAAAGTGTTAAGGTTTTAAACTTTCTCTTAACCTATCTGCAGGGGCTACCCCTCCCCCACCCCCTGCAGAGTTACTGTTGTAAACCTCCATTTTTCTGAGCTGCACGTGGGTTTGCTTACATTGCCTTCTGTTCTATAAGAGGAGGAGTGCTGTTTTAGAGCTCTTCCAAAAGGAGATTTTTGCTGTGTTGCTGCATAACTGAGTCTGTCTCCAAATAATTGTGAGTCTGTCTCCCCATATTTTGTCTTTTTTTCTAATTGTCCTCAGTGGTGGGTTCCTTACCTTACTCCATTGCTGTTAAAGTGTTAAGGTTTTAAACTTTCTCTTAACCTATCTGCAGGGGCTACCCCTCCCCCACCCCCAGCAGAGTTACTGTTGTAAAACTCCATTTTTCTGAGCTGCACGTGGGTTTGCTTACATTGCCTTCTGTTCTATAAGAGGAGGAGTGCTGTTTTAGAGCTCTTCCAAAAGGAGATTTTTGCTGTGTTGCTGCATAACTGAGTCTGTCTCCAAATAATTGTGAGTCTGTCTCCCCATATTTTGTCTTTTTTTCTAATTGTCCTCAGTGGTGGGTTCCTTACCTTACTCCATTGCTGTTAAAGTGTTAAGGTTTTAAACTTTCTCTTAACCTATCTGCAGGGGCTACCCCTCCCCCACCCCCTGCAGAGTTACTGTTGTAAACCTCCATTTTTCTGAGCTGCACGTGGGTTTGCTTACATTGCCTTCTGTTCTATAAGAGGAGGAGTGCTGTTTTAGAGCTCTTCCAAAAGGAGATTTTTGCTGTGTTGCTGCATAACTGAGTCTGTCTCCAAATAATTGTGAGTCTGTCTCCCCATATTTTGTCTTTTTTTCTAATTGTCCTCAGTGGTGGGTTCCTTACCTTACTCCATTGCTGTTAAAGTGTTAAGGTTTTAAACTTTCTCTTAACCTATCTGCAGGGGCTACCCCTCCCCCACCCCCTGCAGAGTTACTGTTGTAAACCTCCATTTTTCTGAGCTGCACGTGGGTTTGCTTACATTGCCTTCTGTTCTATAAGAGGAGGAGTGCTGTTTTAGAGCTCTTCCAAAAGGAGATTTTTGCTGTGTTGCTGCATAACTGAGTCTGTCTCCAAATAATTGTGAGTCTGTCTCCCCATATTTTGTCTTTTTTTCTAATTGTCCTCAGTGGTGGGTTCCTTACCTTACTCCATTGCTGTTAAAGTGTTAAGGTTTTAAACTTTCTCTTAACCTATCTGCAGGGGCTACCCCTCCCCCACCCCCAGCAGAGTTACTGTTGTAAACCTCCATTTTTCTGAGCTGCACGTGGGTTTGCTTACATTGCCTTCTGTTCTATAAGAGGAGGAGTGCTGTTTTAGAGCTCTTCCAAAAGGAGATTTTTGCTGTGTTGCTGCATAACTGAGTCTGTCTCCAAATAATTGTGAGTCTGTCTCCCCATATTTTGTCTTTTTTTCTAATTGTCCTCAGTGGTGGGTTCCTTACCTTACTCCATTGCTGTTAAAGTGTTAAGGTTTTAAACTTTCTCTTAACCTATCTGCAGGGGCTACCCCTCCCCCACCCCCTGCAGAGTTACTGTTGTAAACCTCCATTTTTCTGAGCTGCACGTGGGTTTGCTTACATTGCCTTCTGTTCTATAAGAGGAGGAGTGCTGTTTTAGAGCTCTTCCAAAAGGAGATTTTTGCTGTGTTGCTGCATAACTGAGTCTGTCTCCAAATAATTGTGAGTCTGTCTCCCCATATTTTGTCTTTTTTTCTAATTGTCCTCAGTGGTGGGTTCCTTACCTTACTCCATTGCTGTTAAAGTGTTAAGGTTTTAAACTTTCTCTTAACCTATCTGCAGGGGCTACCCCTCCCCCACCCCCTGCAGAGTTACTGTTGTAAACCTCCATTTTTCTGAGCTGCACGTGGGTTTGCTTACATTGCCTTCTGTTCTATAAGAGGAGGAGTGCTGTTTTAGAGCTCTTCCAAAAGGAGATTTTTGCTGTGTTGCTGCATAACTGAGTCTGTCTCCAAATAATTGTGAGTCTGTCTCCCCATATTTTGTCTTTTTTTCTAATTGTCCTCAGTGGTGGGTTCCTTACCTTACTCCATTGCTGTTAAAGTGTTAAGGTTTTAAACTTTCTCTTAACCTATCTGCAGGGGCTACCCCTCCCCCACCCCCTGCAGAGTTACTGTTGTAAACCTCCATTTTTCTGAGCTGCACGTGGGTTTGCTTACATTGCCTTCTGTTCTATAAGAGGAGGAGTGCTGTTTTAGAGCTCTTCCAAAAGGAGATTTTTGCTGTGTTGCTGCATAACTGAGTCTGTCTCCAAATAATTGTGAGTCTGTCTCCCCATATTTTGTCTTTTTTTCTAATTGTCCTCAGTGGTGGGTTCCTTACCTTACTCCATTGCTGTTAAAGTGTTAAGGTTTTAAACTTTCTCTTAACCTATCTGCAGGGGCTACCCCTCCCCCACCCCCTGCAGAGTTACTGTTGTAAACCTCCATTTTTCTGAGCTGCACGTGGGTTTGCTTACATTGCCTTCTGTTCTATAAGAGGAGGAGTGCTGTTTTAGAGCTCTTCCAAAAGGAGATTTTTGCTGTGTTGCTGCATAACTGAGTCTGTCTCCAAATAATTGTGAGTCTGTCTCCCCATATTTTGTCTTTTTTCTAATTGTCCTCAGTGGTGGGTTCCTTACCTTACTCCATTGCTGTTAAAGTGTTAAGGTTTTAAACTTTCTCTTAACCTATCTGCAGGGGCTACCCCTCCCCCACCCCCTGCAGAGTTACTGTTGTAAACCTCCATTTTTCTGAGCTGCACGTGGGTTTGCTTACATTGCCTTCTGTTCTATAAGAGGAGGAGTGCTGTTTTAGAGCTCTTCCAAAAGGAGATTTTTGCTGTGTTGCTGCATAACTGAGTCTGTCTCCAAATAATTGTGAGTCTGTCTCCCCATATTTTGTCTTTTTTTCTAATTGTCCTCAGTGGTGGGTTCCTTACCTTACTCCATTGCTGTTAAAGTGTTAAGGTTTTAAACTTTCTCTTAACCTATCTGCAGGGGCTACCCCACCCCCACCCCCAGCAGAGTTACTGTTGTAAACCACCAATTTTATGAGCTGCACGTGGGTTTGCTTACATTGCCTTCTGTTCTATAAGAGGAGGAGTGCTGTTTTAGAGCTCTTCCAAAAGGAGATTTTTGCTGTGTTGCTGCATAACTGAGTCTGTCTCCAAATAATTGTGAGTCTGTCTCCCCATATTTTGTCTTTTTTTCTAATTGTCCTCAGTGGTGGGTTCCTTACCTTACTCCATTGCTGTTAAAGTGTTAAGGTTTTAAACTTTCTCTTAACCTATCTGCAGGGGCTACCCCTCCCCCACCCCCTGCAGAGTTACTGTTGTAAACCTCCATTTTTCTGAGCTGCACGTGGGTTTGCTTACATTGCCTTCTGTTCTATAAGAGGAGGAGTGCTGTTTTAGAGCTCTTCCAAAAGGAGATTTTTGCTGTGTTGCTGCATAACTGAGTCTGTCTCCAAATAATTGTGAGTCTGTCTCCCCATATTTTGTCTTTTTTTCTAATTGTCCTCAGTGGTGGGTTCCTTACCTTACTCCATTGCTGTTAAAGTGTTAAGGTTTTAAACTTTCTCTTAACCTATCTGCAGGGGCTACCCCTCCCCCACCCCCTGCAGAGTTACTGTTGTAAACCTCCATTTTTCTGAGCTGCACGTGGGTTTGCTTACATTGCCTTCTGTTCTATAAGAGGAGGAGTGCTGTTTTAGAGCTCTTCCAAAAGGAGATTTTTGCTGTGTTGCTGCATAACTGAGTCTGTCTCCAAATAATTGTGAGTCTGTCTCCCCATACTTTGTCTTTTTTTCTAATTGTCCTCAGTGGTGGGTTCCTTACCTTACTCCATTGCTGTTAAAGTGTTAAGGTTTTAAACTTTCTCTTAACCTATCTGCAGGGGCTACCCCTCCCCCACCCCCTGCAGAGTTACTGTTGTAAACCTCCATTTTTCTGAGCTGCACGTGGGTTTGCTTACATTGCCTTCTGTTCTATAAGAGGAGGAGTGCTGTTTTAGAGCTCTTCCAAAAGGAGATTTTTGCTGTGTTGCTGCATAACTGAGTCTGTCTCCAAATAATTGTGAGTCTGTCTCCCCATATTTTGTCTTTTTTTCTAATTGTCCTCAGTGGTGGGTTCCTTACCTTACTCCATTGCTGTTAAAGTGTTAAGGTTTTAAACTTTCTCTTAACCTATCTGCAGGGGCTACCCTCCCCCACCCCCTGCAGAGTTACTGTTGTAAACCTCCATTTTTCTGAGCTGCACGTGGGTTTGCTTACATTGCCTTCTGTTCTATAAGAGGAGGAGTGCTGTTTTAGAGCTCTTCCAAAAGGAGATTTTTGCTGTGTTGCTGCATAACTGAGTCTGTCTCCAAATAATTGTGAGTCTGTCTCCCCATATTTTGTCTTTTTTTTCTAATTGTCCTCAGTGGTGGGTTCCTTACCTTACTCCATTGCTGTTAAAGTGTTAAGGTTTTAAACTTTCTCTTAACCTATCTGCAGGGGCTACCCCTCCCCCACCCCCTGCAGAGTTACTGTTGTAAACCTCCATTTTTCTGAGCTGCACGTGGGTTTGCTTACATTGCCTTCTGTTCTATAAGAGGAGGAGTGCTGTTTTAGAGCTCTTCCAAAAGGAGATTTTTGCTGTGTTGCTGCATAACTGAGTCTGTCTCCAAATAATTGTGAGTCTGTCTCCCCATATTTTGTCTTTTTTTCTAATTGTCCTCAGTGGTGGGTTCCTTACCTTACTCCATTGCTGTTAAAGTGTTAAGGTTTTAAACTTTCTCTTAACCTATCTGCAGGGGCTACCCCTCCCCCACCCCCTGCAGAGTTACTGTTGTAAACCTCCATTTTTCTGAGCTGCACGTGGGTTTGCTTACATTGCCTTCTGTTCTATAAGAGGAGGAGTGCTGTTTTAGAGCTCTTCCAAAAGGAGATTTTTGCTGTGTTGCTGCATAACTGAGTCTGTCTCCAAATAATTGTGAGTCTGTCTCCCCATATTTTGTCTTTTTTTCTAATTGTCCTCAGTGGTGGGTTCCTTACCTTACTCCATTGCTGTTAAAGTGTTAAGGTTTTAAACTTTCTCTTAACCTATCTGCAGGGGCTACCCCTCCCCCACCCCCTGCAGAGTTACTGTTGTAAACCTCCATTTTTCTGAGCTGCACGTGGGTTTGCTTACATTGCCTTCTGTTCTATAAGAGGAGGAGTGCTGTTTTAGAGCTCTTCCAAAAGGAGATTTTTGCTGTGTTGCTGCATAACTGAGTCTGTCTCCAAATAATTGTGAGTCTGTCTCCCCATATTTTGTCTTTTTTTCTAATTGTCCTCAGTGGTGGGTTCCTTACCTTACTCCATTGCTGTTAAAGTGTTAAGGTTTTAAACTTTCTCTTAACCTATCTGCAGGGGCTACCCCTCCCCCACCCCCTGCAGAGTTACTGTTGTAAACCTCCATTTTTCTGAGCTGCACGTGGGTTTGCTTACATTGCCTTCTGTTCTATAAGAGGAGGAGTGCTGTTTTAGAGCTCTTCCAAAAGGAGATTTTTGCTGTGTTGCTGCATAACTGAGTCTGTCTCCAAATAATTGTGAGTCTGTCTCCCCATATTTTGTCTTTTTTTCTAATTGTCCTCAGTGGTGGGTTCCTTACCTTACTCCATTGCTGTTAAAGTGTTAAGGTTTTAAACTTTCTCTTAACCTATCTGCAGGGGCTACCCCTCCCCCACCCCCTGCAGAGTTACTGTTGTAAACCTCCATTTTTCTGAGCTGCACGTGGGTTTGCTTACATTGCCTTCTGTTCTATAAGAGGAGGAGTGCTGTTTTAGAGCTCTTCCAAAAGGAGATTTTTGCTGTGTTGCTGCATAACTGAGTCTGTCTCCAAATAATTGTGAGTCTGTCTCCCCATATTTTGTCTTTTTTCTAATTGTCCTCAGTGGTGGGTTCCTTACCTTACTCCATTGCTGTTAAAGTGTTAAGGTTTTAAACTTTCTCTTAACCTATCTGCAGGGGCTACCCCTCCCCCACCCCCTGCAGAGTTACTGTTGTAAACCTCCATTTTTCTGAGCTGCACGTGGGTTTGCTTACATTGCCTTCTGTTCTATAAGAGGAGGAGTGCTGTTTTAGAGCTCTTCCAAAAGGAGATTTTTGCTGTGTTGCTGCATAACTGAGTCTGTCTCCAAATAATTGTGAGTCTGTCTCCCCATATTTTGTCTTTTTTTCTAATTGTCCTCAGTGGTGGGTTCCTTACTTTACTCCATTGTGTGTGCCAATAGTTCAGGAACAGCCTACTAGCTAGTGACACTTAGGTTCCCGCCCACCCTACCCCTCACCCCACCCACCCCAGGGGCTACATTGCCTATATAGTGGTCACAGACGTGCCATCTATCATTCCAAACTTGGGTTAAAAGCCACATCGTATTCTTCTTTTCTTCTTCTTCCTCTTCTGGGACTGCATAAACATGTCGTGTATTCAGTGCAATAACTGCGGTACGTTCATTCAAAGACAAATCATCTGGAAACAAAGAGCTTGTCCTATATGTCTAAAGTCAGCTGCCATGCATGAAGAACTAACTCTACTAAGGAAAGACCTAGCTGCCATGCATATAGAAGTATCTCTACTGAGGGAGGAACTGGCTGCAATGAAGCGCACCTCTCCTAGGATACAAACTGAACAAACTCCACCACCGCTCCCACAAAGAACCAAACGCCCCAGGAACAAATGGATCACAGTGGGTTCTGGTAGATTGCGACCTGTAACACAAAGACATCCTATACATCAAGAGATATCCCTGCACAATGCCTTCTCTGCCTTGGCTAATGAGGATGCCCAATTCAAAGAACTTGAAGGGCCTTTAAATGAGTCAGACAATGCCCAATCCCCTGCTAATGCACTAAATATGAAGAAAACCTCACCAAACAGAAAACTACTACTAATTGGAGATTCCATCATCAGAGGCACCAACTTGGGAACACAGTTCAAAGGAGAGAAGATAGTCATGTGCCTACCAGGCTCTTCAGCCAGCAGGAATACAAACCAAGTTGTTGAATTACTTAGTGCAAAAAGTGAACATTCCAAACTTGATGTTATTATCCACCTAGGCACAAACGACTTGGCTAGGAAACAGTGCCTCTACAGCCCAAAAGGACTTCCAATCTCTGGGGGAGAAACTCAAGCACGTTGTTAACACTGTTGCATTCTCAGAGGTTCTACCTGTTCTTGGTAAGGGGACAAAAAGACTGCATCGCATTAACAGCTTTAATACATGGCTCCAGACCTGGTGCAGAGAAGAAGGATTCGGATTTATTGGCAACTGGGACAACAGATGGATCAACAAGAGACTATACTGTGCTGATGGACTACATCTCTCTTCCACAGGGAAAAGAATCCTAAGTGAAAAATTCAGGCAGTATGTGGACATGCATTTAAACTAGGAAAAGGGGGTGACGGATGTGGAAGGTCAACATCTGCATGCCACCCCCAACAAAAGCAGAACAACATCAGAAACAGCCACACTTTTAAACCACACATCAAAAACATGTGGGAGGAAGTGGGCAGAACAAAATCAATGCAAAATACACACAAGCCAGGAAAGTGCTGGAAAGCAATGAGCACAAATGCTCGAAGCTTAGCCAACAAAATTCCAGACCTGGAAGCCCTAACGGCAGAAACAGACTTGGACATTGTGGCCATTACAGAAACATGGTTTAATGAATCACATGATTGGGATATAGCCATAGCTGGCTATAATCTATTCAGGAGGGACCGAGAAAATGGAAAAGGAGGAGGAGTAGCCTTGTATGTCAAAAGCAATATTAAAGCTACTGAAATGCAGGGGACATGGGGAAAAGAAGAAGCGCTCTGGATTGCGTTGGAGAGAGGAGATGGCACTGTCATCCATATTGCTGTAGTCTATAGACCTCCGACTCAAATTGAAGAGAGAGACAATGAATTGATTAGAGATAATGCCAAGATAGCATCAAAGGGGGAAGCAATCATATTGGGTGACTTTAATCTACCTGATGTGGATTGGATTACTCCTTCTGCACATCTGGAAAAAAGCAAAAGAATTGTGGATGCTCTCCAAGATGCATTATTTAGACAAATGGTGATGGAACCAACCAGGGAAAGCTCAACGCTGGATGTAGTGCTCACCAACGGTGATAGTGTGTCAAATGTCTGCGTGAGTGCCCCTGTGAGCAACAGCGACCATCACACGGTGTGGTTTGAAATAAAAGCCATGGCACAGGCCAATCATAGCAAGCTCAGAGTCCTAAACTTCAAATACACTAACTTCAATCAAATGGCAGAGTATGTAAAGGAGGAGATGACGGGGTGGGAAGAGAAAAAGGAAGTGGAATTGCAATGGGCTAAACTAAAGGAGGCATTGAAAGGAGCAACAGATAAATATGTAAGAAAAGTAAATAAAAGCAAGAGGAGAAGGAAACCTATTTGGTTTTCCAAAGAGGTGGCTGCTCATATAAAGGCAAAAAACACAACTTTTGCAAAATTCAAAAGCTTGCAGACCGAAGAACACAGAAATGAATACAGGATCAAACTCAAAGAGACAAAACGAGAAATAAGGATAGCAAAATCAAAGGCAGAGGAAAAAATGGCTAAAGATGTTAAGGGTGGCAACAAAAATTTCTTCAGGTATATTCGGGAAAGGAAAAGGATCAGAGTTGGAATTGCAGGACTCAGAAGTGCTGGGAAAGGACTCGTGGAAAGTGACACTGAAAAAGCAAAATTGCTAAACAATTACTTCTGCTCTGTGTTTACTAAAGAGGATCCTGGGGATGGACCAGCTGTGACTCCCAAGTATAGGAATGGGAATGAAGTGGATACCACACCATTCACAGCAGAGGAGGTGTTAGAACAACTTGCTAAACTGAAAGTGGACAAAGCCATGGGACCGGATGGGATACATCCCAGGATACTGAAAGAGCTCAGAGAGGTTCTTGCAGGACCGTTAAAGGATGTCTTCAACAGATCCTTGGAAACAGGAGAGGTTCCTCAGGACTGGAGAATGGCTGATGTCGTACCTCTACACAAAAGTGGTGACAGGGAAGAAGTGTCAAACTACAGACCCGTGAGCCTTACCTCGGTGGCAGGAAAAGTAATGGAGGCGCTCCTGAAAGAGCGAATAGTGAACTTTCTGAAAACCAACAGCTTGCAAGACCCGAGGCAACATGGTTTTACCGAAGGACGATCTTGCCAGACAAATCTGATCGAGTTCTTTGACTGCGTGACGAGGGAACTAGATCAGGGGCATGCAATGGATGTCATCTACCTGGATTTCAGCAAAGCCTTTGATACTGTTCCTCATAGGAGGCTTATCAACAAACTCAGTAGCTTGGGGATGGGTCCCAAGATGGTAAACTGGATTAGAAATTGGCTGACTGACAGACGACAGAAGGTGATTGTACATGGAGCTCACTCGGATGAGAGGAAGGTGATTAGCGGGGTGCCCCAGGGTTCGGTCCTGGGCCCGGCACTGTTCAATGTATTTGTGAGTGATATTGCTGAAGGACTGAATGGAAAAGTCTGTCTTTTTGCAGACGACACAAAAATTTGCAACAGAGTGGACTCCCCTGAGGGAGTGGTTAACATGAAGAAAGATCTACAAAAGCTGGAAGACTGGTCTAAAGCTTGGCAACTACGATTTAATGCAAAAAAGTGCAGTGTCATGCACTTGGGTAGCAGAAATCCAAGAGAAATGTACAAGATAGGGGGAGAAAGGTTGGTATGCACAGTTCAGGAAAAAGACCTTGGTGTGATTATCTCTGCTGATCTCAAGGTGGCAAAACAGTGCGACAAGGCAGTGGCAAAAGCCAGGAGGATGTTGGGCTGCATACAAAGAGGGATTACCAGCAGAAAAGAAGAGGTACTTATGCCACTGTATAGGTCACTGGTGAGGCCTCACTTGGAATACTGCGTTCAGTTTTGGAGACCATATCTTGCAAAGGATGTAAAAAGACTGGAGACTGTTCAGAGGAAGGCGACCAAAATGATTTGGAGCCTGCGTCAGAAGCCTTATGAGAAGAGACTTGAAGACCTAAATATGTATACCTTGGAGGAAAGGAGGCACAGGGGAGATATGATTCAGACCTTTAAATACTTAAAGAGAAATAATGAACAAACAAACCTCTTCCAGAGACGGGGAACCTGTAAAACTAGAGGGCATAACATGAAACTGCAAGGGGGTAAATTGAAAGGCAATGTCAGGAAATATTTTTTCACTGAAAGGGTGGTGGATGCTTGGAATGCCCTCCCGATGGAAGTGGTAGGGGCGAACACGGTGACGGAATTCAAAAAGGCATGGGACAAACACAGAGGATCCCTTTACAGAAATAGGAAAAAACAAAACAAAATAAACGGTACCATCTAACTTCCGAACCATATAACTTCCGAACCATATAACGTCTCAACAAATAGGGGTGTCCTATATGGAGTGGTGGGTTTACCCCTGAACAAGGATATGGAGAGGGGTGGCCTGCGCGGAGCGACAGGTGCACCTACTCTTGCCATCTCGCTGGGCAGACTGGATGGACCATGCTGGTCTTTATCTGCCGTCAACTACTATGTTACTATGTAAATACACAAAAAGTGCTGAAATATTAAAGTAAATGTCCAGAGTCTGTCTTCATCATCAAACTTGGACAAGCATTCTGACGATTAGAAGAAATGAGTGAGAATCCACAGCCATGCATGGGAAAGGAAGTAACAGAATTTGCAAAGCAAGAAAAAACTCTTCAAAGAACTGGATCAACAAGCAAAGAAAAACAAGTGGCAAATGCATAAATACAGTGGAAAATACAGAATCTTTTGTTAAGGAGAGGTAAACTGAAACCGGAGGAAGAAAGATTGATAGTTGCAGCCCAGGATGGCAGATTACGGATGAGATGGTTTACGGTGATTATTGAAAAAACTGGCAAAACAGACATATGTCAATTCTGTTTGAAAGAGTGGAAACAGTGGCTTACTTTATAGCAGGCTGTGAAGTTCTGATGGAGGAAAATTTCTATACAGAAAGACACAACAAAATAGCATGCCTCCTCCACTGGAAACTCTGTAAACACTACAATATTACTGTCCCTGAAAAAAGCACTGGGATCATGATCCTAAGAGACTAATAGAGAATGAAGAGGTTATGATAACTTGAGACACTCCCATTCCGACGGATAAGAAACTGGATGTCAGGAAACCTGACATAGTTTGCAGATAAGTGAATTATGCACTTCTTTGGATGGTTATAAGTTTAATACTTAACAGTGCTATTTGGTTTTGTTTTGCAGAACCCTTTGGAGGTTGTTATACCTGTATATGAGTTATAGCATGAAAATGGTACTGGTCATCAATTAATTATATAATTTATAAAGAAAAAAATACTAAAAAAGTACTTTTTTAATATTGGCTGTTAATTTTGCTTATTAGATAGAGGGAGTTGTTGGACCTGTGATTTAAGATCTTGGAAATCCCCTATGGTGATGAATTTTGCCACATGGTGGGACCAAAAGAGTAGTCCTGAGGTCATTTTATCCCTTTATAAAGCTTTAATCTTGGGGGAGGAGTGGCTCAGTGATTGAGACAGGTTACCTCAGGCTGGTAGGACCAGGGGTTCAATTCCCGCATAGGAACAAGTAACCTCAGGCCAGAGGGACTGGGGACTCTAGTCCCATGGCCACTCCTTGTGGCCTTGGGCAAGCCACTTAACTCTCCATTGCCTCAGGTACACTTAGATTTTGAACCCTTCAGGGACAAGGGAATAAAAAGTGTCACTCTGACCTGGTGAAAAGTGGTATATAAGCACAGCTAAATAAATAAATAATAAATTGCTATAGGAGTGTATTGTTAGGCAAATTTTGTGAAGCTTTATATATTTAAGGAATAGTTTGTGTGGATTTAAGGGATTTGTTTGGTGATAGAGTGCATACTTGTTTTTCCTTGTTGCAATCGTGTGTGTTAATCTGCAAAATTAACCCATTTGGAGAAAATGCCACGAGTAAGACCTACTGGGGAATTCCCTAGTGGCTCATGGCTAGAGCAGGAGTGCTTTCCAGTCACTCTTACCCTGTCAGGCTCTGGCTTAAAAATGGCAGTGGCTGACCCCTAGAGGTAGTCTCACAGTAGTAAAACAGCAGTACTTCCCTTGGAATAGTCTTAGATAATAATCTTTCATATCAGACATATATCTTTCTACTGCTGCAGAGATCATTTTTCTTCCTGAGGCATATTAAATCTATCAGGTCTTATGTGGACATGAGAGCCCTAAAAAGCCTTACTCCATACCCTAGTGATTAGAAACATAGAAACATGATGACAGAAAAAGACCACATGGCCTATCTAGTCTGTCCTTCCATATCAACAACTACAACAGTCCACTTTTTACCTTTAGAGATCTTCTGTGTTGGTCCCATGCTTTTTTGAATTCAGTTACTGTCCTCATCTCTACCACCTCTACTGGGAGACTATTCCACGGATCCACTACTCTTTTCGTAAAGAAATATTTCTGCATATCACTCCTGAATCTATCTCCCTTCACCCTCATCCCATGTCCCCTCGTAGCAGAACTTGCTTTCAATTGAAAGAGGCTCTCTCCCTGAACATTTATGCCACGGAGGTATTTAAACATCTCAATCATATCACCTCTATCCCGCCTTTCCTCTAAGGTGTACATATTAAGATCCTTAAGTCTGTCCTCATATGCTTTATAATGAAGCCCACTAATCATTTTAGTAGCCACCCTCTGCACCGACTCCATCCTGTTCACATCCTTTTGAAGGTGCGGTCTCCAGAATTGCACACTATACTCCAAATGAGGTCGCACCAAAGATTAATACAGAGGCATTATCACCTCCTTTTTTCTGCTAGCCATTCCTCTCCGTATGCACCCAAGCATCCTTCTAGCTTTTGCCGTCGCCTTTTCTACCTGTTTAGCTACTTTAAGATCATCAGACACAACCACGCCTAGGTCCCGCTCTTCTTTAGTGGACAAAAGTACTTCACCTTCTATACTGTATTGCTCCCTTGGATTGCTGCAGCCCAAATGCATGACCTTACATTTTTTAACATTAAATCCCAGCTGCCAAACTCTAGACCATTCTTCAAGCTTTAGCTAGATCCCTCCTCATTTTATCTACACCTTCCTGGGTGTCTACTCTATTGCAAATTTTGGTATCATCTGCAAAGAGGCAAACCTTATCCGACAGCCCTTCCGCTATATCACTAACAAAGATGTTAAAAAGAATCGGACCAAGGACAGATCCCTGGGGCACACCACTGGTAACAGTAACTAAGTCAGTATTCTAAGTCCCTTTTCGTTGGTATCCCTCTCTATTAACTGAAAAGATTGTAGCTCATGCAGAATGTCACAGTTAAATCAATCAACGATGCTAGGATATCAGACCATGCTATATTATGTGTAGCATAAAGTTTATTATGCAATCCTGCTATATCCCTTCATATCAAAAGCTATACAGCATTGAGCAAAAACCCAAGGAGGGAATATTCAAAGATATTAGATATTTTGCAGACTTGAAAACCCCCTAAATGCCACTCAGCAGGTTTTGGTCTCTAAGTGCCCCAACGCTAGCTGGCTATCATCGGAGCATTCTGCGGGCAGAGAGGAAGCAGCACCCAGGGATAACCAGCTAGCGGTGATATTCATCCACTAGCCAGTTATTCTGCAGCAGCTAAAATCAGGCACTAGAAAGGCTCGCCTAACTTTAGCCACTTTAGCTGCTTTAGCTAACCAGCCAGCAGCTGACTATCACCACTAGCTGGTTAGCTAACATGCTATTCAGCTAACCCAAATACTGTATTCAATGCAGGTGGCTGGATATGGCCCTGGTATTGAATATCTTGGTTCAGGGTTCAGTGGCGATGGCTAGCCGCTTTATCAGCATTAGCCATCATGGCTTAATATCTCCCCACCCCCACAAGTCTGTCGGAGTGCTTGGATGTTTCAAGAAGCCTCTCATCAATTTACTCCTTGCTTCTCAAATGTTTCTCAGCCTCATCACCTAATAAGTCAGGCTTCTCTGTTGTGGAATCACCTTTCCATAGAATTATATATGAAAACGTCTTATAGATGATTTAGAAAAGCATGTTCACTGAGGCGTAATTTAATTTGCATGTTCATCTGCATTTGTGGTATATTTGATTATTTGTTCTTTCGTTCTTGTTTATATAGGTCTAACTATATGGCAAATTAAATTACACCTCAGTGAACATGCTTCACATCTGCAGAAAGAGGCGTTACCGGCTCCTATGGTGGAGCATTTTATTTATTTATTTATTTAACAGTATTTCTAAACCGCCTTATCTTAATAATCAAGGTGGTATCACAGCAAACAATCTGGTAAAGTGAGTGTGTTATGCATGCAGTGAGGGTGAAATTTAGTTGAGTGTGTGTTGTATTGTGTGCTAGATTGGTTTGAGCTATGTACAAGGTGGTTTGAGCTATGTACAAGGTGGGCTATATACAGTGGTGCTAAAAACATTTTCCATACATACATTGTTTAGGCGGTATCATGTACTGTTATACATTCTCTGAGGTTATGTGATGTGTCCATAGTGTTCTATGAACAGCATGGTTTTCAGCTGTTTTCTAAAGTCTTTGAGGTCTGTAGTTGCCCTCAAGTCGTCCGGTAGTTTGTTCCATATTGTTGGAGCAGCCATGGAGAGTGCTCTGTCTGTTGTGTCCTTGCGTGTGTGTTTGTATTCACTTGGGGTGCTGACTCGGTTGTGTGTTTGTTTTCTTCTAGGACGTGTGCTGGTGTCTGGTTGTATGAGGGTTTGCAGGCTGTTGGCTGATGTGTGCTGTTTTATCTTAAATAGGTTTATGATAGTTTTGTATCTGATGCGTGCACCGATTGGAAGCCAGTGTAAGTCCTTTAAGGTAGGTGTGATGTGCTCTTGTCTTGCAGTTCCGGATATGATTCGTGCTGCAGTGTTTTGTGCCAGTTGGAGTGGTTTGAGGGCTTGTTTCGGTAGTCCAAGGTATATCGGATTGCAGAAGTCCAGTAGTGGGGTTATCAGTGCTTGACAGACGGTACGGAAGTGATCTGGGGCGAGGAGTGGTTTCAGTCTCCTGATGATTCGCATCTTGTAGTAGGCTTGCAGCATGCTTGCAGCATGGGCACTCTTTCACTCTGTTGCATAGGAGAGTAATTGATTTTGTTCCTCAGGACCCATGGGGAGGGGCCTGACTAGCTAAACTGCAATGGAAGGAACAGTATTGGATTTTTAAATTATGTTCCTTATCCCCGTCGGGTCTGAACTTAGAAATTAATTGGCCTAGTCTCTTTTGATGCCCAACCTATCATAAGATTGGTTTTCCCTTTCATGGACTTCTCCTTTGTTCTTTAATTGGCTAACATGTCTATTGACATCAGATGTCTTCTTTTTTTAAGGGCTGAACCATTTGTTTTATGTCTAACGTGCTAACATGTCTTGCTCCTGGTTCATATTGGGAAGTTTCCTGAAACCTGAAGCGGAGATTTATTTCTTTTGGCTCGAAACGTGTCACATCGTGTGGGCACTTCCTTTACAAATTTTCTTACTGCGCTTCTTATGGAGATAAGTACTTTAAAGTTTTTAAACAAATGCATTATATACGATAAAAATAAAAACAGAAACACAGAAATAAAAACAATTAAAATGGAGACATAGAGAGTAGATATGTAACCGGGTAAGGCGGCATGTCGCCTCTCGCCCCCCCTCCCCCCCCCAGGCCCCACCCCCACTTTCCTTTCCCCGACAGATTAATTCAAAACAAACACATGACAACCATTTGGGACTTAAACTGGTCGCAGCTTTAATAACCTTTTAAACACACATAATACAACATCAACACATTTTAACTCCCACCCCCCCCCCCCAAGCAGAGCGAGCTCTCACCCGCCGTGTTAGTAGCAAGGTGACGCCGCATCCGCTTCCCCCGGGCACAGGCCCGACATTTTCCACGCCCTCCCTCTTCCGGCTTCGCCATGCTATTAGCAAAAGCCTGAGGGGTTAACCGGGTCGGGGGTACCCCACCCCCGCCCTCATGCTTGCCACCGGCTCCGGACCCCGGAAACCTCCGGGATCCCGCCAAAGCCCCCCCCCCTTCCAGCTGCAACAACCCAAAACCCCCCCCCAACCAAAGCCTCTCCCAGGCAGGGTGGGCGGGCGGGCGTCTGGAGCCTCCAGCCCCGACCCAGCAACTGCCGATGCAGAGCTGGGTCTCCGCGCCACTCACCCCCCCCGCCGCCGGGTCCTAGCCTCCTCATTGGCTCCCGGGCGTTTTAAACGCCGCGGGGAGCCAATGAGGCGCCCGGCCGCGCGGGCACCATCGAGCCGCGCGCCGCCGCCGCAACCGAGGGGGGGGGGCGAACGGCCCGCCACCCCCCCGGTTAGGAGCGGCCACGCGGACGGGGCCCGCGGCCTTGCTGTTCCAGCATTTACTAAGTAATTTCAACATTCTTTAAATATTTTTCTCACTGCCTTGATTTATTGGAGCTCCTTGCATGCAAAACATGCAAAGTTATTTTAGCATGTACTGTCAGACGGCTGCCTAGGGTGAGAACTTACACAATCTTGACGATGCATATACTCATATGATTCTTGCAAGGTATTGTGGGTATTGTAGTTCATTCACTCCCAAACACAGCTGATGACAATAATTTGAGTTGTGAAACCAAGTGGTAAGATCAATAAAATACTTCTTTTATTGATGGGGTTTAATTCACCCAGCACATGTATGCTTGATAGCACTATAAATGAGGTTACTTGCTTGCAGTGTTTAAAGGGATAACAAAAAGTCACAAAGTAAACCAGAAAACAACCTTCAGCTTGTCAGGCAATTAGCTAATGTTTTCTTAGCAAGTAATTACCAAATACAAGGCACAAAGTAAAGAATAAACTTTGCTGGTTAGGTTAACTTCTGCTTATTTTCCATGCCGATCTCAGCAGTGATTCTCCCTTGCTCACACACACAATCAGGTGCAGCCCTAATTACTATCAATGGACCAGCTGAAAGCCTTTAGCTGGCTGGCTGCTACTGTGTGAGCCCAAATCCTGCTTTAAGAGCTGTTTGCAGTGGAAATAAAGAACAAAGTTAGGTTTCTTTGTGATGGCTGATGTGTTTGCTCATAGAAAACTAGCAATAGCATTTAGATAAAGAACAGTCCATGTAAATAGTTTCATCTGCTGTATTTCCCCCTGCATCAACAATCATAGGGTCAATATCATACATTGGCACAGATGAGTCTTTCATTAAGGCACTATCATGAGAATGCTTATTCCCTTGCTGCCATTCTCTATTATAGATAGGGTCTGGATCAGTGTTCATACCTGAGCCTCTCCTGCTATCATTATTCCTCTCTGTATAGCCTGGCCAATATGTAATCCAATTCTGATGTCCAGCCTTCCAATCTTGATCCCTGGATGCTGGATCTTCTCTCACATACCTTCTGGCCTTGGTCTGAAAGTCCCTTCCACATGCAGTCTTCTCTCTTCCAGGTAGCCACTGGTGATTCCTATCTCTGCCACTCCATTCCTCTGGCTGAATCCAGTCCAATGGACTCTGCTGGCTTTTGGAATACCTCCCAGTATGAGTACTGCCTTGGAATCTCCCAGACCTTCCAATGGCCTTTCTTCTCTTCCTTCCAGAGAGTTTCCTTCTCTCTCTATCTGCTTGGCTTTTGCTGAAGCTGTTCTTCAAACTCTCCTTGAAGCTGTTATCTGAAGAATAAGCTCTATTCTTATCCTGTTCTAATGTGTGCTGCTCCCTAACACAGCGCAGCTGTGTTGAATCAGGCCCTGCCCTTTGAGATGAGTGCTTAGGGATTACCTCATAGCTCTCTTGATTGCACACACATTCTCTCACTTCAGCCCCTCTCATGGCTGCTGGAAACCTGGTGCATTCTGGGACTGGTAGTCTTTTATGTGAAAACTCTGTTTTCTTGCTTCTACCAGAACTGACAGGTTGCTTGTTCAGAGTCACATCATCTTTTCTATAGCTCCTACCTGAGCTATGATAAGCTTCCTTATCACAGTACTAAGGTTTTCAGTATATGGCCTTATTTTGTGCTCACACTAATTGTTACATTTGAAACATAGGAAATGATGGCATATCTAGCCTGCCCTTCCATATCTACTACAATAGTCCCCTTTTATTATTTGGAGATATTCTGTGTTTGTCTCACACTTTCTTGAATTCAGATACCATCCTAATCTCTACTTCCTCCACTGGGAGACTATTCCAAACATCTACTGCTCTTTCCGTAAAGAAATCTTTCTGCACATTACTCCTGATTCAATCCCCTTCACATTCATCCCATGTCCCCTTGTAGCAGAGCTTGCTTTCAATCAAAAGAAGCTCTCCTCCTGGGCAATTATGCCATGGAGGTATTTAAATGTCTCTGTCATATCTCTTCTATCTCACCTTTCCTCTAACATATACATATTAAGATCTTTAAGTCTGTCCCCATATCCTTTATGACGAAGACCTCTATCCATCTTAGTAGCCACCCTCTGCACTGACTCCATCCTGTTTTTATCCTTTTGGAGGTGTGGTCTCCAGAACTGCACACAGTACTCCAAATATGGCTGCACCAGAAACTTATATAGAGGCACTATCACCTCCTTTTTTTCTGCTGGCCATTCCTCTCCTTATCACCCAAACATCCTTCTAGCTTTTGCCATCGCCTTTTCTACCTGTTTAGCCACTTTAGGATCAGCTGAAACAATCACACCCAAGTCCTGTTCTTCTTTCATGGAAAGAAGTACTTCGCTCCCTACACTGTACTGCTCCCTTAGAATTTTGCAGCCCAAATGCTTGACCCTGCATTTTTTAGCATTTAATCTCAAGTGCCAAAGGCAAAACTTACCCAACAGCCTTTCTGCATTATCACTAACAAAGATGTTAAAGAGAATCGTACCAAGGAAATATCCCTACAGCACACCACTGGTAACCTCCTTTTCCTCAGAATAAGCTCCATTTACCTGTATACTTTGTCGCCTCCCACTCAACTAACTTCTAACCCAGTCAGTCACTTTAGGGTCCATCCCTAGAATTCTCAGTTTGTTTATAAGTCACCTGTGCGGAACGTTGTCAAAGGCTTTACTGAAATCTAAGTATACCACATCTAGGCCTCTCCCTTGCTCCAACTCCATGGTCTACTAAATCACAGATTTATCTGACAAGACCTGCCTCCAGTAAACCCATGCTGCCTCAGATCCTGCAATCTACTGGACGCCAGAAACCTCACTATTCTCTGTTTTAGCAGCATTTCCAATAATTTACTCAATACAGTGTTTAAATTAACCGGCCTGTAGTTGTTAACCTCCTTACTTCCATTTTTGTGTATTGGGACCATATATACCTTTCTCCAGTCCTCTGGGACCGGTCCCGACTCTAAAGAAGCATTAAAAAGGTCAGTCAGTGGAGCCACTAAAATGTTCCCAATTTCCTTCAATATTTTGGGATGAATCCCATTCGGTCCCATCGCTTTGTCTACTTTTAGTTTAGCTAGTTCCTCACAAACACAGTCTTCTGAAAATCGTTAAATATTCCTGTCTTTTCTGTTCCTCCTTGAGGGTGTTTTCTGAGGTTCTGCTCTTGGTTCTTCATCTGTGAACACAGAACAGAAATATTTGTTAAGCAATTCCACTTTATCCTCTTCAGCTTCTACATATTCCTCCCCGTCACCCTTGAGTCTGACAATACCACTTTTGCCTTTCCTCCTCTCACTAGCATATCTGAAAAATGTCTTCCCCCCCCCCCCCCCTTTTTATTGCATTGGCTATTTCTTCTTCTTTTTTTATCTTTGTTTTGCTGCCTACATTGTTAGCATTCTTGGGTTTACCTGAATATAGATATTTGTCTTCCTCTCTCTGTGATCTCTTGTATTTGATGCAAGCTTCCCTCTTTTTCTTCACCTTTTCAGCTACTTCTTTGGAGGACCACTGGGGACTCCTTCTCCTTTTGCATTTATTTACCTTACTAACAAAAGAGTTTGTTGCCCTTAAAATATCCGCTTTCAGTTTTACCCATTGCCTATCTACATCCCCCTGATGTTCTCATCCCACTAACAACTCCTTAAAGTATAGTTCCATCTTGGCAAAGCTAGTTTTCCTAACATCTAAGACCCTCGCTTTTGAATGTATTTTATCAGCCCTAGTCCTAATACTGAACCATACCATCTAGTGATCACTGGATGTGAGATAATCTCTCAATATGACATCAGAAACACTTTCCCCATTAGTGAGCACCAAGTCCAATATGGCCCCGTCAAATGTGGGTTCCATTACCAGTTGCAGGAATAGTTTTCCCTGTAGAGAATCTTGGATCTCCCTACTTCTGGATGATATCACAGTAGGGATGAGCCAATCAACATCTGGCATATTGATGTCACCTATCAGTAGCACTTACTCTTTCATGGCAATACTACATATGGCTTCTATTAATTCCCTGTCTACTTCTTCTCCCCATGAGGGAGATCTTATATCAAACCAATGCAAATGGATTTCCCTTTCCCTCTTTCTAGTTTAACTCACAGTTCCTCCTTGCTCTTTTATAAACCCTGTAATTCTATAGCTTTAATATTTTTTTTAAATATAGTGCCACTTCTCCTCCCCTTCTTCCTACTCCATTCTTCCTGAATAATGTTTAGCCCGGTATAATTACATCCCAGTCATGGTTGTCCGTGAACCATGTCTCTCTAACAGTACTAAATCCAAGTCATCCTCTTTCATTAAAGCCTCAATATCTGGGATCTTATTTCCCAAGCTACGGGAATTTATACAGACCGCTTTCCAAATGTTGTCCCTTTTACCCATTTCTACCGAGGTATTTAATGTTTCACTTACATGGGGGCTTTCTTCACCCATCCCCATCAAATCTAGTTTAAAGCCCTCTTCAGAAGGTTATCCAGTCTTCTGTGGAAGATACCTTGACCCTTTTTGGACAGATGGGCAACATCTCTGCTCTGCAGCCCTTTGAAAATCATTCCATGGTCGAGGAAACCAAAGAGGGGAAACCATTGCAACTTAAACTTGTAATGTACATTAAACAGGGACATTGATAACTTGGATTTTTTTTTTCTGAGGCAATGGAGGGTTAAGTGACTTGACGAAGGCCACAATTAAACCCTGGTCTTTTAGTTCCTAAGCCAATGCTTTAACCCTTGGGCTTCTCCTCCACTCCATAGTGTTATATGTTATATGTGTCTCCTTGCCTTTCCCTGTTTGTACCCTTGTACTTAGTTGTTGTGTTGTCTGACCTGATTAGATTGTAAGCTTTGACAAGCAGGGACTGTCTTTTTACATGCAACTGTACAGCACTGCATATACCTTGTAGCACTATATAAATGAATAGTAGTAGTAGTAGTAGTTATTCCTGATATCCTATTAACTGCTGACTTGTCAGACTCTGTAATCTTGTAAGCAGGGCCCGCCCATCCATTGAGTAAGAATGTTGTTAGCACAGGGCCCCGCGTTTCAGGGGGCCCCGCGCAAACAACATTCTGCATTAAAAAGACAGCCGCTGCCACCGTGGCAACAGTAGAATCGTGTCTCGCGGCCCCCCCCCCTCCGCCTGCCTGGCAGAAGCCCCCCCTGAATCTGTTCCCTCAGTGCCGGTTTTCAGAGCCACAAAGTGAGAGTTCCCCTTTCTTGTTGGTCTGTTAAGCCCACCAGCGCTGATGGGAAACAGGCATTTCCTGTTTCACATCAGCCCCGGCGGGCTTAATAGAGCAGTGAGAAAGGGAAACTCTCCCTTCGCGGCTCTGAAAGCCAACTGAGGGAACAGATTCAGGGGGGGCTTCTGCCAGGCGCGGGGCTGCGGGGCACTTGATTCTGCCGCTGCCACAGTGGCAGCAGCAGCAGCCAAGTTTTTTTTTTTAAAGTTTCCCTGGGCTGACGTGGGGAGGGAGGTTAGGACTGGAGGTGGGCTGATGGGGGGTTAGGACTGGTAATGGGCTATGGGGGGGGGGGGCTAAGACTGAAAATGGGGTGATGAGGGAGGGCTAGGACTGGTAATGGGCTATGGGGGGGGCTAGGACTGGAAATGGGCTGGGGGAGTTGCTAGGACTGGAAATGGGCTGAGTGGAAGGGGGGCTAAGACTGAAAATGGTCTATGTTCTGCATGTCTAACTGAGCTGAGGTATTCTGTTTATGTAATTCCTATTTGACATTGCTACTTGTTCTCTTTCCCCAGTAGGTCATGTATTGTTATTCTCTGAAATGTATTGATTTAATATTTGTAGTGTTTCATTTTGATAGGTAGGGTCTGGTGCTTTGTGAGTCCTGGTAGTGCTGTTACGATACGGCAGGTTTGCTATGGGTTCTAAATGGGCATAAGAACATAAGATATGCCATACTGGGTCAGACCAAGGTCCATCAAGCCCAGTATCCTGTTTCCAGCAGTGGCCAATCTAGGTCATACATACCTAGCAGTTTCCCCAAAAGACACAGGTTCCACATTGCTTGTATTGGGTCAAGCATTGATATCCTGGTTCCCTTCTTAATAATGGTTTATGGACCTTTCCTCCAGGAACTTGTCCAAACCTTTTTTAAACCCAGCTACACTAACAGCCTTTACTACATCCTGCGGTAACAAATTCCAGAGTTTGATTACATGTTGAGCGAAAAAATATTTTCTTTTATTAGTCTTAAATAGTTTACCCTGTAGCTTCATTGCATGTCCCCTAGTCTTTCTATATTCTGATAACATAAACAATCGATCTACGTTTACCCGTTCCACTCTGTTCATTAATTTATAGACTTCTATCATATCTCCCCTCAGCCGTCTCTTTTCCAGGTTTAAGAGCCCTAACCTTTCTAGCCTTTCTTCATAGGGGTATCCTTCCATCCCCTTTACCATTTTGGTGACTCTTCTCTGAACCTTTTCTGATAATGCTATATCCATTTTAAGATACGGCAACCAGAATTGCACACAATATTCAAGGTGCGGTCTCACCATGGAACGATATAGAGGCATCATAATATCCTTTGATTTATTTTCCATTTCTTTCCTTATGATAACTAGCATTCTTTTTGCTCTCTTGGCCGCCGCTGCACACTGGGCCGAGGGTTTTAACATGTTATCCACAATGACGCCTTAATCTTTTTCCTGGGTGGTGGTTCCTAATGTGGAACCTTGCATAGTTTGATTTGTTCTTCCCTAGGTGCATAACTTTGTACTTGTCCACATTAAATTTCATCTGCCATTTTGATGCCCAATCTTCCAATTTATCAAAGGGGGAAGTTGACTGCAGATATAGGACTGTAAAACCTAAGCAGACAAAAGCCCATAGAAATTTCATCTAGCTTTTTTGTTTCTTTTGACCCCAGTGACCTCAGACTCCCAATGCCCTCTCTCAATCTGGCTGGCAGATTGTATCTCTTTCGCTTATACCCAGGCAGATCTAAGTTTTGAGGGTCATGTCATCGCTTACAATGTCAAAATCATGATCGTCCCTGTGGCCTACTTGCCCAGTCTCTGTGGAAGAGATATGCAAAGCTGCAACATGGATATCTATCCACACGTTCATTTCTTACTACTGTTTGAATGGGAATTGCCAAAGTGACAGCAGATTTGGCCAATCAGTACTGCAGAATCTTTTCAGGAATTAGAACCCTACTTCGTCTCCTCTAGGCCATGTCTTTCTTTTCAAGCTGCCTAAATGAATACAAAAGATAAAATGGCTTGACTTGTTTATTATTATTTTATTAAGCTGTATTTATATCCCGCTTTTCACCGGGTCAAAGCGGTGGAACATTGAACGAGGGGGAGGGGTGACAATAATCAATTCTAGGGTATGTGCCGTCACCAGGCGGGGCAACATTTATGATTTTGACAAATATTGGGACATAGATATAGACATTGAGCTACAGTCTCATTGGTGGATGTTTGTTTCTGGTCTGAGGTATTCCTGGAATATTGTGTTTTTTAGTTGTTTCCTGAATGATAGGGGGTCTTTGTTGTTTCTGATGTGGTTCGGTAGAGAGTTCCAGATGGATGGTGCGTACAGTTCGAAGGCTCTGTTGCAGGTTCGTTGACTGCTTTTTGTCCTTTTGTGGGGAATGGTGAGGGAGTTGTTGGTGGTTTGTCTGGTTGCTTTGTTGTGGGCGGGTCGGATCAGCAGTGTGTAGAGTTGGGAGGTTTGGGTTTGGTTGAGAGCTTTGTGGGTGAGTAGAGCGGACTTGTACTTGATTCGTGCTTCCAGAGGGAGTATGTGTAGCTCTCTTAGAATTGGGGTGATGTGGTCCTGTTTTTTTGCTGATTGTATAATCCTGCTGTGGTGTTTAAGGCAGTCCAGAGTGGGTTGGTATGGGTGGCCGGGAGTCCATGGTAGATTATATTGCAGTAGTCCAGGTGGGGGAGTGTTAGGGCCTGCATCACTGTTCTGAAGTCTTGTGGTTCGAGGAGAGGTTTGAGGCGTTGCACTGTTTTAGCCTTGTGAAATATTGTAGCGGTAGTTTTTTTTATTTGTTGTTCCAGTGTGAGTGCTTGGTCTATGATGATTCCCAGGTATCTTATCTGTGGTTGTATTTGTATTTGAGTGGTCCCGATGCTGAGGAGTGAGGATGGCGTGAAGTCCGGGTCTTTTGTTACTATGAGGGCCTCTGTTTTCTTTATGTTGATGGATAAGTTGTTTTCTTGTAGCCTGCTGGATACTGCTGTGAAGCATTCTGATAAGTGTTTGTTTGATGGGTTGGAGGTTGTAATTGGTGCATAGAGCATTATGTCATCTGCATAGATGTGGTAGTGAATGTTGTGTGCCTGTATGATTGAGCAGAGTGGTTGCAGATAGACGTTGAAGAGCATGGCTGATAGTGTGGATCCTTGTGGCACTCCTTGGTGTTGCTGGAAGGGGGGGGAGGTTGATGAGTTTGTGCGGATCAGTTGATGTCTATTGGTTAGGTATGAGCAGAACCATTGGAGTACAGTATCTTTGATGCCAATTGCGTGTAGTCGGCGTATGAGGATGTTGTGGGAGATGGTGTCAAAAGCGGCTGATATGTCTAGAAAGATCATGGCATATCCGGAGTGTTTGACTTGGGTACCTATGATAGGGGTGTTCATTAGTGACACCATGAGGGTCTCGACTCCATGGAGTGGGCGGAAGCCATGTTGTTGTGGGTCCAGTATGGGCAGTGTTTGTAGTAGTTCCTAATGTGCCTGGCGGTGGGCACTGGATTATAGTAATGTAAAAATCATTTAGTCTTTCTTTATCCATATACTCATTAAGAGGCATGTTTACTAAAAGTTAGTGTATGGTAACATTATGCAAATATTTATGCAAATGAGGCCCCGCACCAAGTCTCCGCACATGGTCCCGCACCCCCCTTGGGCCGCCCCTGCTTGTAAGGGGTCTGGTCGAGTCTTCTACTTGCTCCTGGTTGCAACCCCTCCTTCTGTAACCTAAAATATAGTTTCTGCCCCATGAGCTCTTTCATTCTATGCCTTAAAAAGGAGTTTAGTCATCAAAATAACTCTGCCACTATCTTCCTCTGCAGTGGATGATCCCTCTGAAATATGATCAAAGGAATTTCTTCTTTGACTTGACTTTTTATAATCTTTACTAAGACAAGGATAAATCTGTTATCATAATTACCTTTCTCTGTGAAGATTCTTAATTTCAGAATGTTTAAGAGTAGCTTTGCTACCCTGAATGAGTCTGAATTCTGCTGATTTCTGATATTAAGCAGAGGTGGGCCTGGTTAGTACTTGGATGGGAGACCACCTTGGAATAGTGGGTGCTGTACACTTCAGTGTGGAAGGAAGGTCTGGAAACCTACTTCAAGCCATACCTTGAAAGAAAATCCAGGAACTGGATCCCTAGAAGTCAGCATTGACTCACATGCATTATATTAAAAGAGTAGCCCGATATTGCTTCATTGCTTGAAATATTTAGGAGGTTATTATAGAAGCATCTTTGTATGTACCTAGCGGCAGTTACAAACATAGCTTGCATACATATGTAAATGGAGATTTTGAAAAGCCACTGTTAGTGTATGGTAACATTATGGAGGGCCACACCATAAAGACATTTCAAGGGGGTGTGGTTTGGGTGTGACTTTGGCACCAAAGGTTTTCAGAGAGTGGGGCTGATATCATGGGTGTTTATACAGGTGAACTCTTCAAGACTTGGGGCTTGTTTACAAAGCCGCAGTAGTGGTTTCCGATCGTTATTGGAGCTGCGGCCCCATTGATTTCAATGGAGCCGCGGCTCCGATAATGATCGGAAACCATTACCGCGGCTTTGTAAACAAGCCCCTTGATGTCCAAAATAGCAAGGAATATATTTACATGCTAGCTCCTTGTATGTTTTATAGTTTATGGTTTATTTGAACTTGCTATTCCACTTTTCAAAACAATCAAAATGGGCCGATTCAAAACTGCACGTCCGGGCCCTCTGTGCGTCTGGACGGGATGTGCCCATGGGATCAGAATTGCGAACGGTCCCCGATTCCGTCCCCATTTCCTGTCCAACTTGCACGTACAGGCCTTCCCTAGCTAACTCAGTCAGGGCTCTTCAATGGAGCCACGGCCCCAGGGCGTCCAGTTGCAATGGTACCACAGCTCCATTGAAGAGCTGTGATATCCAGCTGCCGGTTCCTTAAGCTGATTCCCCGCAGACCAACCACTGAACTGGCCTCCAAAGGCCAGGGTCGGGCTGCGCGAAATGTCCTCGCCCTCCCCCCCCATGCCATCCACGTCCCAGGCCAACCGATCTCTGGCGACTAGGGGAACTTATTCCACCTCGGAGGTGAAATAAGTTCCCTGTGCAAGTCACCAGCTCTGGAAGTATAGGGCCGATATTAGAATCGGCCCTGTACATCTGAGGCTGATGCCGCCCACTGCCCATCCTAACGCAACCCCAAATCCACCCCTTTCCCACCCCTGTCTATCTTCCCAATACAGGATGCGGGGAAGGTAAACGGGACCGAGAAATGGCACGAATGGCTGTAATAAAAAAGGAATCTGCTAGCGCACTGAGTACCGGGAGGTTAATCGGGAGCATGTCAGATGTGCCCCCATTTGACTTCCCAGCACTCAGCATGCCATTGGATTCCTTTTTATCACGGCCGTGGGAGAGAAGGCAAACACAGCTCTTTATTCCCATGGCTGATCAGAGGTGAGCCGGGGATTAGGGTCTCCCTGGCTCCCTCTGAATCCGATCAGGCATGAGGCCCCTTTTGGTGTTTGGTGGGGAGAGGGAGACTGGGGGCTAGGACAGAATAGGGGAACTGGGAACTAGAATGAGAATGGGAACAGGGGACTAGAATGGAATGGGGGAGGACTAGGGGCTAGAACAGAAAGGGATGGGGTGCCAGGACCTGGAAATGGACTGATATTCAGGGATGGGGGACCGGGTCTGGAAGGGAGCTGATGCTCGGAGGAACTGGATGAGGGGAGTTAGGACTATAAATGGGCTGGGGATGGGGAACTGGGACTAGAAGGGAGCTGATGCTGAGATGGACTGGAGGAGGACTGATACTGGGGGGTTAGGACTGGAAATGGACTGGGTATGGGGGACTGGGACTGGAAAGGAAGTGATACTGGGGGGGGTAGAACTGGAAATGGGCTGATGTTGGGGGACTGGAAGGGAGCTGATGCTGGGAGGGACTGGAGGAGGACTGATACTGGAAATTAGGTCTGGAAATGGCCTGAGAATGGGGGATGGGAGACTGGGACTGGAAGAGAACTGATGCTGGGAAGGACTGGAGGAGGACTGACACTGGAAGATTAGGCTGATGGAGGGGCATGGGAGAATGGGACTGGAAGAGAGGGGATGCTGGGAGGGGCTGGAACTAGAAAGGAGCTGATGCTGGGGGAGGACCAGAAGGGCATGGGACTGGGGTGAGAAAAAAAGAAGCTGGGGGAATGAGGATGGAGAGGGGAACAGATATGTTGTGTGGGAGGAAAGAAAAATCTATGGCAGAATATTGGGAGAGTAAGTGGGGATTGAGGATGGAGTGGTGAAATTTGAGTGGATAAAAAAGGAATAAATAAAAGAAATGGAGGAAAGTGCAAAAGGGGAAAAATCTGTATGTTAGAAGCAGGTGTAAGGAGAATGGAAAAAGTTAGAAGAGAGAAAAAAGGACAAATGGATAGCAGACAATGGAGAGTTAGTAGAAGACACAAAGAAAGCAGAAGAAAGTGACTGGGGAAATTGCAACTGAAAAATAAAATGCCCAAACAACAAAATATGGAAAAAAAAACTATTCTTTTGAATTTATTAACTGGCAAATGTCAGCTCTGGGAAATGTGCATCGCTAATGTTTTGCTTTTTGCTTAGTACAAGAGGAAATTAATTTATAGTTTTATTTCTCCAGTTTTTTGTACATTCCAAGTTTGGCTTTTGGGGCTCCCAGTTTGATTATTGTCTTCATATTTCTAAATATGTGATCCCTTGTTCTATGTTTGGTGACAGTCTATGTTCTGCATGTGTAACCGAGCTGCAGTATTCTGTTCAAGTTCTCTTTCTCCAGTAGGAGAATGAGCAAGGTTTATAGTACTTCCTAATATGCCTGGTAATTGTTACTTGATTATAGAAATGTAGAAATCTGGTAGTCTCTTTCTAGTCCTATCCTAGCCCCCTATCAGCCAATTTCCAATCCTAGCCCCACCCCCCATCAGCCCATTTCCATTCCTAGCTCACCCATCAGCTATTTCCAGTCCTATCCTAGCCCTCCATCAGCCCATTTCCAGTCGTTTGCTCTCCATCAGTCTATTTCCAGTCCATACCCCACCCCCCATTCAGCCCATTTCCAGCCCTAGCCCCCATCAGGTATTTCCAGTCCTAGCCTCTTCCCCCCTCCCCCCCCCCCCCTCTGCCGAAGAGCCCCACAGCTATTCAAATGGCTTTAGAGAGCTCCTGGCAGGCCTCAGCTCATCTCTGACAGCCGCTGAAGTGAAGAGTGCTGTTTTTCTTCACTTCGGCAGCTGTGTTGTAATATAGGCCGCTGGAGCTCTGAGTGCAAGGAAACAGGAAATTCCCTTTAACTACCAGCATGTCAGCAGCCTATACTACAACACAGCTGCCGAAGTTAAGAAAAACAGCACTCTTCACTTCAGCGGCTGTCAGAGGTGAGCTGGGGCCTCTCGGGAGCCCTCTAAAGCCCACCCTTATAGTGCCGAATATGCGAGATGTTGTGGCACGGGGCCCCTGAAGCGCGGGGCACTGTGCGAACAACATTCTTGCACAATGGATGGGCCCGCCTTGCTTATCACTCCTGAAAGGACTCTGGTTGGTTCTATTTCACAGACTAGTGAGTTTTCTAAGGCTATGGTTCTCAAACTGCAACAATAGAACATAAGAACATCCAAGTTAGAGCAGCAGTTGGATTTAATGTAGAATCTGATACAGATGCTAGAGGCTGCATTGGTCCTACCTGAAATGCTTTATGGTGTGCACCCATAAAGGTTTTAACTAAGTATTCTCAAAATGGAATATAGCTTTAGAGACCTAGTTCCTAAACCCATAAAAATGTAGACATAAATCTTTTTTTGCGTATGTAAGCTAATTTTGCAGAGGACATTAACAATGGTTTAGAAGAGATGTCATGGACAGACCATTAAAAACAATGGGCCTGATGTTCTTCCACGGTGGCCAGTGTCTAAAGGTAATTTCCACATATATTCCTCAGTGTTATCCTTTTAGCTAACAGTGACCACTCTGCCACTATCCATTTGATTTAAACCTGCTAATTAGTAGGACTAAATCAGAATGCATAATTTATCCATTTAGTGGCGGAATACTGCACATTCCTGTTGCAGTATCATCTAGAAGTAAGGAGATCCTGGATTGTCTACAGGGAGCACTATTCATGCAATTGTTAACAGACCCCACACGTGAAGGGGCCATATTGGACTTGGTGCTTACCAATGGTGAAAGTGTTTCTGATGCTATAGTGGGATATCATTTTGCATCCAGTGATCACCAGATGCTGCGGTTCAGTATTAGAACTAGGGCTGTTAGAATCCATTCAAAAGCGAGGGTCTTAAACTTTACGAAAACTAACTGCCAAGATGGGCCAATACCTCAGGGAGTCGTTAGTTGGATGGGAACAGCTGGAGGATGTAGAAAAACAGTGGGCAAAACTAAAAGGGGATATTTTAAGGGCAACCAACCTTTTTGTTAAAATGGTAAATAAAGGTAAAAGGAAAAGGAGACCGCTATGGCTTTCGAAAGAAATATCTGAAAAGGTAAAGAAAAAGAGGGAAGACTTCATGAAATACAAGAGATCAAAGAGAGAGGGAGACAGGCAACTATATTTGGAAAAACTTAGAGAAGCTAGCAAAGTAGTCAGGAAAGCAAAGATTCAAAAAGAGGAGGAAATAGCCAATACAATAAAATGGGGGGATAAGACATTTTTCAGATATGTTATGCGACGCTCCTGCCCCCGCCCTAGGGCTAAAGGACAGGAGTGGCCTATTGTCCCGTGAGGAATGGATTAAAACTATTCCCTTGGAATGATGGGAGATGTAGTTTTGTTCTCCTTTCTCTCACTGATAAATGTAGTTGCGCCAGAGACGGTAAGGCTTTGCAAGAATATTTTATTCGTGTTGGGGAGATTCCTCCAGCGCATCAAAATTCAGATACATGAACATAAATGGTGCTTTAAATGGTAACAGAAGAAACTCAGGAATATAAGACAACGTAAAGTGAGATCAGCTTTTCTTCTATGGAGCTTAACTCAGCTCTGCCTCAAGAGGTGACTTACATATATTGCAGCCTCATGCAATCACTGTTCCCTTCACAGTGTGAACTCAAACTCAGGTGCAAACAATTAGGTTTTCAGAGCACGGCAGCAGAAACTTCCACGTTGTATTCTTTTCATACAAGGTACAGGCAAGCTTTGTTATACTGCTATTTCCTTACAGCATATTGAACAGTCCATGCTATTATCGTCAGAGTTTATCAAAGGTAAGGCATTTTCCACTTGCATAAAATCTTCTGACTGCACAGAGCTATTGTCCTCATTCAGCTTTGACTGTCTGCCTGCTTTCAATTCTAAGAACTCTTTAAAGTCCTGAAGGAGCAATTCAGCCTGTTCAGTTCCTGACAAACCGTTGTCAGCCAACACTGAGTTTTTCTCCCAGTCAATAATGTTTCCCCCTTCAGCTCTTGGCTTGAATGACTCAGGGTAACAATTGGGAGCTTTTAAAACAGCCTTAAATATAGGAGATGTGACTTTACCTTCTCTATCCAGGTTCCTATAGAAACTGCTGTCTTTCTGCCAGGCTCCTCTCCTTTTAGGTAGCTCAAAAGCTTTGTAGCTGTGAGGGCTTCTGGGTCTCTCCGGTCCAAACTGTATCCACGAGGGCTCTGCCTTTTCCCAAGACTCTAAACCAGGGCTTCGTCCACTTCTCGTAGGACTTCCTTTCCAAGCACCTGTTAAGATCCTTGCAGGTCCTCTGCTGCTACCAGGTCAGACGTGCAGCCAAACTGCTTCCTGGTCAACTGCTCATGGCTTTCCTGTTTCTCACAGCTATTCTGCTTCTGCTTCCAGGCCCTCTGCTCACAGGTCCTCTGCTCCTGGGAATTCTGCTTCAAGCTATTCTCTCTCTTCTTGTTCTTCTTGATCCCCTTAATCTGCTTGGTCATCTGCTTGATCTCAATCCGGGACTTCCCCCTCCAGTTCTGTTTAGCAGCGTCATTCACCACTTCATAAAGGGATTCTTTTTCAGCCACACCCCGTCCAACCCCTGGGTATGCCCAATCAGCACTGCTCAACTCCTCCCCTGGGCTGGTCTTCATTCTCAACTCACCAGAAGAGGGCTTTTTTTTCCTTTTAGGATTGTAAATCCTGTGTAAATCCTGCTGCATTTCAGGATTTCCTTCAGTCTCCATTTCCTCAGGAGGGCGCTCTTCACCACAGTTAGTGAGAAGAGGAAGGGCAAAAATGGTATTGTCAGACTCAAGGGTGAAGGGGAGGAATATGTAGAAGATGATGAAGATAAAGCAGAATTGCTTAACAAATATTTCTGTTCTGTGTTCACAGATGAAGAACCAGAAACAGGACCTCAGAAAACACCCACAAACAGGAACAGAAGCAAAGGGCATCTTGAACAATTTTTAGAAGACTGTGTTCATGAGAAACTAGCTAAACTTAAAGTAGACAAAGCCTGGATGGGATACACCCTAGAATACTGAGGGAACTTGGGGATGTTCCAGCAGCTCCACTGACTGACCTTTTCAATGCCTCGTTGGAGTCGGGAGTGGTGCCAAAGGACCGGAGAGAGGCTCATGTGGTGCCTTTACACAAAGCCTGTCCCAACCACTGAGTCACACTTCACAGGGAGGAGTGGCTCAGTGGTTGGGACAGGTTACCTCAGGCCAGAAAGCCAGGGGTTCAATTCCCACATGGGGACAAGCAACTTTAGGCCAAAGGGACTGGGGTCTCTAGTCTCATGGCGACTCCTTGTGGCCTTGGGCAAGCCACTTAATCCTCCATTGCCTCAGGTACACTTAGATTGTGAGACCTTTGGGGACAAGGGAATAAAAAGTACCTGTTAGTATACATGTAACCGCACTGATTCTAAAAAGCACAGTATTTAAAAAAAAAGCGGAAGTAAGGATGTGGTTGAAAACTACAGGCTGGTTAGTTTAACTTCGGTGGTGAGTAAATTATTGGAAATGCTGCTGAAAGAGAAAATATTGAGGATTCTGGAGTCCAGCGGATTACAGGATATGAGGCAGCATGGATTCACCAGAGGCAGGTCTTGTCAGACAAATCTGATTGATTTCTTTGACTGGGTGACCAGTGAGTTGGACCAAGGGAGAGCCCTAGATGTGGTGTATTTAGATTTCAGTAAAGCCTTTGACACCATTCCTCACAGGTGACTTATAAACAAACTGAGCACCCTAGCTATGGACCCTAAAGTTACTGTTTGGGTTAGAAATTGGTTGAGTGGGAGGCAACAAAGAGTACAGGTAAATGGAGCTCACTCTGAGGAGAAGGAAGTTACCAGTGGTGTGCCCCAGGGATCTGTCCTTGGTCTGATTCGTTTTAACATCTTTGTTAGTGATATAGTAGAAGGGCTGTTGGGTAAGGTTTGTCTCTTTGCGGATGATACTAAAATTTGCAATAGAGTAGGTGTAGATAACATGAGGAGGGATCTAGCTAAGCTTGAAGAATGGTCTAGAATTTGGCAGCTGGGATTTAATGTTAAAAAATGTAAGGTCATGCATTTGGGCTGTAGCAATCCAAGGGAACTATATAGTATAGGGATGAAGTACTTTTGTCCACTAAAGAAGAGCGGGACCTAGGCGTGGTTGTGTCTGATGATCTTAAAGTGGCTAAACAGGTAGAAAAGGCGACAGCAAAAGCTAGACGAATGCTTGGGTGCATACGGAGAGGAATGGCTTGCAGAAAAAAGGAGGTGATAGTGTCTCTGTATAAGTCTTAACTACTGTATAAGTTTAACTACTGGCAGGGTCTCCCAAGATGGACAGGTCTCAGCTGAGGTGCCAGACGAAGACAAACCACCCATCTGGGCAGCAGCAGAATGGGATAGTGTTGACGGCGGAGGATCACATTTCTGTGACAACGGCAACAACACCAAACTTAAACTGCGCGGAAGGAAGGCCCGGCAATCTACTTCTGTATCTTGCCATGAAAACCCAATGGATAGTTACAACAAAACAAATTGTGCTATGGTGCTGGAAGATGAGACTCCCAGGTTGGAAGGCACTCAACTAGCTACTGGGGAAGAGCTGAAGACTTTTCAGAGTAAAGCCAGCATTTATGATGTGGTTGGATCAAAGCCCTCGGGAAGTCTGACTGCTGATGTAGCTGCGCATGAAATGAGAGTCAGAAGCTGTAAAGATGTCTTACACATTGGAACATGGAACGTACGAAGCATGAACCAAGGGAAGTTGGAGGTGGTCAAGAATGAAATGGAACGTGTACAACTTGATCTGTTGGGTGTCAGCGAACTGAAATGGACTGGCATCGGGCACTTTGCATCAGATGATCACATGGTCTACTATGCTGGAAATGAAAGACAAAGAAGAAATGGTGTTGCATTTATAATAAAGAAGAAACTTGCAAGAACTGTAATGAAATACAATGCAGTCAGCGAACGCTTAATCTCTATTCGTCTACGAGGATTGCCTATCAACACAACTATAATTCAAGTATATGCCCCAACAACAGCTGCAGAAGAGAATGAAATTGAAGAGTTCTATGAACAAGTACAAGCTGAAATTGACAGAACATGCAAACAGGATATCCTGATAGTCATGGGTGACTGGAACGCAAAAGTTGGCAACAAAGAAGAAGGCAAAGTAGTTGGAAAATATGGACTTGGCAACAGAAATGAAGCTGGAGAAAGATTGATAGAATTCTGCAAGACCAATGATCTATTCATCTCAAACACCTTCTTCCAGCAACACAAGCGACGACTGTACACATGGACTTCACCCAATGGATTGTATAAAAATCAAATTGACTACATCTGTGGAAGTCAACGATGGAAAAGCTCTGTAACATCAACAAAGACAAAACCTGGAGCTGACTGTGGTACAGATCATCAACTACTAGTATGCAAACTCAAGCTAAAGTTGAAAAAGAGCAAACCACTCATGAATGCACCAAAATATGACCTTGAGAATATACCACTGGAATTTAAAGACTGCCTGCAAAATCGATTTGCTGCTTTAGATACAAATGACAGAGCTCCGGAAGAGTTATGGAATGACATCAAGAAGGTTGTGCTGGAAGAAAGCGAGAAGTCTCTACAAAAGGTTAAAAAGCAAAAACGGCCAAAATGGATGACGGAAGAAAACTCTGAAAATTGCCCAGAAACGCAGAGAAGCTAAAGCCAAAGGAGAAAGAAAGACAATCGCAGAACTCAACAGAGATTTCCAACGTGCAGCAAGACAGGACAAGGAAAAGTACTACAATGACACTTACAAGGAAATAGAAGCAGAAACTATTAGAGGAAGAACAAGATCGGCTTTCCTAAAGCTGCGAGAGTTAAAGAAAAAGTTCCAGCCTCGAATTGGAATGTTACAAGATGCTCAAGGTTCTATGTTGAATGATGCTGAGAAGATCAAGAAAAGGTGGAAGGAATATACAGAGCTTTTATATGATAAAGATCAAGTGGACCAACAGCCGTTTCAACCTATACCTTATGATCAGGAACCATTGGTGATGAAAGAAGAAGTTGAAGCAGCATTG
Source organism: Ichthyophis bannanicus (assembly GCA_033557465.1). Taxonomy (NCBI): domain Eukaryota; kingdom Metazoa; phylum Chordata; class Amphibia; order Gymnophiona; family Ichthyophiidae; genus Ichthyophis; species Ichthyophis bannanicus. The sequence goes on along the minus strand of CM066033.1, from coordinate 811,749,227 downwards.
AAAGCCTTATCAAAGAACAAAGCACCAGGCATTGATAGCATTCCCATAGAAGTATTGCAGCAATCTGATGCAGCTGTTACCGTACTTACAAGGCTCTGCCAAGAAATATGGAAGACAACATCATGGCCAACTGACTGGAAAAGATCTGTGTTTATACCAATACTAAAGAAAGGTGATCCAACTGACTGTGGAAATTATCGCACAATCGCTCTGATCCCACATGCCAGCAAGATTCTACTGAAGATTATTCAAAAGAGACTACAGCCATACCTAGAACAAGAACTACCTGAAGTGCAAGCAGGGTTCAGGAAAGGGCGAGGAACGAGAGACATCATTGCGGATGTGAGATGGATCCTTGAAAAGACTAAAGAATACCAAAAGGATATCTATTTGTGCTTTATCGACTATAGCAAGGCTTTTGACTGTGTAAACCATGAGAAACTCTGGGCCACATTAAGAAGCATGGGTATACCAGAACACCTGATCGTTCTCTTGCGTAATCTGTACATTGATCAAGAAGCAACAGTTCGAACGGAACAAGGAGAAACAGAATGGTTTAAAATAAGCAAAGGTGTAAGACAAGGCTGCATACTTTCCCCCTACCTGTTTAATTTATATGCAGAACAAATCATCAGAGAAGCAGGACTGTATGAAGACAACAGAGGTGTGAAGATTGGTGGAAGACTCATCAACAACCTTCGCTATGCTGATGATACCACATTACTGGCTGAAAGCGAAGATGATCTGAAACATTTGCTTCTCACAATCAAAGAACATAGTCTCAAAATGGGCCTGCACCTTAATGTAAAGAAGACAAAGATCATGACAACTGGCATAATCAACAGGTTCATCGTTGAAGGAGAAGAAATTGAAATTGTGAACAACTTTAACCTACTTGGATCAACTATCAATAAAGAAGCAACAAGCAGTCAAGAAATCAGACGACGCATTGCTCTTGGCAGAATGGCTATGAAAGACCTAGATAAGATTCTCAAGAGCAGAGATGTGTCTCTCCATACAAAGATTCGACTTGTTCAAGCCATGGTATTTTCAATAACATCATATGGATGTGAAAGCTGGACAGTGAAAAAGACAGACAGGAAGAAAATTGATGCCTTTGAATTATGGTGCTGGCGGCGAATACTGTGTATACCATGGACTGCCCGAAGAACAAACCAGTCGGTACTAGAGGAGATCAAACCTAAGCTTTCTTTAGAAGCTCAGATGACAAGACTTCGACTTTCATACTTCGGACACATCATGCGAAGAGAGAGATCATTAGAGAAAGACATCATGCTTGGCAAGATAGAAGGTCAACGCAAAAGAGGAAGGCCAGCAATGAGATGGATCGCTACAATAACAGCAGCTACGGGTACCAGTCTGTCATCAATGAGCCGCCTGACTGAAGACCGAACACAATTTAGGATAGCTATCCAGAGGGTCGCCATGAGTCGACTCCGACTCGACGGCACTTAACAACATAAGTCTTTGATGCAGCCTCATTTGGAGTATTGTGTGCAAGGATATGGAGTCAGTGCAGAGGGTGACTACTAAAATGGTTAGTGATCTTCATCATAAAGCATATGTGGACAGACTTAAGAATCTTAATATGTACACATTAGAGGCAAGGCGGGATAGAGGTGATATGATTGAGATGTTTAAATACCTCTGTGGCATAAAAGCACAGAGGGAGAGCCTCTTTTGATTGAAAGCAAGTACTGCTAGAAGGGGACCTGGGATGAGGGTGAAAGGGGATAGATTCATGAGTGATATGCGAAAATATTTCTTTACGGAAAGAGTGGTGGATCCGTGGATTAGTCTCCCAGTGGAGGTGGTAGAGATGAGGATAGTATCTGAATTACAAAAAAGTATGGGACAAACACAGAGGATCTCTAAAGGTAAAAAAGGGATTGTTGTAGCTGTTGATATGGAAGGACAGACTAGATGGGCCATGGGGTATTTTTCTGTCATCATTTTTCTATGTTTCTATGCTATTAAATATGTAAGTTAAGGTCACATTGCTAAGAAAGCCCAGGAGCTGCTGGATTGCCAAGAGTAACATTGACTCGAAGGCACACATTGCATTGCACAGCTCCATCTTCACCCTTCCCCAGTACAAGCTCTTTATGATACAGTTAAAATGTGGTCATTTAGTGAGTTTAAATGACCAGCTTTTATCGATATAAAAGCTGAAATTACACAAATAAGTGAGTTATGTATTCATCACCTGCTGAAAGATGCATAACTCACTTTGACTCTGGGGCATAATTGCTGTTATTATGCTTTAGCTTATTCTTGGAAAATCAGTATTACTTTTTACACCATCTCAAGCTGGCATTATTGAGGATATTTCTGGCATAAAGTTTCTACTACACTCGATTCCTTTTTCAGATTTAACCTTTTCTTCCTACTATTGCTTACATATGACCCAAGTGAACCACTTATTCTGATACTATCAGTCATGCCATCGGCTTATATCTTCTGTGATCAGTATCTATGTACATAGATGCCAGTCTCCATCCTCTGCCTGTCTTGCACCTTTCTTAAGGGTATGTTCACTAAAGTGCTGTAAAAAGCACGAGACTAAGACACAGTTAGAATATTTTTCTACTGTGACAGAGGTGGAGTGGCCACATTAAATGCAGAGGGTGCAGCCTTGTAAGGAGGCATTACCATGCTAGGCACATCAGCTGCAGGATAGTAGCAAACAGGTGTCAAGTGTGCATGCGTGATATTAATGCAAATGCTAATGCCCCCCAAAACCTGTGTGCTAACAATAATGTGCCCCTCCCCCAGACAGGTGTCTGTCACTGGGGCCACATATCTGTGCTGCGTGGAGGTTTGGGAGCACTTGGCAGATGTGGGATGGGAGTGGACACATCCAGGAAGTTGTCACATGCCATGGAACCTGAGGGTCTTGACAGCCGATATGCTGTATATGTGACCCCAAGGGATAGCCATGTATAATGGAAGACACATGATCAGTGGAGGAGGACGTACATGTACAGTAATCCTCTTTCTCCCTGAAGTATGTCTGTGAGTTGTCCAAGGCTCAGAAACACTGAAGTGCCACCCTGTCAACATGTGTGGAAGCATCCCACCACAGCTGAGTATACAGGCAACAATGCATGGTCACCAACTACACCAACTGACCATAATGCCAGTGACTAGGCTGATTGGAAGAGTTGGGTACCCTAGTGCACAACTCTGATATATGGGCCAATGTACAAGAGGGAGGGACATGCAAATAAGTGAGGCAAACACATAGATAGAGACTGTGCTGTGTCAGTGTCTGCAGGTATCAGAACAAGAATACAGCAAGGGGCACTAGTGTGGTAAAGGCAATATATCAACAGTGTGTGTGTGGATGAGTGTGTGTGGGGGAGGGGGGCATTGGTTGGTTTCCTATCACCCAGTATTGAGCAATAACACTAATTGCAGCCAAGAACAAACAGCTAGAGAGTCACTGTAGTCCCACACACCCCCAGTCCGGGGAGAGATACCGTAACACACAGGAATCGAGTGAGAAAGGGAATGTCTGGCCCAAAGCTTTTCAGATAATGTTATGAACCTGGGATCAGAAGCTCTGAATCTTGGGGCAATGCCACCACATATGTTCCAAGTCCCCCTTCCTCCCACAATTTCTCCAACAAAGAGGATCATTCCCTTTCCCTCATTTAAAAAGATCATCCAGGATTATCAACATTGTCATCAATATATGAATCTGTGTATTAACTAAGGACAGGGATATTGAACATGAGTGGGAATATTGACAAAATTCCTCCCAAAAATCCTTGGTCTTGTCCCACACCACTGCCTTCCAGCCACCTCTGTAGGAGAGATCCCAACTTAGACATGGGGGGTCCTCAGCAAGAGCTTTGCAGAACCAGGCCAACCAGGATTTTAATCAAGTGGATTCAAAGAGTACTTGCTCCCAAGGTTTAGGTGGGCGTAACCCTTCAGTTGGATGAGGGAGCAATCTAAAACAATGCTGCAACTGAAAATATTGGAAGAGATTCAGTGAGGAGCCCTATACCTCTTCCAGCCTACTTTTGGAAGTGAAGGAGGAGTTGTTGAACAATTAGGTGATCCTGAGAGCCCTTCCAAGGTGTGAGATTCTTCTCCCAAACTCCCAAATGAAGGCAAAAGCCAACACTGGGGTAAAGGGCAAAACCAGGGAGATGATCTCTGCCACTTACAGAGTGCACATCAGACCTTCCACACAATCCCATGAAGTGGGAGCAAAAGAACCTGACAAAACTCATTTGTCTCTTTTAGAACAATATCTGCTTGAGGGGGATTGGGGCCATTCATTCCACTTCTAAACAAACCAAATCCAAACCCAAAATGGTCATCCAGAAAACATAGCCCTCAAGCACGAACACCAGTAATATAACTGAGGGTGAGGCCCCAGCTTCCTTTAGGCATCAGTCATGATAACCCAGTTGATGTGGGGCTTCTGATCTTGCCACAAAAAAGACAAAAGCATCTTCCTTATCGCCTTGAAGAAGCTCCTCATTATTTGAATTGGTAATTGCAAGAACATGAATAGAAGCCTAGGGAGAATCAACATCTTCACTGTATTAATTCACCCAAGCCAAGTTCCCTGTTTATTTCATCTAGAAGCAACTGATAGTTTAGTTGGTAAAACTGATACAAATGCCAAGGTATTTGAAATGGTCAGCCATGAGAAAGTCTATTTGAAGAGTAGTCATATGTTGAGATGATTCTGTTAAGCAGGAGAGGAAGGCAATTTTCTGATTATTTTCTGTAAAGCCAGATACCCGAGAGAACTGGTCGATGACAGTGACAACTATGGGTATCGAAGTTGTCAGATTTTGCAGATATATAACTGTACTATCTGTGTACAGGGATACTGCATGTATCTGCCCACCAAGGTGAATGCCCATTTCCACCGCCTTTTTATGTATGTGGCAAGCAAAAGGTTCTATAGTTAAGGTGAAAATTAGGAGTGAGAGTGGACAATCCTGCCAGATTCCCTGCCACAGTATAAAATGATCTGAATGAAAACCATTGATTGCTACCATGGCCAAAGGGCTGGCATACATGGCTTCTATCCAGCTGCAAATATTAGATCCAAACCCAAATTGCCTGAGTACCTCTAACAGGTATGGTCACTCGACCATATCAAAGGTCTTTTCGGCATCTAAGGATGTTGTTGTTGTTTGTTGTTAAGTGCCGTCGAGTCGGAGTCGACTCATGGCGACCCTCTGGATAGCTATCCTAAATTGTGTTCGGTCTTCAGTCAGGCGGCTCATTGTTGACAGACTGGTACCTGTAGCTGCTGTTATTGTATCGATCCATCTCATTGCTGGCCTTCCTCTTTTGCGTTGACCTTCTATCTTGCCAAGCATAATGTTTTTCTCTAATGATCTCTCTCTTCGCATGATGTGTCCAAAGTATGAAAGTCGAAGTCTTGTCATCTGAGCTTCTAAAGAAAGCTTAGGTTTGATCTCCTCTAGTACCGACTGGTTTTGTTCTTCGGGCAGTCCATGGTATACACAGTATTCGCCGCCAGCACCATAATTCAAAGGCATCAATTTTCTTCCTATCTGTCTTTTTCATTGTCCAGCTTTCACATCCATATGATGTTATTGAAAATACCATGGCCTGAACAAGTCGAATCTTTGTATGGAGAGAGACATCTCTGCTCTTGAGAATCTTATCTAGGTCTTTCATAGCCATTCTGCCAAGAGCAATGCGTCGTCTGATTTCTTGACTGTTGCTTCTTTATTGATAGTTGATCCAAGTAGGTTAAAGTTGTTCACAATTTCAATTTCTTCTCCTTCAATGATGAACCTGTTGATTATGCCAGTTGTCATGATCTTTGTCTTCTTTACATTAAGGTGAAGGCCCATTTTGAGACTATGTTCTTTGATTGTGAGAAGCAAATGTTTCAGATCATCTTCACTTTCAGCCAGTAATGTGGTATCATCAGCATAGCGAAGGTTGTTGATGAGTCTTCCACCAATCTTCACAATCTAAGGATAGGCTAGCAAAATGTTCCACTCTACTGCAGACCCCATGTAGCACACTAATCAACTGCCTAACATTCTCAAAACCATAACAATGTCTTATAAATCCCATCTGGTCTGGGTGGATAAGGTCCTGCAACTTCAGTTCCAGGTGAGTGCAGAGTATTTTCATTAAAATGTTGTAATCAAGATTCAAAAGAGAGATGGGCCTGTAGTTGCTAAACTTTAACAGGACTTTTCCCTCTTTGGAGAGCAGTGCAATGAATGCCTGGTAGCAAGAGACTGGTAACGCTCTTTGGCTGCGAATATTGTTAAAGACTTGGACCAATATTGGAGCAAAGAACTCTAGCATCCAGGTGATCCAGGTGATTTGTTATTCTTCAGTTTATCAAATAGTTGTAATACATCTTCCCGATGTATCAATATTTCTTTCAGTTCTTCCGCTGTATCACCTTTAAATACCATTTCGGTCATGGGTAACTTCCCTACATCTTCCTCAGTAAAGACTGAAGCAAAGAAGTCATTCAGTCACTCCTCTATGGCGTTGTCCCCTCAGTGCCCCTTTTACCCCTCTATCATCTAATGGTCCAACTGACTTTCTCACAGGTTTTTTTGTTATGAATGTACTTGAAAAAGTCTTTATTACTCATTTTTGCTTCCACAGCAAGCTTCTACTCAAATTCTCTCTTTGCCTGCCTTATCAATGCCTTGCATCTAACTTGCCAGTGCTTGTGCTGTTTCCAGTTTTCATCATTTAACTCTTTTTTCCATTTCCTGAAAGATGCTTTTTTGGCAACAACAGCCTCTCTGACCTCACCTTTAAACAATGCTGGCAGTTTTTTGGACGTCCTTCCACTTTTCTTAAAGCATGGAATACAGCTGGTTTGGACTTCCAAAATAGTGTTTTTAAACAACACCCAAGCTTGATGTAAGTCTTTAACTTTTGCAACTGCCCCCTTTAGTTTCTTCTTAACTATTTTCTTCATTTTATCATAGTCTCCCTTTTGAAAGTTAAGAAGTAGTACCGTGGATTTCCTTGCCTCCTTCCTCCATTTATTAAATCAAATGCTATCATGCTATAATCACTATTGCCAAGTGGTCCCATCACCCTTATCTCTTGCACCAGATTTTGTGTTCCTCTAAGGATTGGTCTAAAATGGCTTCTTCTCTTGTCGTTTATGAACCAGTTGCTCCAAGAAGCAGTCATTTATTCATTTAGAAACTTTATCTCCCTAGCATGTCCTGCTGTGATACTGACCTAGTCGATACTGGGGTTATTGAAACCACCCATTATTATTATTGTGCTGTAAATATTGTTAGCTTCCCTGATTTCTTTGAGCATTTTATCATCCATTTGTTCATTCTGGCCAGGCGGTCAATAGTACACCCCCACTGCCATTGCCTTCCCCTGTTTACATGGACTTTCAAAAGGGTATTTTATTTTCTACAAAACTTTAATCCTGGGTGACTCAATGCCCTCTCTAACATAGTGTGCAACTCCTCCACCAATTTGATCAGCTCTATCATTGCAATATAATTTGTACTCAGGTATCACAGTTTCCCACTGGTTGTCCTCCTTCCACTGTATCTCTGAGATACCATTCATATCTAACTTTTCATTTAATGCTATATATTCTAGTTCTCCCAACTTATTTTTTAGACTTCTAGCATTTGCATACAGGCATTTTAGAGGTTGTATTTTATTCATTTTAATCTGGTTACCGGTAAGCAGGGGTAATTTGGAATCAATAAGTTCTGTCTGGCTGTACTTAAGGGCATTTGGGTTACTCTTGTCTTTATTGGAATCTTTCTGTCAGTATGCCCTAACTTCAGTCTTTTGCTAGTATCCTTCAAGTATACATCCTTCAGAACCATGTGCTCTTGGGCAACTGTTGGCTTTCCCCTATTATCTAGTTTAAAAGCTGCTCTATCTCCTTTTTAAAGGTTAATGCCAACAGCCTGGTTCCATCCCAGTGAAGGTGGAGCCCATCCCTTCAGAAAGCCCCTCCTTTCCACAGAATATTCCCCAGTTCCTAACAAATCCAAAACCCTCATTCTTGTACCATTGTCTCATCCACATATTGAGACTTTGGAGCTCTGCCTGCCTTTTGGGTCCTGCGCATGGAATGGGAAGCATTTCAGAGAATGCTACCCTGGACGTTCTGGATTTCAACTTCCTACCTAAAAGCTTACATTTGGCTTCCAGAACCTCCCTATTACACTTTTCTATGTCACTGGTACCAATATGTACCAAGACAGAAGACTTCTCCCCAGCACTATATAAGATATTGTCTAGGTGGCTCATGAGACCGCTGTCTTCACACCAGGCAGGCATGTTACCAGGCGATCCTCACGTCAACCAGCCACCCAGCTATCTATATGCCTAATGATCGAATCACCAACTATAATGGCTGTCCTAACCCTTCCCTTGTTGGCACATGACCTTGGAGAAACCTCCTTGGTGTGAAAGGTTTTTACATCGCCTGTAGGACAGGTCCTAGCTACAGGATTGCTTCCTGCCACACCAGAGTGATGCTCTCCTATCACGTGACCTCGCTTCTCCATGGCAACAGGGATGCTGCCAGACTGGAGGTGGGACTTCAGTACTACGTCCCTGTAGGTTTTGTCTATGCACCTCTCTGTCTTCCTTATATCCTCTAAGTCTGCTACACTAGCTTCAGAGATCAGACTCGTTCCCTGACAGCAAAGAGCTCCTTTCCCCTAATGCATACATAAGACCTCTCACCAACTGAGAGAAAATTATACATGTGACACTCAATGAAATTTCCTGGTTGATTCACACAGCTCTTGGTTTGATAGAAGAAGCCTTTTAAATTGCCCCCTTCTTTTTTGTCACTTGCTTTTCACACCTATTCAAGACAACTTCACAGATCTTTTTTCTCCTAACTGGAAGGCCTGTTTGTAAAGGTCACTAGAAACAAGTTTATTTCTTCCTAATTAGGACTATTCTACCTGTATGCTAAGTTATGCTCTGATTTGATTTAGATAAAAAGCTCTCTAGAAACATCTTTATTTCAGTAACTACTTACTCTATTTAACTTTCTATTTAAGCTATACTCTGATTTGATTGAAATGGCAAGCTCTCTAGAAACAAATTCCAGAGTCTATTTACTCTTAATTTAATTTCTATGCTAAGATATACTCTGCTGCTGGTACTAAGGCCTGACTGACTCAGCAAAAACACTGAATTCTAAAATACACAGATCTATCAGTTTTAACCAAAGAATTCCCTTTCCCCCCAAGATTTAGAGTTTATTTCAGAAGATTAATACTCACAGGTGTAAATCTGTTTCTATGTAGCAGTCCCTTTTGGTAGTCCTTCAAGACAAGGTGCTCTAAACTCCTCTGGTGGTTTTAAGTGCCATCTATATGCTGTTGACTGTCAGATTTACCTCTCTACACCTAAAATCTCTTCAGGAATCCAGGCCCGTATCTCAGCCTGCTTGTCTATGTTGCTGCCTGGATGTCCCACAGCCATCCAGAACAGAACATGGTAAAGACAGAGCTACACAATAAACAAGACAACTCGACAATTATTAATTGCTGTCTTTTTAATGCACATTCCATAAGAAACAAGATACCTATACTAAGAGGCCTGGTTACCGATAACAAATCCAACATTGTCTGTATTACTGAAACTGGGCTTTCAGATACAGGCTCTGTACTATTCAACCAATTGCGTATCCCTGGATATGACTTACTACTTTGTCCAAGAATTACTAAGAAAGGAGGAGGTGTGCTTATAATTATATAACAGGAGCTTAAAGCCTTGCCACCCTAACAAAAACATTGAAGGCATGGATATCCTAATCATTAAAAATAAACAGCTATCCATCTGTCTCCTGTACAAACCACCGACCCCTAATACCGAGAGCCTAACTACTATTATCAGAGGTATTGATAACTCCCAAAAGGCATTTATTCTTATTTTTCTAGCTATTGCTTTGGCCTTTGACTGTATCAATCATAATCTCCTCTTCAAATGCCTCCACCAAATAGGAATACATGGCAATGTATTTCAGCGGTTCCAATCATATCTCACTAATCATACCCAGCAGATGAAGATTGGACAGCAGACCTTCAACCTATATAAACAAGAGCAAGGAGTACTCCAAGGATCTGCCCCCTCAGCCCTACTGTTTAACTTATACCTTCAACCTATATGTAACATACCACCAGCTCAATTTATTACAAACTTAGAATGCTCCAACAGCTGAAACCATTACTCTCAAATTATGATTTCAGATCTGTTCTCCAAACTATAATCACACCACAGATCGATTTTTGTAACAGCATACTCCAGGGGCTCCCAAACAAACTCTTCACCAACTTCGGAGGGCCCAGAATGTTGCAGCCCATATAATATATAAAGACCATAGCACAGATTACATAGCACATCTTGTACAATCTTCATTGGTTATTAGTTCTAAGTAGGATAAGATATAAATCACTAATGATCACTTTTAAACTACTCAGAAATATAGCCCCCTCATACCTATCCACCTTAATCAACATACTGTCTGGCAATAGATTACGAAGAGATTGCACCGAGAACACCATAATTGTCCCTAGCAACTTTCAAAAGACTAATTGCTCTACAAGTAATAGAGCCTTCTCATACTTTGTCCCTGCCAGAAAATCTAAGGACCATTAAAGACTTGCAAGCATTCCGGAAGAAGATTAAGACATATCTATTCCTTGAAAATTCTGGAGAACCACCAGAGCAGAACAAAATATTGCCAACTTAACAAAAGCATCTCAGAGCCTCCATTCTCATAATATAATCACTTTGCAAATATGTTATCTCTAAATAAGTTAATTGTAAATATGCTATGAACAATCATATTGAAAATTCAATGGTCAAAGTCTCGTTCCTAACATTTGACATTGTCTCTGATTACTTTGCTATCTTTATGTTCAATGCAACAAGTTCTGTTCCACTATAAAGCTGGAAAGGGTGGTATGGAAAAATCATAACTAAATAAATAAATAAACAAATAAATAAGTAAATAATAAAAATGTAGGCCATTTTAGTGATATCATTAGAATTAAACAGCAGAATTAAACAGCATTAAACAGAATTAAACAGCAGAATTAAACACACTAGTTATCCCAAATGACACCACAAGATGCACTAGATCAACAGCCAACAGAGCCTTCCAATTCTGCGCCCCATCTCTATGGAACACCTTACCAGCACAAATCAGAGCAATACCTAATCTAAGTCAGTTCAGAAAGGCTTTAAAGCATTTCCTCTTCCTTAAAATATCTCAATGACAGCTCCGAACATAACCCCCAGGTGAATAGCAGAAGTGGTCAAACAGATAGACCCCGCAACAGACCAACTTCACAATGTAAATAGCAAGTTGTTCCATATACTATTGTACCACTGTTGTATATAGTGAACCAGGATATCCTTTATCAGATAACCCTGCCTTGTATTTAGTTTCCCCTATTTCGCCAAGTTATACTTCCTGTTAAATGTAACGACCAGACATGTGTAAACTGTCGGATGTTTTCTGTTCAATGTAAACCGCGCTGATGTCTAATAGTGCAGTATATAAGAATTGCTAATAAATAAATAAATTAGAGCCGCATGTTTTAACCTTCAAAAGCTAGTCAAAAAATGTATTAGGTTAGTCAAATAAAAAGGTATCACCTTATTTTCCATTTTTGTTTTTCTTTTTATTTAACTGCCTAAGAAGAGGGTGAGGCAGCACTGTTGACAGTATGAGGAAGAATCCCAGCTAGAGGACTGAACTGTAAAATGCAGTGAGAGGATGATCACAGTTTCTGATTAGTTTGGAACATGGATGAGTTGGCTGTGAGTGGGAGGAATGTTACAGAGTTGGAGGAGATGGGGCTGCAAAGCGCTGGTAGGCTAACAGTGGACTCTGAGAAAGGGAGGTAGATTAGCTGTGATCACGAGAAAGGATGAATTTTTGGTGATGCAAAATGTAAAAAAGAAAGATGTCATATTTGAGTTAGCGTAATATTTAATTTTGTGAATTTCACACAAAAGCTTAAAGTCTTTGCAGCCCAGGCAGACATTATGCAGTTTCTAACTCCTTGTCTGAACACCTCATACGTTATCACAGGACATATTTCCATGCACTGTCCTCCCCCATCCATCGCCCAACTGCTAGAAATGCTGGAGATTTGCAGCATCGCTCCCCTTGACTTTTTTCCACAGATCCCTTTATTTTTCAAAAATGTTTCTACCTCCCTATTATAGCGGTGGACACTATTTTTTTTTATATAACTTTATTTCCGGTGGACACTATTAATCATCCTCATAACTTCCTGTCAAAACTTTTATTTGCTAGGTATTAGTTTCTGCAAAACAGAGCCCAAAAAATATTTCTCATGCTCTTATTTCATCAGCTTCTGCAGTCGCTGTTATCCATTCTCCTTTATTTTATCTTTTCTGAAATTGTCTATTCAGGTAGTTTTAAAACTTAGCTATGCCTAATACAATCATGAAGAAAGTAGAATGGTAATTGGGTGCCCTTTTTTGCATGTTCTTTACATGGGAAGCAGGTAAGGCTCTTCTTCCAGTGAGCAGTTTCATGCTCTCTTTATTTTAATTAAGCTTTTTCTGGATAACACCTTAAACCAGGCAGGGCCGCCCCAACCATCTGGCAAACTAGGCAGCCACCTAGGGCAGCAACTTCTGAGGGGTGGCAAAGAGCAGGGCATTCAAAGCTAAACAATAGAGTCTGACAACCAGAGTGCATAAGGCGTAAGGTTTGCCTAGGGTGTCAACACCTTGAACAAACTCTGGAGCCGTCCCTGAAACCAGGACTTCCCAAACCAGTTCTGGGAACCACAGTCTTGATAATTCCTATAACACAGGTACACTAAAAAAAATTTTTTTTAAACTGCCTCTAATGTTTAGATTGATTTTTACGTTTTTTGGTGCGCTGAATCCAAATCTGGTAACCAATTTGCTCCATCACGTACAGATTTTTTGCTACATTGGGTTAGCAGTTTGAGGTGAACGTTTCAGATTGAGTGCGATCGAGATAAAAGTTTCTTGGATGAATTCTTTATACTAATTGTTTAGTAGTTATTCAAATAAGAATAAAGAAAATTGTAACAAGGCAGCACATAAGAATAGAGTAATGTCAACAAAACACACTGTGATGGTAGCAAAATTGTCTGCACTTAAAACAGCCACATACATGTGCACAAACATTGAGCATATAAGAGCGAGGTTAGACACAAAGCAAAGCAAAGAAATGTGCAAATAATGTTGTACAGGTATGTATGTAAGAATAGAAAACGCAAAACCGCACCATTGCAATACATGAAGACAAACACCCGATGGTGTGAAAATAAAATTCTAATAAATGAGATCCGACACTGTGGTAATAACTAGCAAATTTTTATTTCAAAGTTTAGTAAAAACACGATATTTGTCAACACAGTTTAGATTTTAAAGTCATTCTTGGGTCAATCAATCTCCTGGTGGGCCCGTTTCTTCTTCCCCCGAATGCTTCTCTTGGTGCGCTGCTTGGCGTATTTTTCATCTGGGGTTTCCCGCAGCAGCAACCAGCAGAAATCAGCCATCATAGTGGTGTTCCATCTTCCTTGGTACCTTCTCTCTGCGTCCTTGATGTCCTGGTGAAACCTTTCACCTTGTTCTTCACTGTACGCCCCCAAGTTTTCAGGAAAGTAGTTCACATGGGAGTGCAAGAAATGGACTTTCAGGCTCATGTTACAGCCTTGTTCTTTGAAGGCATTGAGCATCCTGGCAACAATATCCTTATAGTTCTCATCCCGCCTGTTCCCCAAGAATTTGAGAACAACATCCTTGAAGGAATCCCAGGCTTCTTTTTCCTTCTCAGACATCGTTTCAGCGAATGCTCCATCTGAAATGAGTTTCCTTATATCAGGGCCAACAAACACTCCTTCCTTTAGCTTTGCTTCAGAAAGTCGGGGGAACTTTGAGCAAAGGTACCGAAAGCACTCACCATCTTTTGGAAGGGACTTGATGAATTGCTTAATGAGACCCAACTTAATGTGGAGAGGTGGTAATAGAATTTTATCACGAGGTACCAAGCTCTCATGAAGAACATTTTTCTCACCGGGTCTCAAATACTCCCGAATTGGCCAGTCTTTTTTCCCCCAGTGTAGGTCGCGGGCCCGGCTATCCCACAAGCAAAGGAAGCAGGGATATTTGGTGAAACCGGATTGCTGCCCTAATAGCATGGATAGAATTTTAAAGTCTCCACAAATCATCCACTTATGCTCATCATAACGAATCTTCTGAAGAATCAGGGACAAATTCTCGTATTTTTCTTGGAGAATAACAGAGTGAGCAATAGGAACTGAAGCGAATGTGTTGCCATTATGAAGAAGAACACCTTTTATGCTGTCTTTTGACGAATCAATGAACAGCCGCCATTCAGCAGGATCATACTTGAGTTTAAACTTTTCCATCACTCCGTATATATCGTTACAAAATTCCAAATCTTCCTCTTTGCTGAAATACTTCAAAAATTGTGTCTCGCGGTTGCGGTACCAATAAAAAGTTGTTCCTGGTGACAATAGATTTTTCTGTTTAAGCCGAGAACCTAGCAGTTGGGCAGCATCTTTTGGGAGTCCTAAATCCCGGACTAAATCATTCAATTCAGCTTGAGAGAAAAGTTCAGGTTTCGGATCTGGTTCAGTTTCAAACTCGGAAGTACTGGACTCATCGGGAAAAGCCATCTGATGAGTCTCATCATGATCAGAACCGTCCACACAAATATGATCCAAAGATTTTGGTGGTTCAGGCACAGGTACTTCGTTGCTATGAGGCATAGGCCTAATTGCTGAGGGAAGGTTGGGGTAACTTATTACGTTCTTATTTTTTAAGCTGTATCCCTTCACAATGCAAGAGCAAAAATAGCAGTCACTGCTGTGGTCTCTTTGTTCACGCCACATCATAGGTATTCCGAAACGAAATGCTTGTTTTTTACCTTTCATCCATAAGCGTAGATCTTCCTCACATGTCTTGCACACTTTGTGAGGAGCCCACGGTTTGTCTTGATCGCCTAACTTCAAACCGAAATAGGCGAAATATACTTTTTTAATAAATGCAGAAATGTTCCTCTGCCGCTTTTTCACGGTATATTCCCCACAAATAAAACAAAAACTGTCCGGAGAGTTGACGCAACCTCTGGCTCTGTGAGCCATCACAAATACACAGCACTGCAAACTACAACTGAGTGAACCACTTCGGAATAAAGCTGGATTACGACTCAGCAAACAAAAGGTAATAATGAACTTGCAAGAAACTGAAATTTGACAGGAACGTTCATGTCGCAACCACCGTGTTTGAGCGAGCGAATGAGGCGAGGCGAACAGGAAAGAACATGCGCCAGCGCGAGTACTGGATTTAGCCCCCCGCCTCCCAATTGTCCTGTTAATGTATAAAATGAATACAAAACACTCTAAAATATCATGAGGGAGTGTTTCTAGTTAGTTAACCATTACAACCTCTATTTTGGGCCAAGAAAATAAACTGCAGTCGGCTAAAAAGAAATTATGTGAACATTCCTTATATGGGTAAGAAATCTAATTTTGCAAGAAAACGTGACGTGATGGAACATTTTGGCTATTTTTCCTGGATTCAGCACCCCAAAATCTATAGGAATCAGTTGCAAAACTGGAGGCAGTTTTTTGGTAGTGTACCTGTGTAATTAATTCGCAGGATATGAATCTAAATATTGTACTAGTCAATGTATGCAAATTTATCTCATGGTACTCAAGGCGTGAGGTGGGAAAGGGTTTTCTTTAAAACACAGGTCAGACAGCATGTCAGGGAAAATCAAAAGCAGTTTTTTATTCTGTCCCAGCTTGTTAAACCTCCACAAAACCAAACCCAAAACAGACAGCAGTTCAGGGCAAACAAAAATGTATTTATTTATAAATGTTTATACCACTTTTCTAACCATAGTTAATCAAAAGTGTGTACATACAGAAATAATAATAGAAAACACAGTATCAAAAATCACCCAACCCCATAAAACCTAACCCCTCACCCCCGCCTTCAAACAAAATAGTCTTCAACATTTTTTGAAAGCTCACTAAACTGGACAGTGCCCAGAGCTCCATAGGCAACTCATTCCAGTGTGCCTTATGGACTGCCTCCAGGGATCACCAGCAGCCGCCATTGCAAGAAACACAGCGGCCTAGGGGATTCATACCAACCCAAAAGATCCTACAAGTACTCCAGGCGAGAATCAAATAAGAACTGAAAGGCAATAATCAGCAGCTTAAACCAGCAAAGCACCTGAACAGGAAGCCAATGCAAACACATCAATAAAGGGCACCAACTATCTTGTCATCATGCTCCTGTTAAAAGACATGCGACTGTGATTTTTACCACCTGAAGCTTACATATGAACTTCATTGGTAACCCAACACAGAGCACATTGCAGTAATCCAATGACCCCCGCACCAATGCCTGAACCACCAACTGCAAAGTCTTGTCATCTAAGAAAGGCCGCAGTTGGCGAACCAGTTGCAATTTCAGTCACACACCCTTTACTACTTGATTAATCTGCTTTTCCCCTTTCTCATTCCAAAATAACCCCTAATGATTTTAACTCCTCTGTCCAAGGGACAACAAACCCTGCCACATTTGGCAGTAAGTGAAGCACGCTCTATTGTTCTGAAGTACAGGCATACCATTTTATCTGCATTGAAGACTAACCCACTACCGGCTAGCCAAGAATACATATATTCCAAACAATCATTTAGCTGTTCCACCCTGCAATGGGACTAAAATCTGTAAATCATCTGCCTATCAGTAGACTTTTAAAACTTTTAAAACCAAAAGACTGCACTAAGGTGCCGAGGGGTTGCAGGTAAATATTTAATAACAGAGGGGATAGGGGTGAGTCCTGTGGCACTCCCCACTCCCAACTATATACTTGAGAGCATCCAGCTGGCCTCTCACTTGAAATTGCTTATCACTCAACAGCCTATCCAGACCAGAACCTTGCCTCCTATTGCCATCCCTCTACGGAGGTCCAGGAGCAAATGTTGCTCAACTAAATCAAACGCCACTGACAAATCCAAGGAGAGCAGTAGCACAGAAGCCCCCTTATCCAACTACACATAGACCTGATCTAACAATGCCACAAGTAAGGTTTCCAACCACTCCTAGAACAGAAACCACCCTAACCTTTATCTAGGAGAGAAAAATACTTTTCCATCATTATTTATTCCATATCATTCCCACCATTTGTTGATTCCTTGTCAGTCCACTTTGGAAATTTCTTTGTTGTTTCAATCTTCTGTCTCCTCGTGGTCTCTTAAGGGAACACTTCTAAACTGTCACACAGTTAAAGATAAGACTACTCTAATTCCTGATGTTCTATTTGAATATTCTCTGGATTTGATGTTCTATCTGAAATATGGCTCAGGGAGGGCGAGGGGCCAATGCTCTATCGCTGCTTGCCACCCCCCCCCCCCCCAGTTATTCTGCCCTCTCTAAATCTCGCATGCCACAACAAGATCTAGGGGTTGTGTGACTATTATCTACTGTATCTGTCTGAATTTCCAGGAGATATCTTTGGGTCCTTCATTTTATCCTGAGTTGCTTCTAGTGTGATTTCCCTCGCTTCATCCATTCCACAAATTTTTGATTTATGCGCTCCTTCCTTTTCCTTGGAACTGTGGGAATCTCTTCTTTAGACCTTAGCTGATCTTACCACTACATATTCTGATCTCTTGATTCTTGGGGACTTCAATGTTTATGTGGATCAGCCCTCTTGCCCAAAAGATACATATTTTTTGGAACATCTCTCTGACCTCGGCTTGGTTCAGCATGTTCCATTTCCAACTCACGTAGCTGGCTATGCTCTCGGCCTCCTCTTGATCTCATCATCTTCTCTGGCTTCTCTATCTTGCTTGATGGGTGTTCCCCATCCTTGAACAGATCACCTCTCTGTTCTCTTCTCTCTTTCTCATCCCTCAGGCTTAGAATCTCTACATTGCAGTCTGGGTTTGAATCTGCCCTCACCTCCCAGGAGCCATTTCTCCAAGGCACTTTTACAAGTTTTTCCATCTGCCGATCAGCTCTTTCCAGAAGATTTTGATTTGATCTCAGTTGATGACTAGGCTGTTACTTGGAATTCTGTTCATGAGAGGGCCTTGAATGATCTATCTTTGCCCCTCAGAAAATTCCCACCCCGTTAGGCAATGAGTTTCAATCCTAGTTCCATGCAGGATTGCATCTTCTGCGGCATCAGTTACGTCATACAGAGCGCTAATGGCGGCACCATAGGACTGCTTCTTCCCATGCTTTCAGGAGGCACATATCAACTACCATCATGCTATTTTAACCGCTAGGCAAAATTATTATGGGCATTTAATTTCAACAGTTCAAAACAGACCGAAGCATCTGTTTTCTATTGTTTCGCATCTGTTCTCCTCTTCTACTTTTAAGACACATTCTCTTTCTCTATCTTCTCTTACATCTGAACAACTCGCTCAGTATTTCTCAGATAAGATTCAGACACTTCAGAGGGGTTTTATTCAATTCCCCTTAACTAATCCCTCTCTCTTCCAAAGATTTCCATCTGATGAGGATATATCCTCCTCTCATGATCACTCCTATTCCCATACCTGGACATATTTTAATCCTATTCCTTTCCAAAGTTCCTTCCTCTTCCACATAAACTACATCTCTGCAGGACCCTATTCCATCAATTTGGATTTTAGAACCTTCCTTGGACTTTTTTCCTTTCATGTTGACTCTATTTAATTCTAGCCTCTCCTCTGGTACATTTCCTCAGTACTGGAAATCAGCAGTTGTTCGGCCTTTTTTGAAAAATCCTAGTCTTGATCCTTCCATTAATGCCAACTATCACCCAGTCTTTTATCTTCCATTCCTCTCTAAAATCTTAATTAAATAGGCTCAATATTCACGATGGAAGACTCTAGACTCTCCCAGACCCAAGAAAACCTGTCAGGTGAGGAACAATGTCAAGTTCATATTCACAAATTTCTTTGATTACCAGGGTATTGCTCATCATGAGTATGCTCCAAAAGGCCAAAACATCAATAAGAAATGCTATGCCCAAGTTCTGACTTGTTTGAGAGATGCAGTTTGTCGTAAGAGGCCAGAATTGAACAGGAATAGTGAATGGTTGCTTCATCATAATAATGCCCCAGTTCACACATCATATCTTGTCCAGTAGTTCTTGGCCAAACATCAAATTGAGCAAGTCCATCAGTCTCTGTACTTACCTGATGACTTTTTCTTATTTCCAATACTGAAATTGCCACTGAAAGAAAGGAGATTTGATGACTTGGAGACCATTAAGCAAAATTAGACACAGCAGCTTCACAGCATAACAAAAGAAGCATTTCAAAATTGTTTCCAGCAGTGGCAGGAATGCTGGAAGAAGTATGTTTATAAGAAGGGGACTACTTTGAAGAAGACTGAGTACAATAACTGTCAGTGTTATACTTCTTATGTTATTGTACGAGTCTCGATACATTTTAATCGCACCTCATATACTTACAAATTAATCATGTACAACTGATTCATATGCATAAGAAAGTTCTTGCATATATACAGTGCATGCATATAACAAAAGAGTATATGAAACAAACAAAAAAAAACCCCTCAAAACCAGAAAAATGTGTTTAAAACAAACATGAACTAAATTACATTTTTAGCTGTGCAAATCTCTATTCATTATCAATATTGTGAAAGCTAGACTAATTCAGTTTGCCTCAAGGACTGGGTTGAGAAATATGTAGGTATGTATCTATTTATTTGTTTGATTAACTGTGCTTGTTATTTTATACCACAGACTCTAAAGGACACACTTAATAAAGGTTTTAACGCACGTTAATGAAATTAACGTGTGTTAAGTGTTCCCAGTCCTTTCATTTCTATGGGGCAGTTGCACTTAACTTCCTGAAAATGCACTAAACCTAGAGTAAACATCTCCCTAAGATAAATACATATCACTTTATACAACAAAATATAAATATTTCAACTTCTATTTAAAATACTACCTGCTTTCACTCAGATCTATACAGCTATTATCAAAGATGTCTGGAAATTGAACCCTAGCATAGCAAATCCATTATTTTGTGATTTAATCCTACATCTAAACCAGCTAAAAGGTTAGAAAATAAAAACAATGAAATATGGAGCATGCTTATCTTACAAATAGGGGCATGTTTACTAAGCTGCAGATGCCTTTTGCAGCTATCATGGTGCAATTGCTGCAGAAGGCCCGTAGTTAAATACAAAGCTCTACAGTATCTGCAGGGGGAATTCCTAGCTTTCCCCCTGGAGATACTGTGGAGGAGTTGGACTTAACATAGGGACCTATTTGCAGGTAGCGCAGGAAGTCTCACAGTGCCTGCAGAGGCAAGTATCGCGGGTCTCTGCAATGAGTCCAAGGTGAGGACAGGGAGCAATTGGGTGGAGAGAGCTCTTACCAGCTCTGTCCACCAATTGCTGCTGATCCCCCCCAGAAGCATCACTTGCCCCACCCCAATGTGGCAATATTGTCATTGCCACGAATGTGCAAATCTGTGATGACAATAAAAAAGTGCCTCTCCCGCGTTTCAGCACAAATCCCCCCAGAAAGCTCCCTGTCACCATCGGTAATTGTCTGATGGGATTGGTTCACCCTCAGATCAAGAGAAAAGCCCAGCAAGCCAGTCAGATGCCCAAAGGCCACCACTTAAACAGCTCTTTTTTTTTAAATTGAGAATTACACATTCAAAATATTAACATGAATGAAAGAAAAAGGACTTTGTCAGCATATTAACAAAATTAGAGTAACAGAAGAAAAATTAAACCTCCACAAATTGGTCCACAAAGATAAGGAAATAAGAGGGAAGGTACCACGAAAAACACTAGCTGTGATAGAATCCTGCCACAAGGCTACCAAAGAAATAAACCAGCAGGCGGAGACTTAAGCGTCAGCCATATGGGTAAGGATAGTAACTTGAACAGAACCTTCTTCTCTAGTAATCAAGAACTCCACATGCTGTTTTGGGTCAAAGAACAAATATATATTATCCTTATAGGAAACAGAACACTTAACAGGAAATTTTAATTGGAAAAAAGCTCCAATAGCCAAGACCCTCGGCCGAAGGCATAGAAACCTCTTCCTCCTTAACTGCGAACCACGAGACAAATCCTTACCTGTGATCCCAAAAAACACTCATTAAAGTTCCTAAAATATGAGCGGAAAATCATAGCTTTATCTAACTCCAGAGCCAGGGTAACTAGAAGGTGGACCTATCCATAATGATCTCTAAGGAGTTCTCTAAGAATCCTGTTAGGTCCCCTCCCCCCAATGAAACAGCCCCAGGAGCATTCCCCCAACCACTAGTCCCAAGAGACAAGTATTGTACTCGTGTCAAGGGAGGAAAATGCTCTGGAGAGATCTTTAGAACTTCTCCGAAGTATTTCCTCTCCACCTCCACAGCTGACAAAATTGGAGACCTAGGAAAGTTCAAAAGTCTGATGTTATTACATCAGGCTTGATTTTCTAAATACTCCATCTTCCAAGACAACACAAACTTATCTTTGATCTGAGCTCCAACCAACTCCCAGAGATGGCCCATTTCCTGCTCCAAAGTGAGAATTCTCCCTGCTGCTTCTGGACAATGGAGATAGAACCATAATTCATCTTAACCTCTATCAAATCAATACTCAAAGTCCTCATAAGAGATCCTAAGGAAGAATTCATGGTAGCAATCACATCTCATAGCACTTCCATCAAAGTTAACCAGTTTCACCAAGTTTTTAACCCCAGGAACTGGCAAAACTCCAGAATGAATCGATGTAACCACTGCAGCTGCTGTTATAGCCACTACCTCCTTCCCTCCTGAAAATTCACTCGCCGCTGGAGTTGCCTTTGTCACCGGAGTACCCTCTTTGCCATCCCTCAATGGCATGCTCATCAGCAGGCTGGTGGGAAGCACATCTCCATCTGATCAAATGCTTCCAGGTCTCAGTGAAGGGGTTCACAGCTCCGGAGAGAGCTGAACACCCTGGACGCACAGAGCCAATACACCTTCTAACTGCTCCGCTGAAGACACTGTTCCTGCACCAGAAGAAAAGCTGCACAAGTTCAAGGTTTTCTTTCCTGTGGAGCTTACCACAGCAGGACCTGAGGGTAGGTACCCCTGCTTTAATTTTCTGTGGCCCATTTCAACAGCCACAAACACCGCTCTGAGACAGCACAAACCAAAAGAAACGCGGCTATACTCTGGGAACACTTCCTACCGCCATCATACTTCCTCCCCCCCCTCCCCCCAGACCTTTCCCAGTCCTTTTAACAAAACCTGGCTAGCCATTCGATGTTCTGATCTCCCCTTCCTCCCCCCATGAAAAACAATCCCCACTAGCCAGTCAGCCTAGGTGTCGTCCCCCCCCCCCCACACCAGTACCTTAGACAATCCCTGGTGGTATAGTAGCCAGTGGGGGCAGAAGCGGTCCTCCCTGCTCCTGTCCTCATTGTTGTCCTGGCACAAAATGTCTGCAATTACAAGATGCTGCCCTCCAGCATCCTCATGCTAGGGGATAGCACTGCGAGATATTGGCCATATTTGTAAGTACCAATGAGGTGGGGCAGGAGCAGTATTGGTTGATACCTTTTGGTAGTTTTGCAGTATTACCACTAGGGACAAAGCTGCCAAATAAGGGTATGCACTCCTTATATAGCAACTTGATCCCTAACAGTAGAGGTCCATAGGGGGGTTGATCCATAACATGTTGCATCTGACAGCCTAGGAAGCAGGCGAGATTGGGGACCACTCTTGCCCCCCACCCCACTGCAAGACAGCAGGAATTGAGGCAATAAGTCTGGGGAATGTCTTTCAAGGGGTTATGGGTCTTTTATGGGAAGAAGGGGGTCTAGGGGGTGTGCTTTGAGGATGAGAGGTCTCTTTCAGGAGAGAGGGGACTGGAGAGTGTCTTTAGGGAACTGGGGAGTCTGTTTCCTTTGGGGGGGAGAGAGATTTGAATGGAGATGGGTACTGTGATCAAGGATAATTTGTTGAGGGGGCAATGACCAAGGAGTGTTTATTTTGGGGGATAAGGGGGTAAGCATCATCACTGAAAGACTGGCATATGCTTTAAGAAGACTCTCAGGAATATTTTGCCATGTGTTAGCCACAAGATGCTCCCAGGAAATTAAAATAAAGTCAGTTTAAAGCTGCATTGTTTGATTTGCTTAATAATTAGGTGTTTGCGATCTTACTGTATGTGCAACTACTTGGACTGATTTTCCTTCTAGAAGGAGTTATTTTTTGCACTATGCGATCACTTGTTTAAAAAGGGTTCCTGGTGAGCCTGACGTCAGTACTGGGAAAAATGGTAGAAACCATCATAAAGAACAAAATTACTGAACATGTAGATAATCATGGCTTAATGGGAGACAGCCAACATGCATTTAGACAAGGAAGATCTTGTTTTATTAATCTTATGTTTTTTTGAAGGCGTGAATAAACAGGTAGACAAAGGTGAGTCGGTTGATATAGTATATCTGGACTTTCAGAAAGCCTTTGACAAGGTCCCTCATCAGATACTTTTAGCAAAACTAAAAAGTCATGGGATAGGAGGCAGTGTACTATTGTGGATCAGGAACCGGTTAAAAGATAGAAAGCAGAGGGTATCGCTAAATGGCCAATTTTACCAATGGAGAAAGGTGAATAGTGGAGTACCCCAGGGATCTATGCTGGGTCCGCTGCTTTTTAACAAATTTGTAAATTCCCTGGAAATGGGAATAATGAGTGAGGTTATCAAATTAACAGATGGCACAAAACTATTTAAAGTTGTTAAAACCCATGAGGATTGTGAAAAATTGCAAGAGGATCTTGATAAATTGGAAGACTGTGCATCCTAATGGCAGAAGAAATTTAATGCGGACAAGTGCAAAGTTATGCAACTAGGAAAGAGCAACCCAACCATTATGTTCTTATGTTCTTAAGGTTACACGATGCAAGGTTCCACATTAGGAACCACCACCCAGGAAAAAGATTTAGGTGTCATCATGGATAACATGTTAAAACCCTCTGCCCAGTGTGCAACGGCGGCCAAGAGAGCAAATAGAATACCCCTATGAACAGAGGCTAAGATGATTAGGGCTCTTCAACCTGGAAAAGAGACGGCTGAGGGGAGATATGATAGAGGTCTATAAATTTATGAATGGAGTGGAATGGGTAAATGTAGATTGATTGTTTACGTCATCAGAATATAGAAAAACTAGGGAACATGCAATGAAGCTACAGGGTAACCTATTTAAGACTAATAAGAGAAAATATTTTTTCTCTCAACGTGTAATCAAATTTTGGAATTTGTTACTGGACAATGTAGTAAAAGCTGTTAGTATAGCTGGGTTTAAAAAAGGTTTGGACAAGTTCCTGAAGGAAAGGTCCATAAACCATTATTAAAAGGGATCTGGGATATCATTGCTTGACCCAATACAAGCATTGTGGAACCTGTGTCTTTTGGGGAAACTGCTAGGTACTTATGACCTAGACTGGCCACTGTTGGAAACAGGATACTGGGCTTGGTGGACCTTGGTCTGACCCAGAAATGCATATCTTATGTTCTTGTAAGTTTCATGGTGTACATCATTTGATTTCCTTATGAGTTGATTTATGTAGGAAGAACTACAAGATCAGTGAAGAGTAGGTTGACGTATCATACGGTGCATTTCAAAAGTATTCATCCCCTCTGTGTTTGTCCTGTTTTATCGCATTACAACCTGGAATTAAAAAAAGAGTTTTGGGGGTTAGCATTATGTGATATTCACAACATGCATACGACTTTGAAGGTGCAAAATATCCTTTATTGTGACACAAACAAGAACAATAATTAAGACAAAAAAAAACCTGAAAGCAGGAGTGTGCATATATATTCACCCCCCCCAAAGTCAATACATTGTAGAGACACCTTTTGCTGCAATTACAACTGCAAGTCTCCTGGGGTATGTCTCTATTAGCTTAGCACATCTAGCCACTGGGATTTTCACCCATTCCTTAAGGCAAAACTGCTCCAACTCCTTCAAGTTAGATGGGTTGCATTGGTGTACAGCAATCTTCAAGTCATGCCACAAATTCTCAATTGGATTGAGGTCTGGGCTTTGACTAGCCCATTCCAAGACATTTAAATGTTTCCCTTTAAACCAGCTTAAGTAGTATGTTTAGGGTCATTGCCCTGCTGGAAGGTGAACCTTCATTCCAGTCTCATATCTCTGGCAGACTGAAACAAGTTTTCTTCAAGAATTGCCCTGTATTTAGTGCTATCCATTGTTCCTTCAATCCTGACCAGTTTTCCTGTCCCTGCCAATGAAAAACATCCCCACAGCATGATGCTGCCACTACCATGTTTCACTGTGGGAATGGTGTTCTCGGGGTGATGAGAAGTGTTGGGTTTGTGCCATGATGGCCAAAAAGTTCAATTTTCATCTCATCTGACCAGAGAACCTTCTTCCATGTGTTTGGAGGATCTGCCACATGCTGTTGTGCAAACTCCAAACATATTTTCTTATTTATTTATTTTAGCAATGGCTTTTTTTCTGGACACTCCTCCATAAAGCCTCGCTCTGTGGAGTGTACAGCTTAAAATGGTCCTATGGACAGATACTCCCATCTCCGCTGTGGATCTTTGCAGCTCCTTCAGTGTTATTCTTGGTGTAGTTGTAGCATTTCTGATTAATGTCTTCCTTGCCCAGTCTGTGAGTTTTGGTGGGCGGCCTTCTCTTGTCAGGTTTGCAGTAGTGCCATTTTCTTTCTATTTTGTTATAATGGATTTTTTTTATAAACTTTACAAATACCATACCAAGAAAACATATCTTGTACAGAAAAAGCATACATATCAACAATAAATAATTGAAGAATACTCAACCAAGAAAAGCACAGCTTCTGACATAATGCCTGTAATCTCCATTGGGAGTGTGAGTTATTGAAAGGTAACAAACAGGGACCAGAGACCCCCATCTATTCACCATAAAAACATAAATATGAAGAAGAGGGCTGTGGAGATACCAATACATACAATTAATAACATAGTTACATCTCCTAATCAATCCCCCTGGCTGGAGTTGAGATTACAGACAGTCTAGCTCTAATAAAAGAAGAAAGATCAGATGGAGAAAAGAAAAGACATTTCTGAGAATTATATGACACTAGACATTCGCAAGGGAACCGGAGATGGAAAGTAGCCCCCAGGCTTCAACAGCAGAAACTGTTTCTGCCGTTTCCGGGTTTCTTTAGCAACGTCTAGGAAAATTGAAAGTTTTTTTCCATAGAACAATTGGGACCACTTAGTATAGAACAAACGCAAAAGCCAATCTCTGTCAGATGCAAGAGAAAACATAACGAACAGAGTGGAGGTCTTGATATCAGATGACCCAGGAGACTAATAAATCTGAAACATTCAAAACATCCATTCTTGGAGTCCCGTCAGGTGGTTCCTCTGATCTTCTACCAGTCGGTAAATAATAAGCCTTAACAATAGGTGGCATTATTTCAGATGACACAGCTAAGTTCTATCCCAGATATTGCTTAAATAGCTCTATTGGAGCAAGCCCTTTTATCTTAGGAAAATTCAGCATACGCACATTAGTAGGATGAGTAGAATTTTCCAAAGCCTCAACCTTAGCTCACTGCAATACATTCTCATTAACCGATGCCACACTAGTGTCCACTGCAGACTTCAACTTCCTTTCATTTTCTTCAACTTTACTCTGAATAGAAGATCACAGTCACATATCTGTCCAATTTCATATTAAGCGCACCAACCTGAGCCAAGATTCCTGTAGTCTGTTTTGCAACTGCAGCTGAAAGAACAGAAATGGCTTCTCAAATGCTCTCCAGAGTTATATGCTTTGGATGTATCAAAGAAATTGGCTCAATTCCAACCACTGGGGAAAGCATTGATGAGCCTTGCACTTCATTCCCTTCTCCGGGTGGGGATGAGGCTGCCTCCAACATATCTTTCAGCAAAAAAAAACATAAACATAGAGGAATCCGCTCCAACACTCGCCACCAGCACTTCCCCCACAGGCAAGACCTGGACACCACCATCCAACCTCTCAGGACTACCCACCAGCAGCATGGGAACAGGAGTAGCAAGAGCCAGAGGCGGAGACCGTGAATCGGGAGACAGAGTCACTTCCAGTCAGACAGAAGAATGGAAACCTCTTGGAGCTCCTCTGCAATGCCCCTGTTAATCTCCCATCTTTCAGCGTCAGACAATGAAACAAAATGATCCATAGGACCAGACACAGGTAGCAAGGATTCGGCGGGTAAGCCCTTGTCTTCCCCTTTCTCTTCGGTATAACATTCACTGGAGCAACATCTCACACGGCCATCTTAGCGTAAGCCATACCCCCGTGATGCATGTTTAATCCATTATAATAGATTTAATGGTGCTCCGTGAGATCTTCAAATTTGGGATATTTTTTTTATGATGCAACCCTGATCTATACTTCTCCTCAACTTTGTCTCTGACCTGTTTGGAGTGCTCCTTGGTCTTCATGTTGCTTGCTTAGTGGTGTTGCAGAGTCAGGGGCCTTTCAGAACAGGAATATTTATATAGGCATCATGTGACAGATCATGTGACACTGATTGCACACAGGTGGACACTAATCAACTAATTATGTGACTTCTGAGGTTAATTGGTTGGACCAAATCTTATTTAGGGTTTTTTTAATAGCAAAAGGGATGAATAAATATGTACTCACAACTTTCCTGTTTTTACTTCTTTGTTTTATATATATACAAGGCATTTTATTGTCATTTCACTTCGCCAATTTGGACTATATTGTTAGGCCAATTCCTTAACATCAATGGAGGAGTGGCCTAGTGGTTGGGGCAAGGTACTTCAGGCCAGAAGGTCAGGGGTTCAAATCCCACTAGAGGACAGCAACCTTGGGCTGGAAGGACTGGGGTTTCTAGTCCCACAGGTGCTCCTTGTGGTCTTGGGCAAGCCACTTAACCCTCCATAGCCCATGTTCCCTGTAAAATAGTTATCTCCAAGTTATAATGCCCTGTTCAATGTAATTTCAGTTTGTTCAATGTAAACCACACTGATGCAGAATAGTGCGGTATGTAAGAGAATATAAATAAATGATCCTCCATTTTCATTTCAGGTTGTCCGTAATGCGACAAAATAGGACAAAAACCAAGGGGATGGATACTTTCACAAGGCACTTTAAATCCTAGATAAATGCTAGTATGTTGAGTGTACCTTTAGTATCTCGTGGCTATTCTCAATTGTTAAATGTAAAGTGCTTTGATACATTGAAAGGTGGTATAAAAGAAATTCTAAATACAATAAGTACAATAAAATGCAATGTGCACATATTGAGCGGCCTACGAATGAGTATGTTCCTGAAGACTTTGGAGGCAATCAGAGAAAATGATTGACATATCTGGAACAATATTGGATTTTTGATTTACAGAGTTTGACTCCCAATGTAATGATTGAAGAGACTGAATGGCTTTCTATTCTTAACTGATTACTGTGTAACACAATTTTTGTTCCTGGGTAGTGACTGTTATTTCCTAATTGCTTATAACTTAAAAGTATGGAAAATGGAAGTATGGAAGTTATTCTCATTAAACTTTGCTTTTGTGAATAGGAGATTGATATTTGTGAAATTTACGTATTCCCATTGTTAAAATAGGCTTACTTGTGCCTTTTTCTTCACATAAAATTAAAAAAAAACCTACATATAATATTTACTTATATTTAAGTTATTCAAGAAAGACCATAAAACATTCAGAAGTAAGTAGATTTTTGACATTTATTATATTGTAAATCACTTTCATGAAAAAGCCCCCAGATGTAGTTTCCCATCACGTTTTCATTATACTGTCCTTGGTAATGGCATTCAAATTCCAGTATATCCAGGTGGAAATGTTCACCTTGCTCCTCTGAGTACACTTCCATGTTCTCCTTGAATTTATCAAGATGAGCATCAAGGATATGGACTTTGAGAGACATCCTGCTGTAATTCTTAACCAGAGTCTCAACCAGCTCTACATAGTTTTCGGCCTTATGATTTCCAAAAAAGCCAATAAAAAGTGCAACAGAGCTGTTCCAAGCCGCTTCCTCCTTCTTAGTAAGCAGCTTGGTAAATTCCATAACTCAAGAATCTTTTTTATTTGTAGTCCAACAAAGACACCAGCTTTGACCATTACCTCAGACAGCTTAAGGAAGAAGTCTTGAAGGTACTTGAAGGCTGTCAGCTCTTTCTCTAGAGCTGTTACTAATTGTTTTATAAGACCCAATTTGATGTGCAGTGGTGGCATTAGCAGCTTCTGTGCGTCCACTTCACGTTCTTTGTCACAACAGAAAATTCAGTTCGTTGTGGCCTGTCATGCCTGTGGTAGTGCACTACAGTGTCCCTGCTGTCCCAAAGACAAAGATAGCAGGGAAACTTGGTAAAACCACTTTGGAGACCCATCAGAAATGCCACCATTTTAAAGTCTGCAATATCCCTCCAACTGTACTCAACAAACTTCAAGGTGTGATAGGCTATGGCCTAGCATAGCCTGTAAATGTATGTTATGAAGCCTGTAGGTTAGGCCTGAGTCCCCACCACCACTTCAGAATATTATAGCTAAGCAGAGCTGGAAAGCCATAGAAATAAAAATAGAATCTGCTTCCAGCTGCTCTGATAAGGATATAAAACTTTTCCATTGAGTTTGTTATGTTATCCACAGATGTATTTCAGAATCTTGCTTTTCACACAGTGTCTGTGCTGCGAGTGACCTTGTCAGCAAAAAGCAAGGCAGAATGTTATGTCTAGATATAGAGCCATGGCTAGGAAGGCCTCAGAGCGGGGGGAGATGCGGTGTGGGCCCGGTCAGAAATTTTCCATTGGATGGGGGGGTGAGGGGGCCACCGGGACCAATGAGGAGTTTGCCTGTATAGAGCTAATGAAGAAAGCTATAAATGCTGTTGTTTTATTGAACGCCATTGCTCAGACCATTTTGAAAGTGACATTTGACAGGTGTCTGAGCCTGTGCACAAAATAAACAGGTTTGAATTCTAGTAAATAGACTCCTGGTGTATTCATTGCGTGCACTTCGCTACTACATAGGCTTCTAGCAAGGAAGGTCTTGATGCTGCTGTAATCTTCTTAGAGGCTCACTGAGAGAGCTAGGAAAAGAGACAGGTAATTATTCCCGTTATATAGCAGCACAGCTTTGAGGCTCCTGAAAGAGCTTTCAATGAACAGGCGCCACTCCTTTGGGTTACATGCAATTCCGATAGCGTTGAAAAGACAGGTCCAATTGTGGCAAAAGTGGAGCCCAGCTTGACTAGTGAAGAAGCTAGAAAAAGTGTGGTGATGCTTCCTCTAACCTGTGACTTGCACACTTTCATCCAACAAGTTCCACTGCTTGAACCTGGAAAACAAAAGCTCGGCATTGGACTTTGTGAGATCAAGATCTCTGACCAAGTCATTGATGTCATTTGGTTCAGATAATAAAGGTTTCTCTCTTCAGCTCCACCTGTGATATTGTAATCTAGATCTGCAACGTCTTTTTCATTTTGTGAATTACTGCTTTCTTCTGAAAACAGCTGCTTTCTCTGTT
Organism: Ichthyophis bannanicus; assembly: GCA_033557465.1. Lineage (NCBI taxonomy): Eukaryota > Metazoa > Chordata > Amphibia > Gymnophiona > Ichthyophiidae > Ichthyophis > Ichthyophis bannanicus. The sequence goes on along the minus strand of CM066033.1, from coordinate 811,718,616 downwards.
GAGGAGTGGGTACAGGGAGCTCTGGGCAGTGCGTCACCGGGGCAAAGGATGAAGGAGTGCTGCGGTGGCCCAAAAAAAAGTGAGAAAATCTCATAAATTAAAAGCTTAAATAGTTTACTTATTTACCTTTTTTAGCTATATAACGTCTTTATTGCGATAATTTCTGGTCGCCATCTTGTTTTTTTTCTTTTTTTTTTTAAACTTTTATTTTCATTTTGCAACAAACAAAAGAAACAACACACCAAAAGAGACAAAACGAGTATACAATAAGGAAAAGTAAACCCATTACCCCCCACCCCGATGCTTCTTCTCTACCCGATTATATCAGCGTGTGAGCGCTTCCAATTAACAGTGATTATACATCAAACGATCAAAAGAGTATCTACAATACAGCATGATCATGGGACAGAGATATATACAAAGTTAGACAGTCAGATGAGAGCATTTAGCAAAATGTTCATAGTCATTGAGCATCTTCCATTGAGACCAATGAGAAGGAGTCTGAACAGAGGAAGCGAACAGACGAGGTATTTGTTCATATTTACTGTAAAGACAGGCATGATTCCACCATTCATTGGGGCTCAGATGGGAGCTAATTTTCCAGTATACTTAATTAGGGAATAGCAATGCCAAGCATAAAGTTCGAAAGGAGATAAGCCATTTTTGGGAGAGAGGGGATCCCCGCAACAGGGCGAAGTCCCACTATCCTCCAAGAAAGGGGCTCCTGAGAGTGCGAGATAGACTAAATACGACCCCAGACCCGACGCCAGTAATACTGTGGTGCGGGATATTCATGCATAACATGAGACAATGAACCAATGGCCGCAGGACGTGTCCAGCAACCATTGCCCTGAGTAGTGTTCCGTTTGTCTAATCTGTAAGAAGTGTAAAAACACCGGTGGGCTAGAAAGAAGAGGGTCGGAGTGAGTGAGGCGGATCGGAAACCCGTGTCCCTCTACTCCAGATAAGGCTCCATTGCTCCGAGGTCAAAGTCACATGCAATTCTCTCTCCCATACTTTCTGCGCAATAGGGGTATTTCTAGTTATAGCATTACATAAGGTTTAGTAAAATTGGATGCTACACCCGGTGAACTACCGAGAGATCGGAGAGTCTCCAATCAACCTTATGTAGAGAATGCCGATGGCGGGAGTACTCTAGTGCTCCGAAGGCGATGCTGAAGTCGCACTGACCAGAATCGGGAGTCTAAAGATTGCATAAGAGTATGAAGGCACCTAAAGTGTCTAAAAGCATTAGTGGATAGTGGGAGTCTGATGGGAGAGTCATACCAGGGAGAAAGGTAAGAGGAATCGGTTTGTAAAGGCCCGCTTCTATCTAGCCACACAGGTCTACTCGGTACTGGATCTTCCAACCAACGAGCACCTTGTTTGAGAAGAAAAGATTGAGGGAACACTTGAGTAAAATCGCCACCAAGTATTAATGGAGCATTGGCAGAGGCCAAGGCCAACTGCGCAATACTTGCATAGTAAGCAGAGTTGTCCACATTCGGGGCATAATGCAATTACACGTGAATGCACTATCTCCAACCTCAAGGTGCACACGGGCCCATCTACCCTCCTTGTCAGCGCTAATATCAGGTACAGTAACGTGCAAAGACTTCTTAACCAGAATGGCTATCCCGTACCATTTGGAAACGGTGGGAGAATAGGCAGCTACCATGTGAGGCTTAGCATTGAGTTTCAGTGTTTCAGCAGAGTTTAAATACGTTTCCTGAAGAAACACTAAATCAACATGCTCATGGCTAAGATAGCTAAGGATTTTCTTTCCTTTGAGTGGACCATTAATGCCTTTGACGGTGAATGATAAGATTTAAATAAGGCCATTCAGAAAAGTTAAAAATTCTGAGCATGATAACACACATAATTTCACTATGTCCCTCAAACTGACTGTATCTGGCTGTACACATGACATAGGAAAAATAAGCTAATATAATACAATGAAGCGCCCCACATTAACAAAGAAAACCGCAGTACAGTAGAGGAGAAGCAAAACCCCAAAATTACTGGCGACCATGTGTCTGCGGGGAGAAACCCCAGAGAAGGCCGAAATTGAAAAAACACATAACCTGTAGGACTGTGCGTGCTCCGAATCCGACCGAGGCACACATCATGAAGGGATAGGAGACCAAAAAACAAAAGTCATATAGAGAAAGAAAGAAAGTCCAGGCTATTTCTGTGCTTGGCTAGGACCGCCGCATCGGGCCCTTCAAAATGGCGGATAGAGCCGGCAGATAAGAGTCCAAGATTTGGGATTAGCGCATCTGCTCTGCTTCTTTGGAGTCCAAAAATGTTGATAGTAGATCAGGATCTTCGAACGTCCTGGTTTGGTTGTGGAGAGTCACTCGAAGCTTCGCTGGATACAACAGGCCAAAGCGAGCCTGTAGCTGTTGAAGTCGAGGGCGAAAAGCAAGGAGTTTCTTCCGACGGTCAACGGTAGGCTTTGCCAAATCAGGAAAGAAGGAGACCTTACGGCCTTCAAATTCCAAATGATGATTCGCTCGGGCAGCATGTAAAATTTGTTCCGCTTGTTGATATCGTAACAAGCTAAAGATAATAGGCCGGGGGGTCGTGCGGTTGAGCGCCATGTGGGCAGGAACACGGTGTGCTCGATCGATTTCCAGTTCTCTGTGAAAAGTGATCTTCAGCAAGGAGGAAAGAGTTTTGAGCAAGAATTCTCTTATATCTCCTGCTTCCACCCCCTCCGGTATTCCGAGGAGCCTCACATTGTTGCGACGGGCTCGATTATTGCTATCTTCTAACTCCTTTTGAAGATTCTGTATCTGGCGCTCAGCCTTGTCCAGATTGCCCAAGCGCATCTCGTGCGAGTCGAGGACCCCCGCCATGTTGTCCTGCCGTAATGAAAGACTTTCAAGTCGGTCCTGGAGCACTCCAAAGTCTTCTCGCATGGCTCGAAGCGCTTCTCCATTGGACTGCACCAATTCCTTCACGCCGCGGATTTCCTCCAAAATCTCCAGGTGCATTTCGGGGTTTTCACGAAATGGAACCATCTTCTGTGGGGAGGACACCTCTGTTTTGGAGCGTTTTCCGTGAGAAGAAGAAGGAGACCCGAAGTCCAAGCGCGCTGGTTTATGGGCCGCCATCCCCCCCGAGGTGCCCCGGTCAGCTCGGAGCGAAATAGTAAATTTGTATAGGTATTAAGTCAGGATTCTAAGTAGGCCTCTCGGGAGCTTCAACGCAAAGCGTCCTACCCGCTGGACCATCTTGTTTTTTTTTCTAATTTGTCAATCGTTTACATCTGTCTTTTTGAATTTTTAAATAACTTATATGCTACAAGATGTTCTCGTTTTTTGGGCCACCCTGTATATATATAATTATGATGATAAAATGCATTTGAATTAATTATGTTCTTGCTAAATATTTCATACATTATGTAATAATTCCGTAATAATAAAGATTTTGTAACATAAAATGCCACAGTTTAAACCAGCATCAATTGTCTATCTCACCTTCCAGAGTTTTCTTGCAGTGCTCACAAATGAAATGAGGCGCCCAGGGTTTGTCCTGATCCCCAACAGGCATGCCGATATATGCATTGTAAGCTTCACACATCTTGGCAGATGCTTCCATTGAGTACTTTTTTACTCTTGTCTTGATGAAATCACCATAGACATAGCAAAATGCGTCTGCCAGATGCTTACAGGCTCTTGATGCCATGTCAGTCCACTTAAGAAGCTAGAATGAAATAAACTGGTGAGCTTAAGACATGTATTGTTGCTCACTCCTAGGTTTCCACTTGGTAAGGAAGCTGCTAAATGACTGTGCTCACTCCGTGCAAATCCGTTGTTTATATAGACACGAGGCCGAAGTGACATTATAACGGTCACCAAAAGGCTTTTATTAAAAGTTCTCAAAAGTTATACAAAGTTCCAAAAGTTTTTCAAAGTTTTGGAAAGCTCTAGAAAGTTCTAGAATTTTCCAAAAGGTACTCCAAGTTTTCTTTGCACTAAATCTATCTAGAATGGCCTGTAAAATAGGTAATTTTCAAAAATATCATTCTCTTGGTCTCAAAAGCAATGTTTGTGGGCCATAATCACCATTTCCTTTGGTTTTGAGACATAAGATATTGGAAAATAACACTTATTATCCAGGAACAAGAAAAAAATAAAAATTTGTTGCACGGTATCTTTTGAGTCTGGCCATGGTTCTATTGGGGACGTGTGTGTGTGTATGTGTGTGTGACATCAATATGGTATTCTAATTTATTTCCTGTTTCCTGTAGGTTTAGCAACTGCCATTTTGAGTGATCTGCTGTTTACAATATTCCCCAGTTCCTCTGATGCAGTTGGTGAAATGCAAGTCGGGTATGAGATATCTATGAGTCCATAATGGAGACTGTTTGTTCCTTTTGCGACCCTATAGAAGTCCAGCTATTAAGTCTGAAGCTATTCAGTTGGATGCTATAGCACAGCTGCATTTTTTTTTAGATATCTGCAATTTCAAAAAAACTACTTTGTGAAGCAGAGGCCTATGACTGCATTATGGGCTTATAGTTGTGCTCTATACGTATGTATGATATTGCCATATTGACTTTGAGCTGCCTTCTGAGGTCTCTTTTTATTATTGTTAAATGTTACTCATTGCTGCCTTCTGTTTTCAGTGGGTGAATCGGTGTTATATTTGATTGAGTATTCTCATTATTATGTAGCACACATTACAGTAAAATAACGAGCATTACTTTAAACTAATACACAATTTTGCCATTTAACATATGTTAAGTGGCAAATATCATGCATTATTCCTTTAATACACCTTAGTAACTACACTCCATAGCAATATAGTAAATGATGGCAGATAAAGGCCAGCATGGTCCATCTAGATTCCACTGCAAAGTGGTCAGAGTTGTAACTGCCATTCCATGCAGGTTAAACCCATGTGTTTGTGTGGAAGTAGAAAGGCCTTGTAGGTGATATCTGGAACATCCATGTCAAAACATTTGAAAATCTGTGGCAAAAACAGCACCTTGTAAAATCCGCCATTCCCCACCCGTGCAGCAAGAGCAGATTTAAAACAAGAGATGACTACACAGAGCAATTTTGGGAATATCAAGAAAAACTGACTTCTTTAGAAAAATGCACTGTAGTCTTGGACAACTGTCATTACTGCTCATGAGAAAGCTATTAATAAATTACACAAGGAGATGGAAGACTTCAGCAATTGCAAACTTAAAACAAGAGTGCTGGGAATCCCCAAAGGTATAGAAGGTATAACACGTGACATTTTATGGATAAATTTTTGCCTGAGCTACTAGACATACAATTTCAATCTCAATTTGAAATTGAAAGAGCTCATCGGGCATCCTCTACTAAACTTCAAATGCTATATACCTTTGTGAGATTATTTCAAAAATTCTACGCTATTCATAACTTATTATATTACTGGACTTGAGCAAACAAACTACTTGGCATCATACACAATTCCTGGTATTGGGGGAACCACTGTTATTTTATTTATTCATTTATTTAACAGGTCTTTTATACTGCTTTATCATTTCAGTCAAAGTGGTTTATATTTTTATTTATTTTTTTATACCACGCTCTTTAGAATCAGTGCGGTTTACATGTATACTAACAGGTACGTTTTATTCCCTTGTCCCCGAAGGGCTCACAATCTAAGTGTACCTGAGGCAATGGAGGGTTAAGTGGCTTGCCCAAGGCCACAAGGAGTGGCCATGGGACTAGAGACCCCAGTCCCTCTGGCCTGAAGTTGCTTGTCCCCATGCGGGAATTGAACCCCCGACCTTCATTACAATTTAAATTTGGTAATGTACATTAAACAGGGACATTGATAAGTTGGATTTTTTTCTGTGGCCTTAATGCAGGATAATGGTGCTTATCTGCCAATCACATCTGAGCTGCTAGATGGGAGCAAAGGTAATTGCTGATGGACATGTTACATCCATATGTCCCTTACATGTTAGACAGTGAGTGTGAGGATAATGTGGGAGGTAATTTGATTGAATCAGTGAGGGATGCTCATGTAACCTGCTGTAATGTCAGTGGGTGACATAGGATTGGGTCGTAGCATGCCCTGTAGGTAGCAGCATGGCCACGATGTGGGCATCAAGAGAATGGCCGGCAGAAGTGGTGATGTGCACATCAGCTGCAGGAGAGGTGTGAGCGATATGTCCAATGAATAAAAATGTACTGTGTGGGCCATAGTATAGCAGTAGCAGGAGAATACATATACAGAATATATATGGAGGGCTGAAGGATGGATGGGGGTAGATGAGAGTGCTGTATGGCCTTGCTGCCCCAATGTGACTTCAGGAATGCATCTAACCTCAGTTGAAGTGTGTGTGAAAAATAGTTGTTGTGCCACAGGGAAGGTTGATTACCATCTATTTGGGTGTCACAGCTGTCTCAGTTGCTCTAACCATCATTGAATCTTCATGACACATATGCATATAACAATTGGCCATGTAAATAGGCCTTGATCCAAGGACAAAACAGTCACACATATGATGAAACTGCATGCAAATGCAAAGTGCTATTGTACAAATAAGGTCTACACTCATTGGGCCTGATTCTATGCACGAATAGCGGGGATGGACGTCCCAACAGGATGTCTATCCCTGCTATTCATGCCTTCCCCCAGTGTCTAACTTCTCCACCAGTGTCTAACTTTCACCAGTGTCTAACTTCTCCACCGGTTGTGCAGGGAAGTTAGACATGGGCGGGGAGTCTGGGCGGGCAGTGGGCGGTCACTGGCCCTGGACTTACAGGGCCAATTCTAATGTCGGCCCTGTATTTCCAGGACTGGTGACTTGTGCAGGGAAGTTGACCCCTTGCACCTCGGAGGTCGAATAACTTACCTGGGCTTTTTTTTTTTTTGGTGCCTGGGGTGCAGATGGGGCAGGGGGGGCCAGGGGACATTCCCTGCAGCCTGACCCTGCCCTTAGGAGGCCAGATCAGGGGTTGGGCTGCGGGGAATAAGCCTTTTTGTCCAGCGGCCAGCATCACGGCTTTTAAATGGAGCCGCGGTGCCATGGCAACCGGACACCATGGTGCTGCGGCTCCATTTAAAAGCCTTGACTGAATTAGTTGGGCTTGTCATATAAGTGCAGGTCAGGCTGAACCACAGTCCTGGCCTGCACGTATATGACTGATCACAATTCTGATTCCATGGGGCTAGACGTGCCAAACAGGATCAGAATTGTGATCCTCCTCTGTATGTCCAGTCAAACCGGATGGAATGTCCCGGATGTCCCGGATGGAATGAGCCTGATACTGTCTGGTGAAACAAGGTCACTCACATAATGTTACACATCTGCCATCCACTCATATCTCTGAACTGATGTGTTTCCCACTTCAGTCATATGGAGCAAGTAAGGACCTGTGATGATCTGTGCAGGTGGCCATCCCAGGAGCATGCCATTCCTGCATGTACTGCATATATGTGATGGAACAAAAGATATTCATTCAGAGTTATCGCAAAAGTTTCCCATCATGTACAACTCATGCATCTAGAGGGTAAAGTTGTACTACCCTTTGCAATGTGCTGTAGCAAAAACAATTAAGACATGCTGTCAGATGGGTATGATTGTAATATGCATGTTTGCAGATACAATGAGACAATGGAGGATGAAGTGACTTTCTCAAGGCCACAAGTGGGATTTGAACTATGGTCTAGTCCTTAATGAACCAGGATAGAGCACAAAATACCCATAGATATGAAACACAAAATAGTGCAAAATAGGTGTACCAAAGGTGATATTGAAACAGCTTTATTTTAAGACCCCAATGCGTTTCAGCTTGATACCTTCTTCGGGGGATATTTGCCTCAAAAAAAGTACAAATCAATAAATTAAATACTAAGTAAAATCCCAAAAATCAAAAGCACACAAAAGCAAATAAAAACAATAGCAAACAAATGTGATATGTCTTAAAACAAAAAACATTCCCATAATTAAAACCATGCATACAACCATAAAAATATTATATGTCAAACAAATGTTTAAAATGCTTACAAATATAAAATTAATGTAAACAAAGACAAAAAGGATCTAAGAAATCTAGAAAATAAAAACATTAAACCCTTAGAGCTTCAGACAGTGATAGTAGTTATGTTGTTTTTGTTGTTGTTAAGTGCCGTCGAGTCGGAGTCGACTCATGGCGACCCTCTGGATAGCTATCCTAAATTGTGCTCGGTCTTGAGTCAGGCGGCTCATTGTTGACAGACCGGTACCCATAGCTGCTGTTATTGTATCGATCCATCTCATTGCTGGCCTTCCTCTTTTGCGTTGACCTTCTATCTTGCCAAGCATGATGTCTTTCTCTAATGATCTCTCTCTTTGCATGATGTGTCCAAAGTATGAAAGTCAAAGTCTTGTCATCTGATCTTCTAAAGAAAGCTTAGGTTTGATATCCTCTAGTACCGACTGGTTTGTTCTTCGGGCAGTCCATGGTATACACAGTATTCACCGCCAGCACCATAATTCAAAGGCATCAATTTTCTTCCTGTCTATCTTTTTCACTGTCCAGCTTTTGCATCCATATGATGTTATTGAAAATACCATGGCTTGAACAAGTCAAATCTTTGTATGGAGAGAGACATCTCTGCTCTTGAGAATCTTATCTAGGTCTTGCATAGCCATTCTGCTAAGAGCAATGCGTCGTCTGATTTCTTGACTGCTTATTGCTTCTTTATTGATAGTTGATCCAAATCGGTTAAAGTTGTTCACAATTTCAATTTCTTCTCCTTCAACGATGAATCTGTTGATTTTGCCAGGTGTCATGATCTTTGTCTTCTTTACATTAAGGTGCAGGCCCATTTTGAGACTATGTTCTTTGATTGTGAGAAGCAAATGTTTCAGATCATCTTCACTTTCAGCCAGTAATGTGGTATAATCAGCATAGCGAAGGTTGTTGATGAGTCTTCCACCAGTCTTCACACCTCTGTTGTCTTCATACAATCCTGCTTCTCTAATGACTTGTTCTGCATATAAATTAAACAGGTAGGGGGAAAGTATGCAGCCTTGTCTTACACCTTTGCTTATTTTAAACCATTCTGTTTCTCCTTGTTCCGTTCGAACTGCTGCTTCTTGATCAATGTACAGATTGTGCAAGAGTACGATCAGGTGTTCTGGTATACCCATGCTTCTTAATGTGGCCCACAGTTTCTCATGGTTTACACAGTCAAAAGCCTTGCTATAGTCGATAAAGCACAAATAGATATCCTTTTGGTATTCTTTAGTCTTTTCAAGGATCCATCTCACATCCGCAATGATGTCTCTCGTTCCTCGCCCTTTCCTGAACCCTGCTTGCACTTCAGGTAGTTCTTGTTCCAGGTATGGTTGTACTGGCATGTGGGATCAGAGCGATTGTGCGATAATTTCCACAGTCAGTTGGATCACCTTTCTTTAGTATTGGTATAAACACAGATCGTTTCCAGTCAGTTGGCCATGATGTCGTCTTCCATATTTCTTGGCAGAGCCTTGTAAGTACGGTAACAGCTGCATCAGATTGCTGTAATACTTCTATGGGAATGCTATCAATGCCTGGTGCTTTGTTCTTTGATAAGGCTTTCAATGCTGCTATAACTTCTTCTTTCATCACCAATGGTTCCCGATCATAAGGTACAGGTTGGAACAGCTGTTGGTCCACTTCATCTTTATCATATAAAAACTCTGTATATTCCTTCCACCTTTTCTTGATCTTCTCAGCATCATTCAACATAGAACCTTGAGCATCTTGTAACATTCCAATTCGAGGCTGGAACTTTTTCTTTAACTCTCGTAGCTTTAGGAAAGCCGATCTTGTTCTTCCTTTAATAGTTTCTGCTTCTATTTTATTGCATGCGTTGTTGTAGTACTTTTCCTTGTTCTGTCTTGCTGCACGTTGGAAATCTCTGTTGAGTTCTGTTATTGTCTTTCTTTCTCCTCTGGCTTTAGCTTCTCTGCGTTTCTGGGCAATTTTCAGAGTTTCTTCCATCATCCATTTTGGCCGTTTTTGCTTTTTCACCTTTTGTAGAGACTTCTCGCTTTCTTCCAACACAACCTTCTTGCTGTTGTCATTCCATAACTCTTCTGGAGCTCTGTCATTTATATCTAAAGCAGCAAATCAATTTTGTAGGCAGTCTTTAAATTCCAGTGGTATATTCTCAAGGTCATATTTTGCAGCATTCATGAGTGGTTTGCTCTTTTTGAACTTTAGCTTGAGTTTGCATACTAGTAGTTGATGATCTGTACAACAGTCAGCTCCAGGTTTTGTCTTTGTTGATGTTATAGAACTTTTCCATCGTTGACTTCCACAGATGTAGTCAATTTGATTTTTATACAATCCATTGGGTGAAGTCCATGTGTACAGTCGCCGCTTGTGTTGATGGAAGAAGGTGTTTGAAATGAATAGATCGTTGGTCTTCCAGAATTCTATCAGTCTTTCTCCACCTTCATTTCTTTTGCCAAGTCCATATTTTCCAACTACTTTGCCTTCTTCTTTGTTGCCAACTTTTGCGTTCCATTCACCCATGATTATCAGGATATCCTGTTTGCATGTTCTGTCAATTTCAGCTTGTACTTGTTCATAGAACTCTTCAATTTCATTCTCTTCTGCAGCTGTTGTTGGGGCATATACTTGAATTATAGTTTTGTTGACAGGCATTCCTCGTAGACGAATAGAGATTAAGTGTTTGCTGACTGCATTGTATTTCATTACAGTTCTTGCAAGTTTCTTCTTTATTATAAATGCAACACCATTTCTTCTTTGTCTTTCATTTCCAGCATAGTAGACCATGTGATCATCTGATGCGAAGTGCCCGATGCCAGTCCATTTCAGTTCGCTGACACCCAACAGATCAAGTTGTACACGTTCCATTTCATTCTTGACCACCTCCAACTTCCCTTGGTTCATGCTTCGTACGTTCCATGTTCCAATGCATAAGACATCTTTACAGCTTCTGACTCTCATTTCATGCGCAACTACATCAGCAGTCAGACGTCCCGAGGGCTTTGATCCAACCACATCATAAATGCTGGCTTTACTCTGAAAAGTCTTCAGCTCTTCCCCAGTAGCTAGTTGAGTGCCTTCTGACCTGCGGGTCTCATCTTCCAGCACTATAGTACAATTTGTTTTGTTGTAACTATCCATTGGGTTTTCATGGCAAGATACAGAAGTAGATTGCTGGGCCTTTCTTCCATGCAATTTAAGTTTGGTGTTGTTGCCGTTGTCACAGAAATGTGATCCTCCGCCGTCAACACTATCCCATTCTGCTGCTGCCCAGATGGGTGGTTTGTCTTTGTCTGGCACCTCAGCTGAGACCTGTCCATCTTGGGAGACCCTGCCAGTAGTTAAACTACTGATAGTTTAGCTCTCAGCATCACTGATGCACACAAGCCCTCACAGCACGTCAAGCTGCAAACCAAGTGAGGGAATACCGGGATGAAACCTATAAGTAGTTATACCGGGATTAAACCTATAAGTGAGGGATAAGGAGGACCTAAATGTTATCAAACTGTTAGACCAATATGGTGTTCAACAGTGTTAGTTTGAAAACTGGTGTTCAACAGTTTGTTTGAAAACTGGTGTTCAACAGTGTTAGTTTGAAAACTGATAATAAAGTAAACGGTGCGTGGAGACACCAAATAAACCCACTGAAATAAGTCCTTTATGTAAGGATGGACATGAAAAACATAGGTTGGGACGTCCATCCCCACTATTCTTGTCTTCTCCTGATCCTTGGCCTTAGAAGGCCAGATCAGGGGGCGGGCTGTGAGGAAAACATTTTTATAGCTGATGGCTAGGGATTGCGGCTTTTCAATGGAGCCGCGGTGCTATGGCAATTGGATGCCATGGAGCCGTGGCTCCATTGAAAAGCCATGACTGAGCTGGGGAAGGCCTGTACATGCAGGATGGACAGAATCAGAGTCCAGGCCTGCATGTACAGGCCTGTTCGCAATTCTGATCCCGCGGGGCTAGACATGCCCCATGGGATCAGAATTGTGAATCCCTCTATGCATCCGGTTCCCTGATCCAACCTTCCCCTGTTGAAGTGCTGTGACACTGCTGATTGCTGCAGGATTTAGAGATCATGGGTAGACACAGGCAACCTGTGCACCACTTTGGGACTGATGATGTAGCCAGGTGACACCACATGCATAATTAGGGCATGAAGGCAAAAGTGGTTAGTAGACAATACTTTCCAATCTTTGGGTGCTACAGGTGCCAAATGTGTGCTGTGTGCAGGCGCCATTAATTGTGCTTGCCTATGCATTCTCTCACACTGCAAGTTATGGCTCACACACTGTTGTTTCTCATTAGGAAATGCATGGCCAGTCCTAACTCAGCTGCTCATGGATCACAGATCACAGAGCCAGCGCATACAGTAGGTGAACTAGGCAGGTGCCTAAGTCTACTGATCATGGTGGATAGAATGCCAGCTGGTCCCTCCCTCCCTGCAAGCATGGCACAGACACTGCTTCAATGCTGTGGGCAGCCTTAAAACAGTAGTGCACATGCAGCTTGTCATGGCATGCTATTTCTGCCCCCCTCCAACAGGAAGTATCAGAGGGGGGCAGAAGCAGCATGCTATGAGCAAAACGGGCTGCTGTTTTGAGCCTCGCCACCATGGAAGTAAGGAATCACTATGGGCTCCACTTTACCTGCCAGTGACATGCTTGCCATGTCCCTGACTCTAGACACAACATCATTGCACATGAAACACAGGGCAGGGACTAAGGTAAGTGCCATACCTACCATTGTGCAATTCAACAATTCAACTGAAAGTAGTATATAGGTCAGGGGTCTGCAACCTTTAAGACGTAAAGAGCCACTTGGACCCGTTTCCGAAGGGAAAAAAAAAACTGGGAGCCGCAAAACCATTGCGACATTTAAAACAAATCTAACACTGCATATATTGTTTCTTACCTTAATGCTATATACGACCCCCTACTTTTCCTGTTAAAATATAGGTGTTTGGCCTATACTCGCCGTATAAGACTACCCCTCTTCCTTCACACACCAAAAAAAAAAACCGCCAGAAAATATCACAACAAGTAACAATATTTGATTTCAAAATTATGATGATTTTGTAGTCAAATCACTAATATGAAATAAAATTATTTTTTCTACCTTTGTTGTCTGACCAATTTATTCTTTGATCATGCTGGTCCCGATCTGAGGCTTCTGCTTTCCTGTCTTCTCTTAGCTCTCTTTCTGTGGTCTATGGTCCATCTGCCATTTCTTATCTCTTCTTTCGTTTTCTTCACTTCTTTCCATCAGCCTATTTCCAGTCCCAGTAACCCTCCCCAATATCAGCCCCTTTCCAGTCCTCACTCCCAGTACCTTCCAGTGCTAATCCCCCCTCAACCCCATTACCAGTGCTAGCCTCCCCTAATCAGCCCAATACCAGTCCTACCCCCCATCAGCTCATTACCAGTCCTAGCCTCCCCTAATCAGCTCATTTCCAGTGCTCGTCCCCTCAACCCCATTACCAGTGCTCCATCCCTCCATGTCAGCCCCCTCCCTCCCTCCATCCATATCAGCTCCCTCCCTCCATGTCAGCCCCCTCCATCCCTCCATGTCAGCCCCCTCCCTCCATCCATCCATATCAGCTCCCTCCCTCCATGTCAGCCCCCTCCATCCCTCCATGTCAGCCCCCCTCCCTCCATCCATATCAGCTCCCTCCCTCCATGTCAGCCCCCCTCCCTCCATGTCAGCCCCCCTCCCTCCATGTCAGCCCCCTCCATCCATCCATGTTAGCCCCCCGCCCTCCAGCCATCCATATCCGCTCCCTCCCTCCATATCTGCTCCCTCCCTCCATGTCAGCCCCCCTCCCTCCATGTCAGCCCCCCTCCCTCCCTCCATCCATATCTGCTCCCTCCCTCCATGTCAGCCCCTCCCTCCATCCATATCAGCCTCCCTCCCTCCATGTCAGCCCCCCTCCCTCCATCCATCCATATCTGCTCCCTCCCTCCATGTCAGCCCCCCTCCCTCCATGTCAGCCCCCCTCCCTCCATCCATCTATATCCGCTCCCTCCCTGCATGTCAGCCCCCCTCCCTCCATCCATCCATATCTGCTCCCTCCCTCCATGTCAGCCCCCCTCCCTCCATCCATCCATATCTGCTCCCTCCCTCCATGTCAGCCCCCCTCCCTCCATCCATCCATCCATATCTGCTCCCTCCCTCCATGTCAGCCCCCCTCCCTCCATCCATATCAGCTCCCTCCCTCCATGTCAGCCCCCCTCCCTCCATCCATCCATATCAGCTCCCTCCCTCCATGTCAGCCCCCTACATCCCTCCATGTCAGCCCCCCTCCCTCCATCCATCCATATCTGCTCCCTCCCTCCATGTCAGCCCCCCTCCCTCCATGTGAGCCCCCCTCCCTCCATCCATCCATATCTGCTCCCTCCCTCCATGTCAGCCCCCCTCCCTCCATCCATATCAGCTCCCTCCCTCCATCCATCCATATCAGCTCCCTCCATCCCTCCATGTGAGCCCCCCTCCCTCCATCCATCCATATCTGCTCCCTCCCTCCATGTCAGCCCCCCTCCCTCCATCCATCCATCCATATCTGCTCCCTCCCTCCATGTCAGCCCCCCTCCCTCCATCCATCCATATCAGCTCCCTCCCTCCATGTCAGCACCCCTCCCTCCATCCATCCATATCAGCTCCCTCCCTCCATGTCAGCTCCCCTCCCTCCATCCATATCTGCTCCTTCCCTCCATGTCAGCCCCCCTCCCTCCATCCATATCAGCTCCCTCCCTCCCTGTCAGCCCCCCTCCCTCCCTCCATCCATCCATATCAGCTCCCTCCATCCCTCCATGTCAGCCCCCCTCCCTCCATCCATCCATATCTGCTCCCTCCCTCCATGTCAGCCCCCCTCCCTCCATGTCAGCTCCCTCCCTTCTTCTGCAGCCGCAGCTCTCTGCCTCTTAGGGAACCGCGGCTGTGCTTTTAAAATCATCTCGGAGCCCTTCCTGTCTTGATGGGCTCCGTGCAGCATTGTCCCGCCTCCAAAGGAAGTGGTAAACAACTTCCTTTGGAGGCGGGACAATGCTGCACGGAGCCCGTCAAGACAGGAAGGGCTCCGAGATGATTTTAAAAGCACAGCCGCGGTTCCCTAAGAGGCAGAGAGCCGCGGCTGCAGAAGAAGGGAGGGAGCCCATAACGCCATAAATACCGGGCGGGCAGTGTGCTCCGGAGCCGCGGCAAAGGTGAGAAAGAGCCGCATGCGGCTCCGGAGCCGCGGGTTGCCGACCCCTGATATAGGTGAAGTGGATGATTAGTGGAGCGAGTTGATGCTAGGTTGTTAGACCATAGTGTTCAATAAATAGGTGTTTTTTAATTTTTTCCTAAAATCAGAGGTATCATCAATTAATCTTAGTTCAGACGGGAGTGAGATCCAGTGTGTCAGACCATATGAGGGTTCCATGATGAACTTTATGCATTCCACATGCTGATTGATAGAACGGTTATTCAGGAGTGGTTGGAGGATGCTGCTCTACCTCCTCTTCTTCCTGAGGCTCAAGAGGCTCTGGAGCGTCCTTTATCTTTGGAAGAAGTGCAGTTAGCCATCTCCCATTTAAAAAACACTAAAGTGTCAGGTCTGGATTTTCTTCCTCATGAACTATACAAGGCCATATCTGACCTTTTGGCTCCCATTTTGGTTCAGGTGTTTAATGCATTTTGCCTAGGCAATTCTTACCAACATCTTTCTATCAGACTGAGGTTACGATTATTCCCCAAAAAGACAAGCATCACTTTCTTTGTAGTAATTATAGGCCTAAACATTGACTACAACATTTTCACCAAAATTCTGTATGCAAGATTGGAATCAACAATTCTAGACCTTATTCACCTGGATCAAATGGGGTTCATCAAACAACACTATGACTTCATAAATGTCTGCGGCTTGCTTAATGTTTTATATGCACTTAAAAACCAACCTGTCCACTATGTGATCCTCTCGCTGGATGCAGAAAAGGCATTTGACAAGGATGAGTGGCACTTTGGATTTGGTCATAATCTATGAGGCTGGATAGTGGCTTTATATGCTAATCATATGAATTCTGTCCTCGTGAACGGCTTTCACTCCCAATCTTTCCATCTCAGCCGAGGAACTCGGCAAGGATGTCCCCTGTCTCCTCTTCTTTTTACACTGGCCACAGAACCCCTTGCTTCCCATGTTCACAAATGAGCGATGGATACAGGAATTCCACTAGGAGAGCTCTGTACGCAATTTCAATATACGCAGATGATACACTTGTTTTTCTTAGAGAGCTGGAATTCACACTCCGGACATAGTGGGCACACTTGATTGCTTTTCTGAAGTGTCAGGTTTTACTATTAATCGGCAAAAAGCAGCCCTGCTTCTGTGTGAGTTGGCCACTACATTACCTTCCCCTGAGTTGCCTGATGGCTTTCTTAAGGTTGATCAGTTTCAATATCTGGGTGTGCTTATCCACTGGTACTTTTCATGTCTTCACTCACTTAACTGCAGAACTCTTCTGGACAGTCTGCATAGGGATATGTCATCCTGGAAGTCTGCTTCTTGGAGCAGCTGGTTCATGAACCGACCAGAGGGGAAGCAATATTAGACCTAGTCCTTAGTGGAACACCAGATCTAGTGCAAGAGATAAAGGTGTTGGGGCCACTTGGCAATAGTGATCATAGCATGATCGCCTTTGATTTAATTAGTTGAGGAGGGATAGTAAGGAAATCCACAGTCCTACCTTTTAACTTTCGAAAGGGAGACTTTGATAAAATGAGGAAAATAGTTAAGAAAAAACTAAAAGGAGCAGTTGCAAAGGTTAAAGACTTACATCAAGCTTGGGTGTTGTTGAAAAATACTATCTTAGAAGCCCAGACCAGCTGTATTCCATGCTTTAAGAAAAGTGGAAGGAAGTCAAAAAAACTGCCAACATGGTTTAAAGTTGAGGTCAAAGAGGCTGTTGTTGCCAATAAAGCATCTTTCAGGAAATGGAAAAAAGAGCCAAACGACGAAACCTGGAAACAGCACAAGCACTGGCAAGTCAAATGCAAGGCATTGATAAGGCAGGCAAAGAGAGAATTTGAGAAGAAGCTTGCTGCGGAAGCAAAAAAGCAAAAAAAAGACTTTTTCAAATACATTGGTAGCAAAAAACCTGTGAGAGAGTCAGTTGGTCCATTAGATGATAGAGGGGTTAAAGGGGCACTAAGAGGCGACAAGGCGATAGCGGAGAGACTGAATGAATTCTTTGCTTCGGTCTTTACTGAGGAAGATGTAAGGATGTTACCCATGACTGAAGTGGTATTTAAAGCTGTGAAAAAATTGAAGGAAATATTGATACATCAGGAAGATGTATTACAACTATTAGATAAACTGAAGAGTAGCAAATCACCCGGGCTGGATGGTATACATCCAAGGGTGTTGAAAGAACTGAAATATGAGATTGCAGACCTGCTATTAGTAATCTGTGAATTTTCATTAAAATCATCTGCAATACCTGAAGATTGGAGGATCGCCAATGTAACACCATTTTTTAAAAAGGGTTCCAGGGGTGATCCGGGAAAATACAGACCAGTGATCCTGACGTCAGTACCGGGAAAAATGGTAGAAACCATCATAAAGAATAAAATTACTCAGCATGTAGATAGTCATGGCCTATGGGAGACAGCCAACATTAGCTGGACAAAGGATTAGCTTTAGACAAGGAAGATCTTGTCTTACTAATCTGTTACGTTTTTTTGAAGGTGTGATAAACAGGTGGACAAAGGTGAGTCGGTTGATATAGTGTATCTGGACTTTCAGAAAGCCTTTGAGAAGGTCCCTCATCAGAGACTTTTGGCAAAACTAAAGAGTCATGGGATAGGAGGCAGTGTACTATTGTGGATCAGGAACCGGTTAAAAGATAGAAAGCAGAGGGTAGGGCTAAATGGCCAATTTTCCCAATGGAGAAAGGTGAATAGTGGTGTACCCCTGGGATCTGTGCTGCTTTTTGACATATTCATAAATGACCTGGAAAGAGGAATGACGAGTGAGGTATCAAATTTGCAGATGACACAAAACTATTTAAAGTTGTTAAAATCCAAGAGGATTGTGGAAAATTGCAAGAGGATCTTGATAAATTGGAAGAATGGGCATCAAAATGGCAGATGAAATTTAATGTGGATAAGTGCAAAGTTATGCACCTAGGGAAGAGCAACCCAAACTATGGTTACACATTGCAAGGTTCCACGTTAGGAACCACCACCCAGGAAAAAGATTTAGGCGTCATTGTGGATAGCATGTTAAAACCCTCGGCCCAGTGTGCAGCAGCGGCCAAGAGAGCAAATAGAATGCTAGGTATCATAAGGAAAGGAATGGAAAATAAAACAAAAGATATTGTAATGCCTCGATATCGTTCCATGGTGAGACCGCACCTTGAAAATTGTATGCAATTCTGATGCCGTATCGTAAAAAGGATATAGCGTTATTAGAAAAGGTTCAGAGAAGAGCCACTAAAATGGTAATGGGGATGGAAGGATACTCCTTTGAAGAAAGGCTAAAAAGGTTATGGCTCTTTAACCTGGAAAAGAGATGGCTGAGGGGAGATATGATAGAAGTCTATAAATTAATGAACGGAGTGGAACGGGTAAACGTAGATCGATCATTTACGTTATCAGAATATAGAAAGACTAGAGGACATGCAATGAAGCTACAGTGTAAACTATTTAAGACTAATAAAAGAAAATATTTTTTCACTCAACGTGTAATCAAACTCTGGAATTTGTTACCGGAGGATGTAGTAAAGGCTGTTAGTGTAGCTGGGTTTAAAAAAGGTTTGGACAAGTTCCTGGAGGAAAGGTCCATAAACCATTATTACGAAGGGACCCAGGATATCTCCGCTTGACCCAGTACAAGCATTGTGGAACCTGTATCTTTTGGGGAAACTGCTAGGTATGTATGACCTAGATTGGCCACTGTTGGAAACAGGATACTGGGCTTGATGGACCTTGGTCTGACCCAGTATGGCATATCTTATGTTCTTAAGTTAAGTCTGCTTCTGTCACTTGGCTCGGCCGCATAAACACTGTAAAGATGTTTCTCCTCCCTAAATTGCTATTTTTGTTCACACAGCTCCCTATTCACATGCCTCATGGGGGCCGGGGGGGGGGGGGGGGTGTTTCAAATCAGTCTACTCTCATTTGGCAGGGAAGAAAACCCCGGGTTAGCTAGTCTAACATTGTTCATCCTAAGTATTCTGGAGGGCTTGGCTTCCTGGATCTGAAACTATATTATTGCTGCTCATGCTTATGTGCTTTCTACTTCTGGATAATTGATTCTAACTCAGATTGGGTTGGCCTGGAAAAGACTTGGGTGTCTCCAATTCCTTTGGCAGCCATTTTATTCTTGCGAAGGCTGTTCTAAAAAGATCTTGTCCTTTCTCATCTCTTCACTAACTTTTTTCCAGTATTTCCAATTTTGCCATGACTTTTAGTGCTTTCCCCCAACTTCCAGAGGTCCTACATTCCCCTTGACCTTGGGAACACGTCTTATTTGAGTCTAAATGACTAAAGTCCTTTTTGGCTTGCCTCTATAGGGCATCCTCTATGGACTCCGCAATTTTGGCATGTGCTCTCACCCATTGAATGAGCTGGAGGTCAACAGTGGGAGACGATGTATCACTACTCCCACTCCTGTTCCATTTCCCTACCTTTGGTGAACACCCAAGTTCATATTTTACTGCATATGGCATTTGTCCCAATTGACTTCTTGTGAAAGGGAAGAGTTGGTGACCTGCTCTGCTGGAGACTTTGTGGACGGCAGGGAGACTTTAAACATATGTGGTGGCCTTGCTCAAAGTTGCAGGTGTTCCGGTCACTAGTGTATGAGCATATCACACGAGCCTTAGGCATGCAGTTCCCCTTCATGATTCTATCAAGTCTGTTGGGATATCTATCCCCTGCTCTCAAACTGTTAACTTATGGTGGCTTGGTCCATTATCGCACATCAATGGAAGAGGTCCCAGCTGCCCTTGCAAGCAGAATGTATGGTTAATGTCTGGGATATCTATCATATGAAGAAACATACAGCAGACCTGCATGGTAAACCTGAGAGTGTTAGAAGTCTGTGTCTGACTTTCTTCAATTAGCAGCCTATCATACTTCCCCTCATGGTGTACTTCTGGATTTCTATAGTGATCTTTCTTCCCTTTACACTGACCTTATTGTCACTGGTGCTTAGCTGGTGATCTTTCTTTTGTGGGGGGAGGGGATGGATATGAGGTTGAACTATCAGTGCATATGTTCAGAGGGATCCCCTCATAATATTACTTCCCACTTCTCTCTATGCAGACTGAATTTGTTGGATGGGGGTGGGGTTGAGTGGGGTAGGGAGGGGAGGGGAGAGGAGGGGAGGGGAAGGGTGGAGGGGGAGGAGGGTTGGCTAGAGATGAGGACTGGGGGAGGGTGTGCGATAGGGTAGGGAGATCTTGAGGAACTTTGGGTTACTGGGATGAAGGATGTTCTGTGTTAGTTTGATGGGTACCTTTGGGTTACTGGGATGAAGGATGTTCTGTGTTAGTTTGATAGGTACCTTTTGATTTAGCTTTATTTTTCATTTTCTGATGACCTATGTTCTTAACGGCCTGAGATGTACGGGACTCTATGTTTTTCACACTGTATCTTCTGTCATTGATATACTCAACTTTATGTTTGCTGTTGTCATCCTTCTGGTTCTGCTTAATAAAAAATGTTATGCACAAAATCAGTTTTCAAAGAAGTGACTAAACCTGCTATTGGGGGTCTCCAGGTATTTCAAGGCATCCCACAGGCTCTCCAAAGATACATGAATGGGTTTTACCAACAAACAAATAACCTCATCCGCCACTTAGCTGATACAGTTTAGTGAGCCCTTCCACCCAGACAAACATGACTACGTCCAGCAAGGTGATACCTATCTTGCCATATAGTTGTACATAGTTTTACCCCTTGTTATCCAAGTTCTATTGCCTTGTTCAATGTAAACACGTATCAGCTATTGAGATATGTAAGTTGTTGTATGTAAACCGCACTGATGCCGAATAGCGCGGTATAGAAGAGACTTTAAATAAAATAAATAAATAATAAATAAACCTGTGAGTTATCCGGAGGTTCCTTCCACTCTAAGGCTCTCAGCTTCAGCTTTCTCCAGAAGCCCTGTACCAAGCTCTATGAGTGAGGAGGTCACTGGGGGCTGTTCCAATTGTCCGTGGCTCACAGCTAGCTCTCCAGCATTCTGCAACACCACGGTCAAACTCCCAAACATATGACTTCTGGGTCATGGGTGAGCTGCTCTGTCTTCAAGGCTCAATGACACCCCTTCAGTGTTCTGGTCATCTGCTGACAGCGACAAACCAGCCAAAACCTTCAACTGGTTCAATCGAGCGAAGTACAGGCAGCTTAATAGCTTCATCTACCCCTTGAAAGAGAATCCCTCGGTGTCAGGACCTCAACTGGGCTTCCTCTTCCTCTTTCCCAGTATTGCACTAACTGGTAAGAGGGAACAGTGGCAGTCAGGAAAGATGCTGAGAGCTCACTCACACACCCCCAGCTTAGAACTCCATCTTGCCACTCTCCCAAATTGTCTTAATGCATTTCTTTTCCACAATGATGTTTGGGTTATTTTAATTAATACAAGGTCTGGGGTTAAGGTTTTGGAATACTTTGCTTGCAGTATGGATTAAGTGATTTGTTATATGTTTGCTGCTTAATTCTGCATGTTTAACATAAAAACACAAGATGTGCCATACTGGATCATACCAAGGGTCCATCAAGCCCAGTGTCCTGTTTCCAACAGTGGACAATCGAGTTCACAAGTACCTGGCAGGTTCCCAAAAGGTATACAGATTGCATGCTGCTTATCCCATAGGACAAGGATGTCCCTGGTCCTCTTCAATAATGGTTTATGGGCTTTTCCTCCAGGAACTTGTTCAAACTTCTTTTAAACACAGCTATACTAACAGCTTTTACTACATCCTCCAGTAGAAAATTCCAGAATTTGATAATGCATTGCATAAAAAAATATTTTCTCTGATTAGTCTTAAATGTGCTACATTGCATGTTCTCTAGTCTTTCTATTTTTTGAAGGAGTAAACAACTGATCTACATTTACCTGTTCAACTAATTTATAGATTTCTATCATATCTCCCCTCAGCAGCCTTCTTTCCAAGCTGAAGAGCCCTAATGTTTTAAGCCTTTCCTTGTAGGGATATTCTTCCATCCCCTTAACCATTTTGGTCGCTCTTCTCTGAACCTTTTCTAATTATGCTATATCCTATTAAAGATATGGCAACCAGAATTGCACACAATATTCAAAATGTGGTTGCACCTTGGAGCGATATAGCATCATTATAATATCCTTTGTTTTATTCTCCATTCCTTTCTTTATGATTCTCAAGATTCTATTTGCTTTCTTGGCTGCTGATGCACACTGGACAGAGGGTTTCAACATATTACACAGGTACACTACCAAAAAACTGCCTCCAGTTTTGCAACTGATTCCTATAGATTTTGGGGTGCTGAATCCAGGAAAAATAGCCAAAATGTTCCATCACGTCACGTTTTCTTGCAAAATTAGATTTCTTACCCATATAAGGAATGTTCACATAATTTCTTTTTAGCCGACTGCAGTTTATTTTCTTGGCCCAAAATAGAGGTTGTAATGGTTAGCTAACTAGAAACACTCCCTCATGATATTTTAGAGTGTTTTGTATTCATTTTATACATTAACAGGACAATTGGGAGGCGGGGGGCTAAATCCAGTACTCGCGCTGGCGCATGTTCTTTCCTGTTCGCCTCGTTCGCTCGCTCAAACACGGTGGTTGCGACATGAACGTTCCTGTCAAATTTCAGTTTCTTGCAAGTTCATTATTACCTTTTGTTTGCTCAGTCGTAATCCAGCTTTATTCTGAAGTGGTTCACTACAGTTGTAGTTTGCAGTGCTGTGTATTTGGGATGGCTCACAGAGCCAGAGGTTGCGTCAACTCTCCGGACAGTTTTTGTTTATTTGTGGGGAATATACCGTGAAAAAGCAGCAGAGGAACATTTCTGCATTTATTAAAAAAGTATATTTCGCCTATTTCGGTTTGAAGTTAGGCGATCAAGACAAACCGTGGGCTCCTCACAAAGTGTGCAAGACATGTGAGGAAGATCTACGCTTATGGATGAAAGGTAAAAAACAAGCATTTCGTTTCGGAATACCTATGATGTGGCGTGAACAAAGAGACCACAGCAGTGACTGCTATTTTTGCTCTTGCATTGTGAAGGGATACAACTTAAAAAATAAGAACGTAATAAGTTACCCCAACCTTCCCTCAGCAATTAGGCCTATGCCTCATAGCAACGAAGTACCTGTGCCTGAACCACCAAAATCTTTGGATCATATTTGTGTGGACGGTTCTGATCATGATGAGACTCATCAGATGGCTTTTCCCGATGAGTCCAGTACTTCCGAGTTTGAAACTGAACCAGATCCGAAACCTGAACTTTTCTCTCAAGCTGAATTGAATGATTTAGTCCGGGATTTAGGACTCCCAAAAGATGCTGCCCAACTGCTAGGTTCTCGGCTTAAACAGAAAAATCTATTGTCACCAGGAACAACTTTTTATTGGTACCGCCGCACCCGCGAGACACAATTTTTGAAGTATTTCAGCAAAGAGGAAGATTTGGTATTTTGCAACGATATATACGGAGTGATGGAAAAGTTTAAACTCAAGTATGATCCTGCTGAATGGCGGCTGTTCATTGATTCGTCAAAAGACAGCATAAAAGGTGTTCTTCTTCATAATGGCAACACATTTGCTTCAGTTCCTATTGCTCACTCTGTTATTCTCCAAGAAAAATACGAGAATTTGGCCCTGATTCTTCAGAAGATTCGTTATGATGAGCATAAGTGGATGATTTGTGGAGACTTTAAAATTCTATCCATGCTATTAGGGCAGCAATCCGGTTTCACCAAATATCTCTGCTTCCTTTGCTTGTGGGATAGCCGGGCCCGCGACCTACACTGGGGGAAAAAAGACTGGCCAATTCGGGAGTATTTGAGACCCGGTGAGAAAAATGTTCTTCATGAGAGCTTGGTACCTCGTGATAAATTTCTATTACCACCTCTCCACATTAAGTTGGGTCTCATTAAGCAATTCATCAAGTCCCTTCCAAAAGATGGTGAGTGCTTTCGGTACCTTTGCTCAAAGTTCCCCCGACTTTCTGAAGCAAAGCTAAAGGAAGGAGTGTTTGTTGGCCCTGATATAAGGAAACTCATTTCAGATGGAGCATTCGCTGAAACGATGTCTGAGAAGGAAAAAGAAGCCTGGGATTCCTTCAAGGATGTTGTTCTCAAATTCTTGGGGAACAGGCGGGATGAGAACTATAAGGATATTGTTGCCAGGATGCTCAATGCCTTCAAAGAACAAGGCTGTAACATGAGCCTGAAAGTCCATTTCTTGCACTCCCATGTGAACTACTTTCCCGAAAACTTGGGGGCGTACAGTGAAGCACAAGGTGAAAGGTTTCACCAGGACATCAAGGACGCAGAGAGAAAGGTACCAAGGAAGACGGAACACCACTATGATGGCTGATTTCTGCTGGTTGCTGCTGCGGGAAACCCCAGATGAAAAATACGCCAAGCAGCGCACCAAGAGAAGCATTCGGGGGAAGAAGAAACGGGCCCACCAGGAGATTGATTGACCCAAGAATGACTTTAAAATCTAAACTGTGTTGACAAATATCGTGTTTTTACTAAACTTTGAAATGAAAATTTGCTAGTTATTACCACAGTGTCGGATCTCATTTATTAGAATTTTATTTTCACACCATCGGGTGTTTGTCTTCATGTATTGCAATGGTGCGGTTTGCGTTTTCTATTCTTACATACATACCTTTACAACATTTTTTGCACATTTCTTTGCTTTGCTTTGTGTCTAACCTCGCTCTTATATGCTCAATGTTTGTGCACATGTATGTGGCTGTTTTAAGTGCAGACAATTTTGCTACCATCACAGTGTGTTTTGTTGACATTACTCTATTCTTATGTGCTGCCTTGTTACAATTTTCTTTATTCTTATTTGAATAACTACTAAACAATTAGTATAAAGAATTCATCCAAGAAACTTTTATCTCGATCGCACTCAATCTGAAACGTTCACCTCAAACTGCTAACCCAATGTAGCAAAAAATCTGTACGTGATGGAGCAAATTGGTTACCAGATTTGGATTCAGCGCATCAAAAAATGTAAAAATCAATCGAAACATTAGAGGCAGTTTAAAAAAATTTTTTTTTAGTGTACCTGTGTTATCCATGATGATGTCCAGATCTTTTTCCTGGATGGTGATTCCTAATGTAGAACCTTGCATCATGTAACCGTTGTTCTTCCCTAAGTGCATAACTTTGCAATTGTCCACATTAAATTCCATCTGCCATTTGGATACCCCATCTCTCAATTTATCAAGATCCTCTTGCGATTTTTTACAAGCCTCTTGTCTTTTAGTAACTGTGAATACTTTTGTGACATCTGCAAATTTGTTCACTTCACTGGTTATTCCTATTTCCAGATCATTTATAAATATGTTAAAAAGCTGCAGACCCAGCACAGATCCCTGAGGTATTCCACTATTCAACTTTCTCCATTGAGAAAACTGGCCATTTAGCCTACCCTCTGTTTTCGATCTTTTAACCAGTTCCTGATCCACAATAGTAGACTGCCTCCAATCCCATGACTTTTTAATTTCACCAAGAGTCTCTCATGAGGGACTTTATCAAAGGTTTTCTGAAAATCCAGATACACTATATCAACCGCATCACCTTTATCTACCTTTTTATTCATACCTTCAAAAAAATATAAGAGATTAGTAAGGCAAGATTAAGACTTTTCTTTGCCAAATCCATATTTATTTATTTACATTCTCTTATATACCACGCTATTCTGCATCAGTGTGGTTTACATTGAACAAGGCATTATAACTTGGAGATAACTATTTTACAGGGAACATGGGCTATGGAGGGTTAAGTGGTTTGCCCAAGACCACAAGGAGCACCTGTGGGACTAGAAACCCCAGTCCTTCCAGCCCAAGGTTGCTGTCCTCTAGTGGGATTTGAACCACCAACCTTCCGGCCTGAAGTACCTTGCCCCAACCACTAGGCCACTCCTCCACTCCATGTTGGCATTATTGTTATCCTATTGGGTCCTCAAACTTTCCCTTTCTTTTCCCCTTTTCTGTATTTCCCCTCTCTTTTCTTATTTCAGCCTTCTTCCCACAACTTCCTCCTCAACCCCTCAACCCCTTCCCTCCTTTCCCCCTGCCCTTTTCTCTATGGTCCTTTGAGGGATCAGCCATGTCGATGTCAACAGACCTACTTCTCTGACTCCAGGCTTCAAATAGGGGTAAGATTCACTTCCTCTGAAGCCAGTTAGTCAGCCACTTGACTCTTTCCTAACTCTCCATTTAAACTTGTGGTTCAACACATCTCAGTATGTATTTTCATTGATGTGTTTAATTAATAATAATGATTAATAATAATGTGACATTCTGTCATATCTGTCCACTAATGAGAGTGAGAGTATGAATACCATTTTTATACTTAGTACCTGCTCACTGAGGGCAATGATCTTCCAGGGCAGTCTAGGAACCTCTCTCCTGCTCATCTGTTTTCTCACAAAAAAATCTTCTAATTGTTCATGGCCTCCGCCCCCCCCCCCCCCCCAGCTGATGTCATACCTCTATAATGAACTCTACTGAACAAATGTGATGACTAATGTTGGCATATTGCTTCTGCTCATCAGTCACTCATGTCAATTTCTTGCTCTTAAAAATAACTATCAGGCATCTAACGAAGTGGATTCTTGTCCTCGTAAGCTCATGCCTCAATAAATTGGTTAGTCTATTAGGTGCTACCTGCCTCTACCAATAGCAAACTATTTACAATCAAGGAAACCTGTAGCATACAGGTTTTGCAGCTAGTCCTAAAATGTGATTTGAAATTGCCATAAAGGATTCCAACTTCCTGAGACCTATAAGAAATACACACTCGCAAAGCAACCACTGTGCCAATGCACCTGTGATTTGGAGCTCTGGCAGCTGATGCTTTAGGTACTAAAGACTTTGCCATCTGTTCGGGAAGAGTGACTAGTCACTCCAAATAGCTGTTGAGGATTTGCATCGCAGTTACAGAGCCCCTCTTCTCTGCCTCCAAGCTCTGTGCATGATGAAGAGTCTGCTTCAGAAAAGTCTCTTGAGTTCTCTCAGTACTGAGCAACTGTTCCTATACCAGGCACCCCCCTGAAAGAAATTATTTAGATTTATGAAAAATAGCTAAAACACGGCTCTCAAAACCAGCACTTTCTGCTTCCTAGCCATTTACTTTATTTTTAGGTTATGTAATTGAGAAATGCATATTAGGTAGATTATGTGGAAATTAGTGTTACAGTTGATAGGCTAATTCAGGCATGAGAATTTGTAGAGCAACTATTTTTTTTAAATGCTTACCTTTGTAATAATATTTTTCCAATTGTTCTCGGTTTTGATATGCTCAAGGAAAAGTGGGTATCAAATTTTAGATATCAGGCAACTGTACTTATACCAGGCACTACCTAAACAGCCAACAGTACTTCTAATGCAAATCCTTGTGCATGTGTGAGGCTTGCTGATCAGACTTCTTCCCTCCGAAAAAATATGATGGAAGATTCAAACATGAGAAGCCTTATGGAGGAGGTGTGTGTGTGTGTGGGGGGGGGGGGGGACGACATTCAGGAGTGAGAACACTAAAAGAAGTGGAAATAAGAAAAGGTCCATGGGAAGAAAAATACAAGGCTGCAGGGGATGAGCAGATGCCATCTGAGGAGTTTAAGGTAAAGTCAAAGATGAGAAAAGGACTTGCTTACTAAAGTATGTTAAGCAGATACTGTATGAATTAGCATGCACTATTAGCATGCAAACATGGCCACTGCATAAGCATGGCACTTAGTGGAGAATTGTGACAGTAATTTACAAGAGGTTCTGCCGAAGGCAGCATAATGCAAGACTGCATGGGTATGCTTCTCCATAGCAGGCAGGAACAGCAATTTTAAGAAGCTACACATGGGGATAAAAACATGGACCCCCTCCCCCCCACACACACATACCTCACATATGCATGGGAGCAACTTCTTAACATTGCTCCTTCCGTGATGCAGGCATACCTGGTTCAGCACCACATACTCCTGATTGGTGCCCCATTCCCTATGTTGTATCCCTTGAAGAAACCCTGGACACTACCCCCCCACAGCATATTAGAAAAATAGAAATATAGAAATATGATGACAGAAAAAGACCACATGGCCTATCTAGTCTGTCCTTCCATATCAACAACCACAACAGTCCCCTTTTTACCTTTAGAGATCCTCTGTGTTTGTCCCATGCTTTTTTGAATTCAGTTACTGTCCTCATCTCTACCACCTCCACTGGGAGACTATTCCATGGAATCACTACTCTTTCCGTAAAGAAATATTTCCGCATATCACTCCTGAATCTATCTCCCTTCACCGTCATCCCATGTCCCCTCGTAGAAGAACTTGCTTTCAATTGAAAGAGGCTCTCTCCCTGAACATTTATGCCACGGAGGTATTTAAACATCTCAATCATATCACCTCTATCCTGCCTTTCCTTTAAAGGTGTACATATTAAGACCCTTAAGTCTGTCCTCATATGCTTTATAATGAAGACCAAAATCATTTTAGTAGCCAACCTCTACACCGAATCCATCCTGTTCACATCCTTTTGAAGGTGCGGTCTCCAGAATTGCACACTATACTCCAAATAAGGTTGCACCAAAGACTTATACAGAGGTATTATCACCTCCTTTTTTCTGCTAGCCATTCCTCTCCGTATGCACCCAAGCATCCTTCTAGCTTTTGCCGTCGCCTTTTCTACCTGTTTAGCTACTTTAAGATCATCAGACACAACCACGCCTAGGTCCCGCTCTTCTTTAGTGGACAAAAGTACTTCACCCCCTATACTATATTGCTCCCTTGGATTGCTGCAGCCCAAATGCATGACCTTACATTTTTTAACATTAAATCCCAGCTGCCAGATTCTAGACCATTGTTCAAGCTTAGCTAGAACCCTCCTCATTTTATCTACACCTTCCTGGGTGTCTACTCTATTGCAGATTTTGGTATCATCCACAAAGAGGCAAACCTTACCCAACAGCCCTTCCGCTATATCACTAACAAAGATGTTAAAAAGGATCGGACCAAGGACAGATTCTTGGGGCACACCACTGATAACATCCTTCTCCTCAGAATGAGCTCCATTTACTTGTACTCTTTTTCGCCTCCCACCCAACCAATTTCTAACCAAAGCCGTAACTTTAGGGTCCATCCCTAGGGTGCTCAGTAAGTTTATAAGTTGCCTGTGAGGAACAGTGTCAAAGGCTTTACTTAAATCTAAATACATCACATCTAGGGCTCTCCCTCGGTCCATCACCCTGGTTACCCAGTCAAAGAAATCAATCAGATTTGTCTGACAAGACCTGCCTCTGGTGAATCCATGCTGCCTCGGATTATGTAATCCACTGGACTCCAGAAACCTCACTATTTTCTCTTTCAGCAGTGTTTCCAATAATTTCCTCACCACAGAAGTTAAACTAACCGGCCTGTAGTTTTCAACCACATCCTTACTTCTGCTTTTGTGTAAAGGCACCACATGAGCCTCTCTCCAGTCCTTTGGCACCACTCCCAACTTCAACGAGGCATTGACAAGGTCAGTCAGTGGAGCTGCTAGAATGTCCCCAAGTTCCCTCAGTATTCTAGGGTGTATCCCATCCGGTCCCATTGCTTTGTCTACTTTAAGTTGAGCTAGTGTCTCATGAATACGGTCTTCTGAAAAATTTTCAAGATGTCCCTCACTTCTGTTCCTGTTTGTGGGTGTTTTCTGAGGTCCTGCTCCTGGTTTTTCATCTGTGAACACAGAACAGAAATATTTGTTAAGCAATTCTGCTTTATCCTTATCAGCTTCTACATATTCCTCCCCTGCACCCTTGAGTCTGACAATACCACTTTTGCCCGTCCTTTTCTCACTAATATATCTGAAAAATGTCTTATCCACCTCCCCCCCCCCCCCATTTTATTGCATTGGCTATTTCCTCCTCCTTTTGAATCTTTGCCTTCCTGACTACTTTGCTAGCTTCTCTAAGTTTTTCCAAATGCAGATGCCTGTCTTCTTTCTCTGTGATCTCTTGTATTTTATGAAGGCCTCCCTCTTTTTCTTCACTTTTTCAGCTACTTCTTTTAAAAACCATAGCGTTCTCCTTTTCCTTTTACCATTATTTACCATTTTAACAAAAAGGTTGGTTGCCCTTAAAATATCCCCTATCAGTAGCACTTCCCCTTTCCTAGCAATGCTGTGTATGTCTTCAATTAACTCCCTGTCCACCTCTTCCTCTTGTGAGGGAGTTCTGTATATCACACCAATGAAAATATATTTCTCTTTCCCTCTTTTTAGTTTAACCCACAATGCCTCCTCTCTCCCTTTTAAGCTCTGTAATTCCAAAGCTTTAATAGTAGTTTTTACATATAGTGCCACTCCTCCTCCCCTTCTTCTTACCCTATCCTTTCTGAATAAAGTATAGCCAGGTATAGTTACATCCCAATCATGGTTTTCTGTGAACCAGGTTTCTGTAACTGCCACTAAATTCAAGTCAGCCACTCCCACCAAAGCTTCAATATCAGGGATCTTATTTCCCATGCTACGGGCATTTATACACTCTGCTTTCCATATGTTACCCCTGTTACCCATTTCCATAAAGGTATTTAATGTATCACCTACCTGGGGGCTTTCACCTACCTGGGGGCTTTCTTCACCCATCCCCAACGAATCTAGTTTAAAGCCCTCTTCAGTAGATTAGCCAGTCTACTACCGAAGACGCGTCAACCTTTCTTGGACAGATGGATGCCATCTCTGCTCTGCAACCCTTGGAACAGCATCCCATGGTCTAGGAAACCAAAATGCTCTCGATGACACCATCCACACAGCCATGCATTCATCTCTAGGATGCAAGCCTCTCTGCCTTGGCCTTTACCCTCAACAGGTAGGATTGAAGAGAACACCACCTGTGCACCTAACTGCTTCATCCTCTGTCCTAGAGCCATGAAGTCACTTTTGATACGTTCCGAGGTATACCTGGCAGTATCATTTGTTCCAACATGGATTAGCAACACTGGGTAATAGTCAGTGTGCTTGATGAGTCTCAGCAAACTCTCTGTAACATCTTGGATTTTGGCACCAGGCAGACAGCATAACTCTCTGGACATCAAGTCTGATCGGCAGATGGACGCCTCAGCACCCCTCAGAAGAGAGTCTCCAACCACCACTACCCTTTGTTTCCTTGTGGTCACTGATTCTGCAAATTTGGGGTACTTCAGCTCTGGTTCTTCCCTTTCCAGGGATGTGTTCACCTCCTCCACTTCCATAATGGTTCTTCAATTCAAGGGCTGGAGAAGTTGGATTGGGGATTTTGCAGGCCCTGGTGAATTGTGTCCAACCATCGACATTCTGTTGGCACCCATCTTCTCCTCTGCTGGAGAGCTTGGTTGCTGCAAGAAGCATCTCATCAATGTACTTCTCACTGTCTTGAATGCTCCTCAGCCTCGCCACCTCCTCTCTGAGTTCCTCAACTTGTTTCCTCAGAGCTTCAGCATGCAGGCACCCTGCACATGGAACCAGTCCTTCAACTCACTGGACCGAGGCAGAAGCTGTAACAGGGGCAACAGCTTTAGCGATATGATTTTTCCCAGCCATTGTTCTGTTTATGGAGCTCAGGTATCTGTTAAAGCAAAAGAGAGAGATCTACCAAGTACCAGCCGGTTTCCCAGCTCTCCTTTCAGAGGAAAAGCAGTTAAATCTCTTCAATTATATTCAAAATATGCTGGTCCAAGTCTCTGTGCTTTGTTAAATGGTGAGGTGCCCTATAAAGCAAGACTGCTCACTAGGGGTGGGTGGGAGTCAGGGTGGGTAGGGAGGGAACTAATACCTGATTAGGTGTTAGCAGTTTCCAAAGCTGAGGAGGTTACTAGAGTTCAACAACTTACTCTGCCCAAGGAAATTTTCACTAAAGCAACATAAATAAAGTAACCTTGCTTTAAAAATATACAAAAACCCTTTTAAGAGCTCCCAGTCAGAGAGCTATAAATTTAATAAAAATAAACCCTCAAATCCTTACTGTTGGTTGTCCTGTAGAGCCCATGTTAGGAAAGCCTCAACAGGGCAGGGCACTGGAGCCGTTTATGTAGGCCTCAGCTGCTCTCAGGTAATCAGGCCCACTAACTCCTGATTAGGTATTAGCAGTTCCCAAAGCTGAGGAGGTTTCTAGAGTTCAACAACCTACTCTGCTCAAGGAAATTTCCACTAAAGCACCAAAAAGAAAGAAGCCTTGCTTTAAAAATATACAAAATCCCTTTTAAGAGCTCCCAGTCAGAGAGCTAGCAATTTAATAAAAATAAACCCTCAAATCCTTACTGTTGGTTGTCCTGTAGAGCCCCTGTTAGGAAAGCTTCAACAGGGCAGGGCACTGGAGCCTTTTATGTAGACCTCAGCTGCTCTCAGGTAATCAGGCCCTCTAATTCCTGATTAGGTGTTAGCAGTTCCCAAAGCTGAGGAGGTTACTAGAGTTCAACAACCTAATCTGCTCAAGGAAATTTCCACTAAAGCACCAAAAAGAAAGTAGCCTTGCTTTAAAAATATACAAAAACCCTTTTAAGAGCTCCCAGTCCGAGAGCTAGCAATTTAATAAAAATAAACCCTCAAATCCTTACTGTTGGTTGTCCTGTAGAGCCCCTGTTGGGAAAGCCTCAACAGGGCAGGGGACTGGAGCCTTTTATGTAGGCCTCAGCTGCTCTCAGGTAATCAGGCCCACTAACTCCTGATTAGGTGTTAGCAGTTCCCAAAGCTGAGGAGGTTTCTAGAGTTCAACAACCTACTCTGCTCAAGGAAATTTTCACTAAAGCAACATAAAGAAAGTAACCTTGCTTTAAAAATATACAAAAACCCTTTTAAGAGCTCCCAGTCAGAGAGCTATAAATTTAATAAAAATAAACCCTCAAATCCTTACTGTTGGTTGTCCTGTAGAGCCCATGTTAGGAAAGCCTCAACAGGGCAGGGCACTGG
Organism: Ichthyophis bannanicus; assembly: GCA_033557465.1. NCBI lineage: Eukaryota > Metazoa > Chordata > Amphibia > Gymnophiona > Ichthyophiidae > Ichthyophis > Ichthyophis bannanicus. Next base: position 811,685,506 of record CM066033.1, on the reverse strand, counting down.
AGCCGTTTATGTAGGCCTCAGCTGCTCTCAGGTAATCAGGCCCACTAACTCCTGATTAGGTATTAGCATTTCCCAAAGCTGAGGAGGTTTCTAGAGTTCAACAACCTACTCTGCTCAAGGAAATTTCCACTAAAGCACCAAAAAGAAAGAAGCCTTGCTTTAAAAATATACAAAATCCCTTTTAAGAGCTCCCAGTCAGAGAGCTAGCAATTTAATAAAAATAAACCCTCAAATCCTTACTGTTGGTTGTCCTGTAGAGCCCCTGTTAGGAAAGCCTCAACAGGGCAGGGCACTGGAGCCTTTTATGTAGACCTCAGCTGCTCTCAGGTAATCAGGCCCTCTAATTCCTGATTAGGTGTTAGCAGTTCCCAAAGCTGAGGAGGTTACTAGAGTTCAACAACCTAATCTGCTCAAGGAAATTTCCACTAAAGCACCAAAAAGAAAGTAGCCTTGCTTTAAAAATATACAAAAACCCTTTTAAGAGCTCCCAGTCCGAGAGCTAGCAATTTAATAAAAATAAACCCTCAAATCCTTACTGTTGGTTGTCCTGTAGAGACCCTGTTGGGAAAGCCTCAAGAGGGCAGGGGACTGGAGCCTTTTATGTAGGCCTCAGCTGCTCTCAGGTAATCAGGCCCACTAACTCCTGATTAGGTGTTAGCAGTTCCCAAAGCTGAGGAGGTTACTAGAGTTCAACAACCTACTCTGCTCAAGGAAATTTCCACTAAAGCACCAAAAAGAAAGTATCCTTGCTTTAAAAATATACAAAAAACCTTTTAAGAGCTCCCAGTCAAAGTTTAGTGGTGTCAGAAGTGTGCTTTCAAATGTACCTTGAAATACTAGGCCTGTGGCCTAGCTGGAATGTTTTTGTCTCTTTTCTTTCACTGTAGCCTGCTTAGTAGTAGAACCACGCAGTAAGAAATGCATAGTTTAGCAGCTTACATAACATGCCCCAGCTGACCTCTATTGGTGAGCGATCAAGGGAAACTTAATATGTGCCTATCATGAAGTAGCTAGAATGTGCTAACAAATTATTAGTTTGCATATAGCTAGAAGTCTATAAATGGAACTGAAACCTTGGCTCAGGGGGCTCAGTCTTTGGAAATTATTCCACTGAGTTCTCGCATGCTATTAAAACAGTTTGATTTCACGAAGGCCTCAGGTGTCTTTTCTTGGTCTGGTAATCTACTACATTTCTTGGTTCCCTGACCGAGAAAGGAAGACTATTTTGTCTCGGAGTGATGAGCCACTCATCTAGCGGGCTCCAGGAGTCCCGAGAGGTCTCGAGGCACCACCGGACTGTTTGCCTGTAGGGTCAAAGCCTTGCTGGTGTCATTACTAATGACTCATTAGTAATAATTTCTAGAACAGCTTGCAAGTAAATAATACGATTTAGCATGTAAATAGGGGTACGTTAACTATAGGATCCATCCTCGGCCCATGTTGCAGGGCCATAATACTGTATAATGCGCTCGAAGCATTTCCTACCGGTGTGGTGAATCTTGGGCTGATCCGGGAGAGACATATATTCACTATAATGGAGGTCTGCAATACCCATTCACTAGCCGTGGGTTTAAACTGGGACTGATAATAGGAGGATGAAGAATAATTACACTCCTGAGCTTTCCAGGGCCACAGATTGCCCATATTGGTGCCACCACAGAAGTAACAATAGGTGACATTCAGTTGTGTAGTCACGGTCTCAGCTAACTCAAGGAATACATTTCTGACAGCTGTGGGTATGGGGTCCATCTGGGTCACCATGTCCTCGTAGAAGGAGTGGAAAACACTAATCGGTGGGATTGTCGTTTTTTTTCTGCTATTACCCAAACATAAAGATAAGTGCCGGGGTTTGTACCCTGGCTATAAATGAGCAGGCCAAAAAGTTGCCCCGTACGCCAGTCTGCCTGACAAGGGTTCAAAATAGTGAGATTAATGGGATTACAGGTGGACGTTTGACAATGGGGGGAGGCCGACATCCTCGTTAAAACTGCTTTGCGATCATCCCCTTGGTGGCAAGTAGGCACTCCTAGCCAAGAGGCGAAATATATACACTCCCACCGGGGGCGGTAGGGCGCATTGATGCCCGTGCACTGGCCCCGATTATAGGCACGTTGAGGGCACTTGTACTTATCATTTGTAGAATAGGTGCGTTCCCATTTGAGGGACCCACAACCACCAGAATAAGAGTTTTTTTCCGATTGCGAGGCACTCATAAAAAAACAAGGATTTATGCTGGCTATCCTCAAACGTGGTAGAGTTAAAGAGCGGTCCCTGGAAATTGTAAGCACGTACTTCCAGGATCAAAAAAACAGGAAACACTTTAGGATTAAAACACAGGCTCCTTTCCTGCATGGTAACCGATAGTAAGGTCGGTAGTATTGTGACGGCAGGGGGTCTGTTTGGTACTGGAACAGGAATAATAAGTATGATATACCAGGGTCTGAGAGATTTTGTGGTCAGTCTTAGTTACTTTCAAACAGGGGATGCAGGGGAGTGGAACAGTTACAACGGAACTCATGGTTACCATCAGAAATACAACTACCGCAAACTCAGTATACATAATACTGCATTTAGTATAATTACAGTCTATAAACAACAGGTCCTTGGGTTCCTTGTTCCCAGTTGTCGATCCTCAGTCTTCAGCCGTATGTAGACCTGTCAGCTTCCGGTGGTGACGGGGGTAGGGCGTTGCGCTGATTGACGTGCAGGCTGAGTTGTTCTGGACAGGATGAGCTTCATTTGGTTGTCAGGATCCATTCTGGCAGTCCAGGTGCTGTCAGTCAGATGGGTTGTTGGCTTGACTCAAGTATGGAGAATCCATGGCACAAGTTTGGCAACCTACACAGCTGTGGGGGTGGACAGTATGACCGTAAATGGCCCCCACCAGCGGGGTGTCAAAGGGTCAGGGTTCCACTCCTTAATCCAGACAGCGGAACCTGGTTTGTGGGGGTGAATGGGTTCAACAAGGGTTACTGGTAGTCGTTCTTGAACCCAGGAGTGAACATTTTTTGCAATACAGAACCCAATGCCACCAGTTCTTGGCGGGTCAGCAGAGATCCAATCTGATCCATGTCTTCTAGCATCCCCCTTAATCAAGGGAGGAGGCCGTCCATACAGAATTTCAAAGGGGGACAGATTCAAACTGACGGGGGAGAGGACCATATGTACAACAGGGCCATGGGAAGAACAGATGGCCAGCAGAGACGGGTCTCCTGACAGAGTTTGGAAATTTTAGATTTAAGGGTCCTGTTCATACATTCGACTTTTCCTGAACTCTGAGGGTGGTAGGTGGTGTGCAATTTCCAATCTATCTGTAGAGCTTGGGCTAGGTGTCTGGTAACCTGAGAGACAAAAACTGGGCCATTGTCTGATCCTATTACTGACAGGAGTCCAAATCGGGGTATGACTTCTCTGATGAGGGCTCGGGCGACCTCACAAACCTTCTCGGTTCTGGTGGGAAAAGCTTCAACCCATCCTGAATAGGTACAGACTAACACCAGAAGGTACTTATGACCCCCAGCCTTGGGCATCTTGGTAAAATCTACCTGAAAACTTTCCATGGGAGCAGTCCCTACAGCTAGGAGACCAGGGGGTGGTAATTTCCCTCGTCGGGAATTATTTCAGGCACAGGTCAGGCATTGGTGTGAAACTGATGCGGCTAGGGGTCCTAACATTGAAATATAAAACCAGGGATGAAGGGCCTGCTCCATTGTGCTTTTTCCCATGTGAGTAACCTGGTGGAACGCCCGGACAAAATGCGGGGCTAAGGTGTCAGGGATAACAATATGGCTAGGTTCAGTTTTCTGGCGGGGTGGCAGCTGGATCCATCCCTGTTCAGTCAATGTCCCTCCCTCCTGGGTACAGAAATAGTCTAGCTCGTCCGATTGGTAGAGGGGATCCCAATCATTCACTGGCACTGGGAATAGTGGGGCTGTTATAGCCATTGCCGGATTGGGCCTTATCAGGCAAAGGGCTGTTTCCTTTGCTACTTTGTCTGCCATCCAATTTCCTAAGGCAGTCAGGCTATCCCCAGACTGATGACCCCGGCAGTGCATGACTGCCACCTTCCTGGGTTCCCAGACGGCATCTACTAGAGCCATGATGTCTGGGGCATACTTAATAGCTTTCCCCCCTAAAGTAACAAAACCTCGTTCTTTATACAGGGCCCCATGTGCATGTAGGGTAACAAAAGCATACTTAGAGTCAGTGTAGATGTTTACTTTCAGACCTGCAGCTAACTGGAGATCTCGAGTAAGGGCAATGAGTTCAGCTTTCTGGGCAGAAGTTCCCAGGGGTAAGGGCTCAGCCTCCACAACAACCTCAGGAGTGACCACAGCATATCTGGCCTTCTGCTGTCCATCTTCCACAAAACTGCTGCCACCAGTAAAATACTGAACATCAGGAAAGGCCAGTGGTTCATTTTTCAGATCTGGGCGGCCGGAATACACTTCATCCATAACCTTCATACTATCATGTTCGGGTAGCACAGGTGCTACAGGACGTAGAGTGGCAGAATTGAGTGTTTTTCACTATCTCTATGTGGGCCCGAGGATTCTCACAAAGCATGCTTTGGTACTTTGTCATCCGATCGTTGGTAAACCAAGTCTTTGTACTCCATCAGTGTCAGCATTGCATGCGACACTTTTAACATACAGTTGTTGCCCAAGGGACAATTTATCAGCCTCTGTTGCCAGGAGAGCTGTTGCTGCTACTGCACGGAGACAAGAAGACCACCCCTCACGGCTTCTAGGAGTTTTTTCAATATTGTATTTGTTTTCAGCACACCAAAATACATGGAAATTAGATGAAAATAATCAAACAGCTTTTCAGTCGCAGACCTGTGTAATTTGTTATCACATTCTAGCTACTTCATGATAGGCACATATTAAGTTCCCCTTGATCGCTCACCAATAGAAGTCAGCTGGGGCGTGTTATGTAAGGTGAGAAGCTGCTAAACTATGCATTTCTTACTGCGTGGTTCTACTACTAAGCAGGCTACAGTGAAACAAAAGAGACAAAGACATTCCAGCTAGGCCACAGGCCTAGTATTTCAAGGTACATTTGAAAGCACACTTCTGACACCACTACAATCACTATCATCTGCTTTCAAGCAAACGCAAATCTGTGTATTTATATGCACATGCATTTTTTTCTAAAATATTCCCAAGTGCCTATCCTTCCCCTGTTCTATCTATTTACCACCCTCAGGAATGTCTACATATGTAGAGGGCAATTATATAATCTTGCTCGCAGGCAAAATGCAATGCCACATGCCTAACTGAGGCCTAGTCTATAAAGTGGCCTAGTGGTTGGGGGAAATTACCACAGGTCAGAGAGCCAGGGATTCAAATCCCACTAGAGGACATCAACCTTGGGCTGGAAGGGCTTGGGTTTCTAGTCCCAAAGGTGTTCCTCTTGGCCTTGGTACAAAAACATAGATTGTGAGCCAACAATGGGAAAATATATATATATATCTAGTACCTGAACATCCATCACTTTGACTGGTAGAAAAGCAGTATATAAGCATAGTTGGTTAAAGTAAGGCACATGCAGACCCTACAGAAAAGGGGTGTATAAATGCATCTGAGTTTAGTTGTGTCAGTTACTTATGGAAAATGCTGCCTTGTTGTCCCTCTGTTTTCATGTTTCTGTATTCTCCCTTTCCCTCCCTTCTTCTAGGCAGCAGAAATATGTGACATTTTAAGAGTTTCATGAATTCCTAAATTGGTTTGAATTACTTCTCGTAGGACTTGTTTCCGTTCTCACCCAGAGCCTTTGCAAACTGCCTCTTTCTCCATCTTTTAAACTCCAGTACTAACAATCCATCATTTCTGGACTGTTTGAACCCCACTAGCACTCCTTGGGGCCTTGGGAAAATCACTTAACCCTCCCTCCATTGCCTCAGGTACAAACGTAGGTGCATGTTTACTAAAATGCGCTAGCTAATAGCATGGGGTTTTGTATGTGATTGGCGAGCAGTTAGGCCACAGAACAAATGCCACTGGGCTAAAAGTCCTGCACTACTGGAGTAACATGAGTAAGTGGGATGAAGGTGGAGACAGGGCAGAAACATGGCATGTGCCAGGGGCAGGTACGCTACTCATGTGCTAGATGTGAAATGATGCCAACTGCGCAGTTTGGATGTGCGGTTCATTTGCGCGCGTTAATAAATCTGAAGGGCAGCAGCTGGGACAACACATTGAAACAATAGAGGGCCAATAAGAGATGAATGCTGAATACCAAGGCGCATACCTAGACCATTGTTTTGGGGGTGCTGCATGGTACAGCTGACATGGTGGTGGAAAACATCAGCCCAACAACCTCAACACCAGGGCCTGCAGGTCTGTGGTCACCCTGCTGAGACAGTGGGCAAACATCCATGGACAGAACGAAAGATGTACCAGTGGCCTGCTCTTCAAATCTCCATATGCATCGCATAGGTTTCAGAGGGTTGCTGGTGTTGTGTGCTTATGCTGCAGTTAGTACTTCCCTCAGAGGCAGGGCCAGAAGAGTACAGTGGGGAAGGAGCATGAAAATTAGCTGATGCACCTCATGGCTAATGGATGGTGTGGCAGCAAATGAGCCATCTGACCCCTGGCCCCTATGTGTGGGAGTGCATGTCGCAGTGAATACACAAACCTGGGGAGCCATGACACTGCATAGGCCTGTACCTATGGGCTGATGGCACCTCATCCAGACCAGGGGAGGATATGACTCAGGCCTACATGCCTTGAGCAGCAGAATAATACTGTTCTTACTGATAGTGGGCTTGCAGTGTTAGAGTTTGATTGATGTTCTGTTCCCTGCCTGTTCCCTTTGCACTGGGGATGCAACAATCCATGAACCTGGGGAGCTTTTTTGGTTCTCCGAAGTCTGGTGAGTGAGCATTGCTGTGTGGGATTCACCACCTCCATGTGGTGATCTCCCAGAGCTCCTCCCAGAAAGAGGGGATCATTGGCTCATTCACCCTCTGTGTGTGAATGGTTGTGATTGCCTTAGAGTGAGGGGTCCATATCCCTGTCTCCCATAATGAACCCTGTGGGCATACTGCCTGATCCCATACATTGCCTTCTGCATCTCCATTTGCCACATTCACCCCTCCCCCCATCACCTACAGTTTGAGACCTAGCACATACTCTCTGCATGTCTTTGCTTTCTGATTTACATGCCCCATCCTCTTGTACTTAGCCCCTGTGCTCTGGGTGCTTTCAGTCATCAGTCTGTTCTGGACTGGCCAGTTTCTTGTATGAGTGCTAGGGGCACAGTTCTTACTGTCCACAGTGAATCCAAGGCCCACAGATACTCTCAATATCACACTGATAGCATTATTTTTTCAGGCACATGTGGAGACCACATGCACTGTGCATGTTCTGGGCTGTGCGCCTGACATGTGCGAATGCACTAGGCCCTGCATTCACTACTACTGTGCTAGTGCCATGGCTAGTGTGGTGGAAATAGCAGATCACTGCTGCTGCACTCTGGTATGGTGGTAACGCACAAATTCCATGCATTAACCCTGTGCTTCCTAGTGCACGTTAGTAAACATGCACCTTAGAGTGTAAGCCTCTTAGACTGTAGCTCACTTGGAGCTATCACTGGAAAGGTGTGAGCTAAATGCTACTAATAATAAATACAGTGCTTCTATCAGTCTTCCAGATACGGTACCATCAATCTTCCTTTTCCAGGATTGCATATAGTTACCACTACTGCAATATAGCCTCTGCTCTAACTAGCTGCAGGAGGTGCAGGAAAAAGCGATGTGACAGAAACAGTGCAGAAGAAATTAGAGCAAATATGACTATATGCAGAGCAGGAATCCACTTGTGGTAGCGACAGTGGCAGTTTCTAGGAGTCGACTAGGAAAGGAGATGTGTGCAGCAGGGTCAGCCAAACCACTGGAAACACCTAGGCAGCAGCTTCTGAGAGGCAGCAAAGAGAAGGGAATTCAAAATCTAAAAAATAGGTTCTGACAACCAGGGGGTGCCTAAGGCTTAAGGATTGCCTAAGGTGCCAATACCTTGAACCAACTCGGGGACTGGTGCTGGTGCACAGTAGTATCAGGATGGTGCAGGAAAAGGAATCAGAGTCGGAGGAGGACGCTATGAGGCTGGAGGAGAGCTGTATGTATGTGGGGAGGGGGGGGAGGACAGTTATGTGTCACATCAGGGTTGCTGGAAGGACAGCAGGACAAAGAGAAGAAATATTAAAAAGGGAGTGGCTGAAGTGACATGGAAAGAATTTCAGTTACAGTTGCAATGTACACTTTTGCACTTAAGGCCGCCGTTAAACTGCAGCAGAAGGCAGATGCACCATTTTACTGTGGGGAAAACTTTGCGGGATTTACTAAATTCTTGAAGCCAGGTACGGCAGTTGAGAACAACCTCGCAGAGTTTTCATTTTCATTATCATGTCTGGGAATGCCACATATTCCTGGCACCGGAAAAGCCTGATGGGAGCCCCCCATCTTGAGATTGGGCAGAGCGTGGATGGACCAAGGTGACAGGGCGTACAGGGCTGATTCAGGTCCTGCAGGGTCAGGGGGAACATGCTGATCAGCACAAATCAGGTGATCGGGGTTGGAAATCCCCCCCCCTCGGAGCCAAGCCGGGCGCAGGGAGGACCCCGCTGCCCAATCCAGGCCCTGGGTCGGGCTGCAGCGAAGAGAAGGGTTGGCACCATGGGAGCCAGGGGAGCTTGTGGGGAGGACATCCCCACAGGCATTCAGGAGCATGCCGGGTCATCCTTGGGCCTGATTCTGTATGCTACAGGAACATTTTGCTCCCGCTGTACAGAATTGGGTCTTAACAGACCCGTCCTACGAAGGACTGTCCAGACGGCACAGACGTGCTCCCTGAGAATTGAGCTCCATGTTACTATATTACTATGAGCAACTGAGTTAGGACTGACCATGCATTTCCTAATGAGATACAAAAGGTATGACCTGTAACCTGCAGTGTGAAACAATGCATGGGCAAGCAAAATTAATAGTGCCTATACATAGCATACATGTGGCACCTTTAACACCCAAAGATTGGGAAGTGTTGTCTACCAACTACTATCATTTCATGCCCTGATTGTGCATGTGGTGACTCCTGGCTACATCATTAGTCCCAAAGTGGTGCACAGGTTGCTTGTGTCCACCCATGACCCCTACAGCCTGCAGCTACCCAAACTGTGTGAGACACCATTTTTGGACAGAAGGTTATTTTTCAGTAAGTAGTTGCAACTTCTGGGAGTCACTGGCTGACTAACTGCGCCTGTACACATGTCGTACACAAAGCTGTGACACTCAAATGCATTCCCAATTACACCATCCTCAAGGCCAATCCACCCAGTATGCTTCTACACTTACCTCCCAACATGACACTGCTGTACAGCTCCCATATTGCCTGCTGGTCTGACTGAAGAGAGATAGGGAAACATGGTCTCAGCAGGGAGAACTCCATCACATGTATGTGTACAGCAACTCTAATTTCTGTTTGAGCCTCCAGACCTCAGGACACACCTGGCTGTATAGATGAGATGCCTGATTAATGCCAACTGCCATTAGCTGTATCCATGGCAACACTATCAGCCCCCTTGGTGCAGCTGTAGCCTATTGGGAGCTAGGTTGACATAAAATGCTGGCCTCTGTGAATGTCCAATGGAGTCATTGAGTTGGTGAGATAGTAAAGAATCTATACTCTTGTCCTAAGCTGCAGTCACAGAGTGAAATATGGGGGTCTCTTAGCTCCATGCACAGTGTGCACATACAGGTATGTCCATCTCAGGCACATCTGCACACAATATTCACCATCTCAGCACTGGCTACTGATCACTGACCATAGCAGTCAGTATGCATTATGTATTACTCCATAACAACAACCAGCCTTATATTTACAGAGAGGACATGTTTTGGTTTGACTTATTGCAAATAAGGACACTGACCTCTGAATGGTCCCAGCACAACTCCAGCTGGAGGAATGTGCCACAGGATATCATGTTGGTCTCTGCATTGCCTTCCACCATGTGGGAAGGCAATGCCTGGAGGTGAGTGTTGGATCCTATACATGAGTTGAATGTGCCCGTGATAGATGGTATAGCTGGCCAGAGGCTCTGTTCAGATGCACAGAAGCTCTGAGGGACTACTCAGTCTCTGCATGTTTCACATCAGAGGCCCTGCATGACAGCCTCACCCACTCTCCACGAATACTGAGTGTGACAGCCACAAGGACATTATCAGAGTACAAAGCTGGGAATTGGTGGTGTATGTGTAGCCAGCAACTAATCCCAAATCCAACCTGCCATGCTTCCAAGTGCTCTTAGGCAGGGAGGAACTGCATCCAAAGCATGGGAGAGCGCATGTGCTCCACTGGCCATTTTTGCAGAGTCCATAGCCAGGAACATGACCTAATATGGGAGCAGAGCACTATATTCAATGCTCACTGCCACACACTGTGTAGGGGGGACACAGTCCTCTGGTATGTGACAGATATAGGCCACTGTGGGCCAACATGCACTTGCAGCATGTCTCTGGGCCACTTTCCAGTGCTCTTTGCATTATATTAGCAGTCCCCAAGTTCAAACCAAAAGGGTATACAAATGAACAACAGAGGATTCTGGGTATTGTCTAAAACAGAACAGTTTGCACAGTGTGTATATGAGTCAGAGGTTATCTAAACGGCTGGGCCACCTTAATGTGGATCTTGCACGAGCATGACCTGAATGCACACATCTGTTCATGCTGAGAGGCCACGCTCACGGCTATGTAGCCACATTTAGTGTCAAGTTGCAGTGACAGGGATGCTGTTTCTTTATGGCAGTCCTGTCATTAGCCAGGCTGCTGGATGTCCATGGTGTTTGTACGAAGCCAACATCTTCATGGTGGCTATATATACATGCAGTGGGTGGTGACTAGCAGGCTGGGCACTGCTGGTATATGAGTGGTTGATATAGCCCACTGTTGCACAACATATGTGAGATGACTGGGATTGATCTTGCTGATTAGATGTCTCAAAAAGAGAGGAGAGCAGCTTTTATTGGGCTGCTGGTCAGGTAAACGATTCTCGTGTAATATCTTCTGTAATATTATAGGGCTGGAGCAGTTGTTTCCAAGGAACCTGAATGCGGTGAGTGTTGTCTAGGCAGGAACGGGACAGGGGGTGCTGACGCCTACCTACAGCTGCTCCAGATTTAGAACATTACAAAATATATTATTCGAGATTCGTTTACCAATGGGTGCAGGATGAAAAGGCCAGATAAGACATGCCACTCCAATATGCTGCAGTTATGCAGGATATCAAATGGCTAGCATTACATATCACATTCAACAGCTATTCTGCCATTGAAATAGGTCTTCTCCAGAACCTGGAGAGACCATCTATTGTAGTGCACAGGCTGGGGACCAGGTGATGTGTGTCCTTCCTCACATTCAGTGTGGCCAGTGAAAAGGGACATTTGTACATCTGGTGGCAATTATGTCCATGAAGCACACAATGTGCATTCATATTACAGAGCCTCCCACATTATCCTCACACTAACTGTCTAACATGTCAGGGACATATTATGTGACATGTCCATCAGCTATTACTTTTGTTCCCATCCAGCAGCTTAAATGTAACTGGCAGATAGGCTCCCTTATCCTTTGTTAGGGCAACTGGCCTTATTGAGAGTTAAGGTGCACGCTTTGCACCTTACCACCCGATGTCCTATTATCACACAATAACCGGCCACAAGCGCCCTTACTACCAGAACACCAACACCTCGCCCCAACCTTTAACGCACGTTGTGACCCGTAACAATGTCATTTTGAGCTCCCAAATGGTGTGCCCTTACAGTCTTTAGTAATCATACCTCTAAGTGTATCCATGGTAATTGCAACATTGACAATTAACACTCAGTATATACCCCCATGCTAACTACAATGTGTGGGCAGTCACCCACTCTTCACCCCTAACTTGCCCAGTCGCTGTCCCATTGCATGATGTGTAGTTAATGCAGGCATTAGCATGTGGTGACTCTCATGCCAGAGTGGTAACAGAGTGGGCTTGTGCTAATAGTTACAGAAGCACATTTACTAAACCACGCTAACTGGGTAGTGTTCGATTAGGCAGAGACAGGGTAGGTTGGGGAGGAACGTGGGCATTGATGTGCACCATGGATAATGCAGGCATTATGGGTACATGCTAAACTCTATTCAGATATTTTTCTGTGCCTGTTCAGTATCTAGTTTATTGTTTGTTTATTTGTTTTATATATTTTTTTGTTTTGTTAGTGTGTGTCCTACCTAGCTCCTACCCTCTGCAGTGCTGTGACTTCCTTCTCACCACTTTATTGCCTCTATTTTCTGACTAGTTCTAGATGACTGCACATTTTGTTGTGTGTTTTTCTCTCCTTTTCCCTATTCCTCTACAAGGCCTCCCTAGTTGGTATTTTAAGTTCTCAGTTATTTACCTTGCCTGAGCTTTTACTAGGGCACTTTCTGTGGACTCTGGCTGCTTTCACTTGCTTGCATTCAGCACTTGCCCCCCCCCCCCCCCTCTTGTTCAGCTGTGCCTCTCTGTTTTCAGCTGTGTGTCTTATTATCCTTATTATCCCACCTCCCTCCCCACAACCCACCCTCCCCATGGTTTATAGTTTCTTATTGCTGCTCATTACTACGATTATTCACAGGTGTGCCTTATCCCCTGCAATCTCTACCATTTATCCTTTTATGTCCTCTGACCTCTGTGCTCTTCTCTAGCTCTCTCTTTATGGCTCCTCATCACTTTCTCTTCCTATTGCTCATAGTCCCTTATTTTTTCCTGCCTACCAATACCTTCAAGCACCTCCCGCTTATCTCCCCTTTACCATCCTCGCTTCCCCCACCATTTTGTCAGCTACCCTATCATAAGTCCTTCCACTTTCTCATTCTCATCCAGCCATCTCCTCTCTCCTCTCAGAACAACCTCACCCTCATTACTGCTGTGCTGCCTCCTGTCTGCCCTGTACTCTTCTACTGCTTCCCCTTCTCTCTTCCAGAGATATCAACCCCAACTCCAGCCCCCGTAGACCTGTCCCACTCTCAAAGCAGTTCCTCACGCAACAGCTCAAACTGTATTCATATCCCTCTCTTCTCCCCCTCCTCTCCCCCTTTCTCATGTGCCTTGTGGAACGCACACTCCATCTCAAATAAACTTACTTGTACTCATGATCTCTTTATCTCTAATTGCTCTCCATCTCCTTGCTCTAATGGAGACCTGGCTCCTCCCTGAGGACTCAGCTTCAGTCGCTGCTCTCTGTCATGGCGGCTATCAATTCTCCCACGTGCCTCACCCCATTTGCCGTGGTGGAGGTGTTGGACTTCTATTCTCTCCTTCCTGTCAGTTTCAACTCCTCCTTCTGCTTCACTCTCACACCTTTCCCTCCTTTGAAATCCACTCCATCCAGCTTTTTACCCCACTAGCTCTCTGATTAGCTGTTATTTATTGACCTCCTGACATGTCTACCACTACCTTTCTCTCTGACTTTGACTCATGGCTTTCCTTCTTTCTGGATTCATCTTCTCCCTCCCTTATTCTTAGGGATTTTAACATTCATGTTGATACCCCTCTAACCCTTCTGCTTTAAAGCTCCTCTCCCTTACCTCATCATTCAACCTCCAGCATTGCTCTACTGCCCCTACTCACCAACAAGGCCACTGCCTTGATCTTGTATCTTTCTCTAATTACCTACCCTCAAACCTCTGTACCTCACTTCTTCCTTTATCAGACCATCACCTGCTAAGCTTCACTCTTCATCACTCACCACCTCAACCTCGCCCTGTCTCCTCCAACCTCTTCAGAAATCTTTATGATATTGACCTGTTGACTCTTTCCTTCACTGTCTGATCACCTCTTTCCTCCACTATGTCATCTGGGTCTGTTGAGGCAGTAGCTTCCTATACCACTCCACTCTCCTCTGCTCTGGATGATCTTGCTCCCCCCATGCCACATTCTGTGAGGCATACTATACCTCAACACTGGCTGTCTTCTACTACCCACTATCTACGTTCCTGCGCCTACTCAGTTGAGCAAGTTCGGCTCAAATCCTTCACCCTTGCGGACTTTGTACACTTCAAATTCATGCTTGTCTCTTTCCAGTCAGCCATAGCATTTGCCAAACAAGACTATTATGTCCATCTGACTAAATCTCTTGCCTCTGACCCTCACCGTCTCAACTCTAGACTCTTTCCTCAAGGTGCCTCTGCCTTCGACCCCTCCCTCCCTTTCTGCCCAAACCCTGACTGACTACTTCCATGACAAAATCTACAAGATCACACTCCGGTTCCCCACGAGGTCAGCTACTCCCCCTCCCCTCTCCCCTTCACTCCAAATTTTCCCCTCCTACCTCTGCTATCATTTTTTCCTTTTCTATGATCTCTGAGGAGGAAACCACTCAAGTTATTTCTTTATCCAAACTCACTACCTGCTCTTCTGATACTATTCCTACCCATCTCCTTAGCTCCATCTCTTCCACTATAGTCCCTTCTGTCTCTCATATTATCAACCTATTACTCTCCCCTGCAACTTTTCCTGCAGCCTTCAAGTATGCTGTGGTCACTCCTCTCCTCAAGAAACACTCACTAGACTCTACCTGTTCTTCTCACAATTGACCCATTTCCCTCCTCCCCTTCATTTCTAAACTACCTGAATGTGTGGTTCACCGCCATTGCCTCAACTTTCTCTCCTCTCATGCCCTTCTGGATCCTCTACAATCTGGCTTTTGTCCTTTACATTTGACCAAAACGGCTCTTGCCAAAGTATCCAGTGGCCTCTTCCTGGCAAAATCCAAGGGCCTTTACTTGATCCTCATCCTTCTTGACCTTTCTGATGTTTTTGACACTTTTAACCACTACCTTCTCCTTGATACCTTGTCCTCACTTGGTTTTAAGGGCTCTGTGCTATTCTGGTTCTCTTCTTAACTTTCCCATCATTCTTTCAGTGTTTGTTCTGCTGGAACCTCCTCTACTGCTATCCCGCTCTCAGTTGGTGTACCCCAAGGATTGGTCTTGGGTTCACTACTCCTTTTCTCTTTCTATACCCTTTCCCATGATGCACTCATCTCTTCCCATTGCTTTCAGTACCATCTCTACGCTGATGACTCCCAGATCTACCTCTCTACATCTGAAATATCTCTGGAAATCCAGGCCAGGATTTTTGCCTGCCTTTCTGACATTGCTGCTTGGATGCAGGGAGGAGTGGTCTAGTGGTTAGGACAAAGTACTTCAGGCCAGAGGGCTGGCGATTCAAGCCCCACCTGGGGACAGTAATCTCAGGCCAGAGAGACTGGGATTTCTAGTCCTGTAGGCACTCCTTGTGGTCTTGGGCAAGCCACTTAACCCTCCATTGCCCATGTTCCCTGTAAGTATTAGTGTATGTGTCTCATATCCCCTTGTGTTAAATGTATCCCCCAATTGACCGCTTTGACCCGGTGAAAAGCAGGATATAAATACAGCTAAATAAAATAAATAAATAAATGTCTCACTGCCACTTGAAATCAAACATGGCCAAAACTGAGCTGCTTATTTTTCCCCCTAAACCCTCCTCTCCCCTTTCTCCTTTCCCAGTCTCTGTGGATAGCTCTTTACTCTTCCCCGTTTCCTCAGCTGGCAACCTTGGGGTCGTCTTTGACTCTTTTCTTTTCTTCTCCACACACATCCAACTGATAGCTAAAACCTGCCATTTCTTTCTCTATAACATCAACAAACTTTGCCTATTCCTTTCTGAACACACTACTCAGATACTAATCCACTCTTTAATCACTTCCCATCTAGACTATTGTAACCTGCACCTTGCTGCTCTTCCTCTGAATGGTGGTGTACCCCAGAGATCTGTGCTGGGTCCGCTGCTTTTTAACATAGTCATAAATGACCTGGAAAAGGGAATAACGAGTGAAATTATCAGATTTGCAGATGACACAAAACTATTCAAAGTTGTTAAAACCCATGAGGATTGTGAAAAATTGCAAGAGGATCTTGATAAATTGGAAGACCGGGCATCAAAATGGCAGATGAAATTTAATGTGGACAAGTACAAAGTTATGCACAAAGGGAAGAACAACCCAAACTATGGTTACATGATGCAAGGTTCCACATTAGGAACCACCACCCAGGAAAAAAATTTAGGTGTCATTGTGGATAAAATGTTAAAACCCTCCGGCCAGTGTACAGTGGCGGCCAAGAGAGCAAATAGAATGTTAGGTATCATAAGGAAAGGAATGGAAAATAAAACAAAGGATATTATAATGCCTCTGTATCGTTCCATGGTGCGACCACACCTTAAATATTGTGTGCAATTCTGGTCGCCTTATCTTAAAAAGGATATAGCGTTATTAGAAAAAGTTCAGAGAAGAGCCACCAAAATGGGATGGAAGGATACTCCTATGAGGAAAGGCTAAAAAGGTTAGGGCTCTTTAACCTGGAAAAGAGACGGCTGAGGGGAGATATGATAGAAGTCTATAAATTAATGAACGGAGTGGAACGGGTAAACGTAGATCGATTGTTTACGTTATCAGAATATAGAAAGACTAGGGGACATGCAATGAAGCTACAGGGTAAACTATTTAAGACTAATAAAAGAAAATATTTTTTCACTCAATGTGTAATCAAACTCTGGAATTTGTTACCGGAGAATGTAGTAAAGGCTGTTAGTGTAGCTGGGTTTAAAAAAGGTTTGGACAAGTTCCTGGAGGAAAGGTCCATAAACCATTATTAAGAAGTGACCGAAGATATCAATGCTTGACCCAGTACAAGCATTGTGGAACTTGTGTCTCTTGGGGGAAACTGTTAGGTACATATGACCTAGATTGGCCACTGTTGGAAACAGAATACTGGGCTTGATGGACCTTGGTCTGACCCAATATGGCATATCTTATGTTCTTATGTTATGTTAAGGTTAGGGCTCTTTAACCTGGAAAAGATACGGCTGAGGGGAGATATGATCGAAGTCTATAAATTAATGAATGGAGTGGAACGGGTAAACGTAGATCGATTGTTTACATCATCAGAATATAGAAAGACTAGGGGACATGCAATGAAGCTACAGGGTAAACTATTCAAGACAAATAAAAGAAAAAAAAATTCACTCAACGTGCAATCAAACTCTTGAATTTGTTACCGGAGGATGTAGTAAAGGCTGTTAGTGTAGCTCGGTTTAAAAAAGGTTTGGACAAGTTTCTGGAGGAAAGATCCATAAATGATTATTAAAAAGGGACCCGGGATATCACTGCTTGACCCAATACAAGCATTGTGGAACCTGTGTCTCTTGGGGAAACTGCTAGGTACGTATGACCTAGATTGGTCACTGTTGGAAACAGTATACTGGGCTTGATGGACCTTGGTCTGACCCAGTATGGCATATCTTATGTTCTTATGTTCTCTCCCCTTCAATTTGTTCAACACTCTTCTGTGCGGCTAATCTTGCGCCAGTCTCGTCATGCTCATATTACCTCTCTTCTAGAGTCTGTTCATTGGCTTCATATCCATTTCCACATCCACTTCAAACTTCTCCTGCTGACCTATAAGGACATTCACTCTGCAGCTCCTCACTACCTTTCCTCTCTTATCTCTCACTACACCCTCCTCCGGAACTCCACTCTTCTAGCAAATTGCTTCTATCTGTGCCCTTCTCTTCTATTGCTAACTCCAGACTTCGCTCCTTTCACCTTTCTGCTCCTTATGCCTGGAACAAACTTCCCGAGTCTGTACATCAGGCGCCTTCTCTGACCCTTTTCAAATCCAGGCTGAAAACTCACTTCTTTGCTACCGCTTTCAGACTTGACTCACTTGATGTCCTTTGGGTTTCCTTACCAAATCCTCCTAGCTGTATCCAATGTCTACAGCTACTTTGTTGTCTGTCTCGACTAGATTGTAAGTTCCGATGAGCAGGATCCATCTTTTGCATGTGTCTGTGCAGCACTGTGTGCCTCTTGTTGCACTATACAAATGTTCAGTTGTAGTAGTAGTAAGCATAAATGTTGCAAAGCATACCAGTATCTATGTTGCCGCATGTTATTTGCATGATCACGGAAGAGGGACAGTCACACATTCCTACTGAATTTGGTGTGAGACTCAGTGCAGGTTTCATGGCCTGGCTGCAGGTTAACAGTGTGCCCTTTAGTAAACATGCCCCATGGTGCTCTAATTGCCACATCACTGCTTTGCATACTTTAGTGAAAGGGTCCCTTCATTCGTTTAGGTGGCTAAAAACATATGCAATTCAGCTATACAAATGCATATGCATGAATTAATTCACAGACAATGAATTTGTATGTGAAAAAATGCCTACTGTGCATAAAAGGCATGCTTTTAAAATGCATTTCTGAAAAAATCCACAAAAAACCCTAGAAAAATCAGACAAATCTATAAATCCACAAACAAATCTTTCTTGTTATTGTTTTGGTCATGCACATCCCTAATATTTTCTCAGTGGCTATGGAGAAAATTCCTATTTTCCCACCAAATTGAGCTAGGCTGAAAACTACTTGGTTTAAATTTCACCTCATTTGTTTTTCCCAGTTCTAGGGCATAGGTTTTGTTTTTTGTTTTTTGTTTTTTCCATGAAGCTTCTGTGGAAGGTCTTTTATTATGTTGGTTGCCCTTCTCTGTACTGAGTTACTTCCATCTGATGATGTAATTGCTTTAGGAATATTGTGCGGATGAAAATGATTTTGGTTTCATTTGCAATTGCAAGGAATACAGTAATTATTTTTCTTTGATATTTCACAATGGCTTTGAATATTTATCTTCCCAAAGTACATAGAACAATGTTCTTATCAAAGACATTCATATTATATAGTCCACAAATAAATACCATTATGAGAATCAGCAATGTATTTGAGATGGGAGTGGTAGAATGGGATGCATTTGCTACCTGAAAAACCACATGTAGGATGTTGTTATGAATGAGATGAAAATGCTTACCATTAAAAGTACTTATTTCACTCAAAGAAGCTCATCCATGAACCACTTAATGGCTTCTATAAAACACCGGCAAAGATTTCAAATAAAAATGAAGACTGAAAAAAGCATTAGCAGAGCCAAGCAGCCAACAAATGAATGGTATGTGGGCAGTTATTAATGGGATAAAGGTACTCAGTGTATGTTAATGAGAGTCTGTGTGATTCTAATCCTAGAATTTATATTGCAGTAGGATAGATTTTTAAACAACCGTTTTCATAGATTATGTCCACAAAGCACACTATAGGAATTATTTCCATTTAAACTTATACTGTACCTATTATGCACAAGATTCAGTGAACCTGAATGATTATATTACCATGATTGGTTCTTTATATGTTTGAGCCATGCAGTGGTGGAAGTTTGAACTGATCTTACAGTTTCAAGTCTCATGAGATGTTAAACAGCAAGACTGGCACAAACTTCCTGCACTGTGTGGCTCAAACAGGTGGTGGGGGAAATCAAACATCATCTTTTCAGGAGCTGCAACCAAATCAACGGCATGAAATCCGGGTGCCAGGCTGAAATCTCCAGGGAACATGGCACCTGAGATTTGTCAAACGCTGATGTAAATCATAGCAGAATCCATGAAAAGTAAGTCTGGATTTAGAATGTCTAATCTTCAGTCTGTATTTGTGAGATGCTGGTTCTGAGAGCAGTTCATTAGGTCAGCGAAGAAAGATAACTATTATAATTAAAAGAGAGATTTGGGATCAGAAACCATTAGGCAGATGAAATATAGGTAGAATTTGTTGATCAATAGTAGTAGTAATAGTAACAATACTTGTTTCATGGATTAATTTGTGCTAGCAAAATTAAGATTATACTCCACCACCTAGTTAAATTGCTTAGGCACTAAAACAATATAAATTGGTATTAGAAAAACAAATAAGGAGAGGAGCGAGAGAGAAGGTATTTATAATATTATTAATATTATAATATTATGGTTAAAAAAGCAAGTCAGTCGATTTTATTTAAGACCTTTTAGAGATATGCCAGATATTTGTGACCTAGACTGGTCACTGTCAGAGACAGGATGTGGCTTTGATAAACCTTGGTCTGACTCAAGTATTTTCTTACATCCTTGTGGTCCTAAAAGTATACTTGTATCCTGTGTAATAAAGCAAGGAAAAAGGCTGCTTAGGGCCTGATTCTGTCCCGCACGGCTATCCCCTTTGTATGTCCGGTCTGAGCTGGACATCCAAAGAGGATCGCAATTCTGATCCCGTGGGGCACGTCTAGCCCCACGGGATCAGAATCACGATCAGGCCTGTATGTACAGGCCAGGACTGCGATTCAATCCCAGCCTGCATGTACAGGCACTACCTGGATAGCTCAGTCAGGCTTTTAAATGGAGCTGTGTGCCATGGCATCATGTTTCCATGGCACCATGGCTCCATTTAAAAGCCGCAATGCCGGCCGCCACAGATAAAGGTTTATTCCCCGCAGCCCAACCCACGAACAGGCCTCTTAAGGCCAGGGTCGGGTTTCAGGAAATAAATCCTGGCCCCCCAACCCCTTCCGCGCCCCGAGGTTGTAAAAAAAAACATCTAGGGAAGATATTCCATCTCAGAGATGGAATAACTTCCCCGGCCATTTCGCCGGGCCTGGATGTACAGGGCCAGCAACCGCCCACTGCCCGCCCACTCTCTGCCCCTGGGCAGCCTCTTCCATGCCCCGACTAACTTCCCCACACAATCAGCGGGGAGCTAGTCGGGGGCTGACGCCGACACAAATAGCAGGGGTGAACGTTCCATTGGGACGTCCATCCCGCTATTAGTGTCTCAGAATAACCCCCTTAGTATGTGAGATTTTTCAAAATATAGAAACTATTTATGGAACTGTGCTAAAATAGCACAAGTTGAATGTGAAATTTCCCATGGGATTTATTAAACATATGTTCTGAAGTACTTTTAATAATCTGCTGTATTTTTCCATGCATGATGCCAGGAATCTTACATATTCCTAGCTAAGTAAAATGGGAAGGAAGGCTGCCATCCTGAGCCTACCATCTATTAAAGAGGTCAGTGTTTGAAAAGGAAGCATGTTTCACACCTTCATCTGACACTGTTAGATGTTAAAAAGTAGCACCTCTCTAAACCTTGCACTCTTGAAAATAGAGACACTCCCTGATCCCTTCTTGACACTTAAATATTCTTGGAGGTCTAATGCGGCAGGAGTGACTTCCAGTGATCCTGCCCTGGAGGCATTTTTTTTAATGGCCCTCTCACACTAACATTATGTAGGAACTTAGCAGCATATTTACTAAACTGTGGTAACCTCTTACAGCTATTGCACCATGATAGCTGAAAAAGGCCAGCAGTAAATTCCAAATCCCCATGTTATCTGCAGGGAGCATTTCCAGCTTTCCCCCTGCAGATACTATGGAGGTGTTGGACTTACCGTGGAGACCTGCAATACCTGTATCAGCAGTAGGATGGGAAGTCCTGTGGTTCTTGCTGATGCAGGCATCGCAGATCGCTCCAGTAAGTCAACGGAGAGGACAAGTAGCAATCGGATAAACAGAGCTCTTACTACCTCTGTCCCTTGATCACTACTGGCCCCCTGCTGATTTGATAATATTGTTGGTGTCACGGCACCGACAATAAAAAAAAAATGTGACTTTCCTTTCTTCAGCACTGATCCCACCAGACTGCTCCCAGTCTCTATTGGGAAATGTCCAAGGGGAACTGGAACATCCCCTCAAAATCTCAAATATCCAACTAGTCAATTGGATGCCCAAAGCCCCCCCCCCCCCCCCCCAATGCTTAAACTAAGCTCAACTAGCCAGGTGGGGTCCCTTTTATCTCCCTCCACCCATTCAAAACTAGCAATCCTGGTTAGTCAGTTTGCCTAAGGGGGCCCCCATCCCCTACTCTCCCTGTCAGAACCTTAGTTAAACCCCAGTGGTCCAGGTGGTGTTATCTACAGCCATGATGGAGTCCAACTTTGGCAGCTATCATGTGAAACATTTTGCGTCATGGCTGGCAACAATCGGAATACCTACTCATGATCTGATCCCATCCCCACCCCTTCAATGTGCAAAAGGCAGATATCGCAGAAAAGTGCCTGCATTTCTGTTTTTTGTCCACGTTAGCTCCTACTACCAGACAATAAATCTGCATTAGCCTCATGATAGCAACTAATGCCCTTTAGTAGACATCCCTCATGCTGTTAGAGGGTCATTGGAGGAGTAGCCTAGTGGTTAGCACACTGGCTTGCAGGCCAAGAGACTAAGGTTCAATTCCTACTAGTATGCCTTATGGCCTTGGGCAAATGACTTAACTCTCCATTGCCTCAGAAGCATCCAAGTTATCAATGTCCCTATTTAATGTACATTACCAAGTTTAAGTTACAATGTAAACCGCTTTGGCTAGATAATACAGTTGAATAAAAAAACCTGTTAAATAAATCATTTCCTAAGATGTTATTAACTGACTCCTAGTGGTACATTCAGATGAGATCAGCAACCTTAACATGCCTTCCTATAGCAGCATAAGATTAGTAAAGGAAGTTTGAACAGTAGTAATGGCATGCAGCTTTAATAAATAAATGAAATCTGATAACACTGATGCAAGCTATACTATTGGAATTGCCTTATACTTTTTTAACTTCTTCTTATTTTCTGGAATCCTGTGCCACACCTCTCTGTCCTGACCCAGAAATGTTGCACTTGCTCTCTGCCTAGGCAATGTCAGCTATAGCACCTTTACCTCCTCCTCCAGCTGATATTTCCCTTTTCCCAATTGCCACTACCTGCCTGCTGCTGTGTTGTCTTATCCTTTAACTGTATCTTGTCAAATTTTGAAGACCTTGCCTCCATGCACTCAAGTTATCTTCAAGTTAATCCAAGATATCCTAGATGTTTCCTTCCACTAACATCCAGAAGTTAAGAACGAGAGGGTGAGAGTAAAAATCGTGCAAGCTCAACATTCTGAAACAACTGCAAATGTGTGCTGAATACAGATGTGGTTCTATAACTCCCCATGATGTTGACATCATCATCACCTAGCTTTCATAGAGACTGTTAAAAGGTAGACACTTAGTTGGATCTTGGACCAGCCTAGAGACTGTGGTCGCTTCCTAGCATTTGAATTTCTGTCTAAAGTTACCTCTTCTGTGTCCCTGCAGTGTGTTGAGTACACCTGTGATTCTGAACCTTGTTGGTTGCATCATCTTCCAGTGTTCACAGGGTGCGAAAAGGTGGACCCCTAAGTTGGTCCTACCTGGTGCATCCTAGTGAAAGGGTATGTCAAAGCAGAATGCTCCTTAGTATGTTTCTTTGTAAGATATTTTGGGATAGGGTTTATAAGAGAAAGATGTTGTTAATTGGGTGAGGATGATATGAGAAAGTATGAGGTAGATGTGGGAGAGAGGACAAGGGTGGTGGGGGTTTTCATAGAAGGTGCTTGGTTCCCCTTAAGCAGGTGTTGCAGGAAATGGGGGAGCAGAGTTGTTTTGTTTATCGGCAAATGCAAGATCAGTGAAAAATAAATGCATATATTATCTGACCTGATTTAGAATGAGTGATCAGATTCATTACCGACACATGGCGACAAATTCAGAAGAGGTGGGAGTATTCTGAATTGCCCCTCTGGATATTTAATAAAGGGATGGAGTAATTACCCTCATTTGTAAAGACAAAAGGGTTATAACACTGTATGTGAAATTAGATGCTTTATAGGGCTTTGGATAAACTGGAAGGGATATGTTCATTGGGAATCTAATTGGTGTATTTTCCACTTGAGGTAGGTTAAACTCTATTTAACATGCTTTCTGGCATCATTATGTCCCTTAGTCTGAGATGTGGGATATTTTTGGTTCTGGGCAATTTAAATCTCCATGTAAATGTTCAGTTCAATGAGATGACTTAGGGCTTTGTGTCTGCTTTGTCTTCAGGTGGGTTGGAACAACTATTATTTTTTCCCATTCATCAAGGAAGACACACTTTAGATTTAATTTTTGGATTAGCTTCTCTCTGCAGGTATGCAGAATTATAGTTTAAATTCATGAGGTTTCCTGGTCTGATCATTAAGTTGTGCATTTTGATTTGACTGGGAAAGAGTATATCGGGATGTATATAAGTAAGGTGATACGGGATTATGACAACATGTCACAGATATTTGAACAGCTGCATGAGGTTTTAGGGAATATGGGAGATGTTTTAGCTGAAGAGAGTGAAACAATAGTATATAGAATTACCTTGTGTCTTGGACTTCTTTGACCCAGTTGGACAGTGTTAAGTGCCAAAGAGAGAGAGAATGATCAGTAATATTCTAGAAAGTTGCATAGCCAGAAGTGTTTATTTCAGAGATTGGAAAGGAGAGGGAGAAAAGCAGAGGATGACCCAGATAGAGCAGTTTGGAAAGAAGTTGTTAAGTAATGTCATTGCTGTATTTAGAAGAGTAAGGAGGTCATTTGAAAAGCATATCTGCATTTAAATAGCAGCATTTGGCATTTCAAAAAAACACTATTTACATGTGGAGATATTCCAGCAGATAGCGATTCCAATTTAACAATGGGAATACACATCTATTCAAACAAATCTCCCCACTGGCTTTCAAGCCTGCTCCTAAGTGAGCACAACTTTTTATAAAGTGCTTAAAATGAGGAAATGAGAGTTTTAATGTCCTTAATCCCCTGTGTATTTTTGTCTGTAATTTTGGGGAAAAAAACACCTTTTACGGCTTCTCTTGTTAATTGGCACCAGTTATACATGTAATATTTTAAAAGCGATCTGATAATATTGTTGGTGCCACGGCACGACAATAAAAAAATAAAAGGTGACTTTCCATGCTTTAGCACAGATCCCACCAGACAGCTCCCAATCTCTATTGAGAACTGTCCAAGGGGAATCGGACCATCCCCTCACAAACTCAAGTATCCGGCTAGTCAGTTGGATGCCCAAAGCTTATCCCCCTCCCAGTCCTTAAACTAAACCCAATTAGTCTATATGAATAAGTGCTAGCACTTACATGTGTAACTATGAAATCACCACTTTCATATATAAGTACTGGAACTTAGGGTCCCTTTTACTAAATGGTTCTAACCGGTTATTGTTCATTTTAGCATGCGGTAACTGGCTGCAGAGAATGCTAGTGGAGGCCTACTAGCTACCAGCTGCCAGAACACACATTAACTGGCAATCCAATGCTAATGTGGCAAGTGGACAGATTAGGGGCGGAGTGTTGGCGTGGAGAGCACATTATTGCATGATCACCATCAATATAGCAGTTAACGTGGGCACACCTAATGATTTTTAGGTGTCCCCATGTTAGTTGTGCTACACGTTAATCAACGTATTTGCACATTAACTGCTGGGAGCATGCTTTTCATGCCCCTGCTGGTTAACGTGGGGGGCTTTGCACATACTATGCATAAAAAATTCACGTTAAGTGCAAAACTTTAGTGGAATTTAGTGAATGGGCCACTTATAACTGGAAGCTGCCAAATGATGCTGCTTTTTTATTTCTATGTGTAGCTTTATGAAAATTGATATGCCTTCTATATGTGCCAACAAATACTGTACATATGTTTTTGCTGGCGTCCTTCTATGTATTTTGAAAAAGGTTCTATATTCAGCAATGTGAATGCCCTGACCTGGATGCCACATTTCCAATTGATCAGTCCCTATGCATAATAGAGTTTAAGTGGGATCATTTAACTGTTGCTCTTAACATAAATGTTAATAAGCCCTGAGAGTTATTCAGGAAAATATTTAAGTTATTAGGGAAATGAGGTAAGTCTTTAATGAGCTCCGATGAACTAATGCTGATTGCTTGATGGAATATTTTGTGAAGATTAGTGAGGGGAAAGAGGAGGGTGTTGCAGTTGTGAGCGATTCAGTGGGATAGACGGAACGTGGGAAAGTACGTACAGTTTAGTTGATTTTGACCTCTTGATTCAAAAGATCTAAAAGACCCTTTTCTTTTTGATCTGGGGGATCTGATGATATCATCTTGCAGTAGGATGGGTCTGGTGAATTCTTCACTGATTATGGATCAGTTACCAACTTGTCTAAAGGAGTCTGTGATTTCCCCATGTATGAAACAGGGGGTCCATTGTCACCCAATTGCTAGCAGTTCAAATATCTTTCTGAGACCCTGTGCCCAGCAAGTCCCTTCTTACATACGAGACTCGGCTCATTTTTTAGAAAAGATTGACTCAGTCTCTTCTCCTATTGAGAATGTTCTCTTGGCTTCATTAGATGTTGTAGCCCTCTATACCAACATTTCCCAAGAGGAGGCTTTAAATATAATAGCAGAGTTGGATTTACCACTACCATCTCGTTTACCGAAATCCTTTCTTCTACAGATGTTATCTCTGGTTTTGACCAAAAAATGTTTTCAGTTTGAAGAAAAATTTTACTACCAGATATATGGTATAGCAATGGGGGCAACCGTGGCCCCCTCCATAGCTACCTTATATCTAGCAGATTTTGAGAAGAAGGTGCTTTATCCATCAGAATGGTACAATAAAATAGATCTCTGGGTACGGTTTTTGGATGATGTTTTCTTTCTTTGGAAAGATACAGAGGAAGCCTTGCAAGGTTTTTTGGTTTGGCTTAATAGCCAAAAAGAAAAATTAGCCTTTACGTTGCATTCTCATACACATGAATTAGATTTTTTGGATATTACAATTTTCAAGCAAGATGCCAGGCTCTGCTCCACTCTGTACAGAAAACCGGTACAAAGAAACACTCTTTTGGACTTTTCAAGTTTTCATCCCCCGGCTTTGAAACGGGGATTGCCATATGGACAATTTCTTCGTCTCCGTCGGATTTGCAGCTCTCGGGAAGAATTTGAAAAACATGCACAGGAGTTAAAAATACGTTTGTTATCAAGAGGTTATCCAAACTCCATAGTTCGCCAGGCTCTTGTGAGAGCGCGAAATACTCATCGGGAGTGGCTGCGACTTCCGAGGAGACTTGAAGAGGATGACCACATTACAGGCATATTGCCGTATATGATTCATATTCCTAAAATCCGTGCTATTCTTTTACGTCATTGGCATATTTTGGCACTTCACCCTTGTTTTCAAAAATCTTTGCGAATTGCATACACTAGGGGTCCCAACATAGCTAACTTGATAAGTAAACCATGGATGAGTTTGGAATTATCTAACAATAATCTCCCACAGGGTCATTACAGATGTTTTAGAGGCTCAGCCTGTGCCCTCTGTCAGCAGACCATTGAGGGGGCGGATTGGTTGATTCCTACTACCACTATAAAACAATGTTCCCGATGGTCTACAACTTGTAGTTCAGTTTATGTGGTTTATATTCTGTTGTGCCCCTGTCCAAAGATCTATGTCGGACGGACCATCCGCAAGATGAAATTGAGGTTGCAAGAACATGCCTCGAGATTACGTAATTCGGTGCTTTCGGCACCAATAGTGCAACACTGTTTGGATTTCAATCACTCATTTTCCGACTTACAATGGAGGATCATTGATCATGTTCCACAGCATCCCCGTGGAGGGGACAGAGAGCAAAAATTACTATTATTAGAACAAAGTTGGATTTTTCGGTTAAAATCAGTGGAACCTACGGGCTAAACCAGGAACTTGATTGGGCTAGCCTACTATGATGTCATGGAGGCGGAGTTTAGCTTATTCTTTAAATGCCATGCGCTGTTTGAAGGATCCTGCTGAACAAGTTGAACTGAGGATTGATGAGACACCAGCTTGAAAGAATAAAGAAAATTCCTCCGTTATCTGCCACTAAATTGCGGATTGAATGAGAGATGAAATTCTCCGTGCTGGACTTCATTTTCGATAAGTAAAATATAGAGCGGAAAGTAAAGCGTTGAAACAGGGCCGGAAAGGGAAGAACGGCTCAAAACGCAGTACTGTGTTCGTTTGAATTCTGCACTTAAGTTATTTATAAGGTATTGGGTATATGTGTAGTAGCATAGGATAAGGTATGCAATTACTTCACATGGTTTTATACAGTGGTTAGGTTACCACCTTGAATGATTAAAAGGGAAGTTACGCCTCAGGAGGGAGTAATCTCTCACGGCAAAAACTTCCGACAAAAATAAGTATACGGTATGCTTCAGTTACTGTGGGTTCACTCTAAGTTTGGTAATATATAATAGCAGTTAAAATATGGCAAAGTTAATAGAGAAGGCAGTGACTTGTCCGATTAAAGAATTTTTTGAAAAGTTAATGAGTTTGATCTGTGCCCTGCTGATTTCAGACACAGAGAGCATTTTGGTAGTGAGACATGATGATGTTTGTCACAGAATGGCAATTAATGTGCTGACTGTTTTTGGTGCTACTGGATTTCTCCAGGTCTTTTGATATAGTTGATCACAGGATACTGCTGGACAGATACAGATGGCTGGGGTAAATGTTACAGTCTCTTCGTTATTTTTATCCAGCTGTTGCTGTGTGCTACAGATGACTGGGATTAATATGAAGATCTTTATTAGACTGTCTCGCAGGGTTCAACCCTCTCCCCTTTAACATTTTCATGCACTCCTTAGGTGGGATGCTTATTTCTCCATTTAGTACATGCAGACAATATTCAGCTAGTAGTTTCCCTGGTAAATAACGTGAAAGAGTTTGGGGAATCTGAATACATTTTTGGTGGACCATTATAAGGTAGATGAGGGACAGTCAGCTGATTGCAAATCATACTAAGACTGAAATGTTATATGGTGGTTTAGTACAGTGGTTCTCAACCCATTTCTCATAACACACCTAGCCCATCAGGTTTTCAGGATAACCTTAATGAATATGCATGAGATAGATTTGCAAACACTGCCTCTATCATCCTGAAAATCTGACTGGCTAGGTATGTCCGAAGGACGGGGTTGACAGGGTTGACGGGATTGAGGTATAGTGGATTGGCAAAATGTGCAGATCTTCTTGGTGGTTGATGGCTGTGTTATTACAGATTACCAGTTTGGGACAGAGATTTCATTTTAGTTGGAATCTCAGATGGTGCATATGTTACTGACAGCTTGAGGTTGGTTCAACAATTAAAGCCTTGTAATGATTTATTTAGCTCATACCTTGCCAGTAAGCTACAGCCAGATAAAAGTAGTATTTCCCTTTCCTTGGGGATTGTACTTGAGGTAATGGAGGGTTAAGTGACTTGTCCAAGGCCCCGAGCAGTGCCAGTGGGATTTGAACCCTGGTCTCTGGTTGCCAGGCTGCTCTCTAACTACTCATTTCTACATCAGCCATATTCAAATATTTTTTTTCTAATATCTAAAATGTTAAAACCAGAAGTAATGGAGACATACATTTATCCTATCTTAGTATCTGACCATGCCGCATGTCTATTACTTTATCAGGCAAGTTTACAGATGTTAAAGATAAACAATGATGTCTTAATACATGTATTACAGTATGAGAATTTTTCTAAGTCCTGCTTAGGCTGGACTAAAAACTACTCTCTGAATTTTGCTGTGATTTGGGATGCTTATAAGGTTTATATAAGAGGGAAGTCTATTACCTATAGTGCCTGAGAAAAGAAGGCAATTTGGGCCAAGTTTAACTCGTTATCAGCAGAAACTGAAAAGCTGGAGAACAGGTACATTCAATGGTGACAGTGTCCTGATTCAGTTGCAGAAGCTGAAATATAACAAAATTGTGTGTCAAGAAATGGGGCACTGAGTTTTTTTCTCAAAGGCACAATATGTTTTTTTTATAACAAGTTTTTATTGATTTTTCAGTAAAAAAGGAAAACCATACACAAGGAAAACAAAGACCCCCCTATATATAACAACCCATTCAACAATCAAAAGGCATCAACATATCAATTTCCCCATCAAAACTGTTACCCCCATTCTCCACTCTATGCCTGATAACAGCAATGATAATTCATTTTTCCATTATACAAAGTACAAGTGGGATAAAATATATCCAGTAAATGAAGTATGTCACATTATGGATCCATAGACACAATTATTTATACAAATATGGACACCCACAAAAATAATTTGGGCTGACTTAAATTAGATTAAATCATCTGAAAGTAGGTATACCCAAACAATTCCCCCCCCCCCCTGCCAATTGTGCTTTCACACACATCCACTGCTCATAAGGTTTCCATATCTTCTTTTTTTTTTAAATTTCTTTATTTATATTTTTCAACAAAATACAAACGGAAGAGCAAAACAGAAAAGCTATACCCAGGTTGTAGTAAAAATTAAACTATACAAATCTTCTCTGTGACATAACATATTTAAAGACAAAACACAGCCCACCCCACCTTTTCCCTCCCATTGTCCTACGATCATCAGGAACCAAATGAAAAAAGAAAGCAGAGAGCATTCTGTAAACCTACAAGGCCTGCAAGGGCTATAAAGGAGCCAGAACTCCATTACGGAGACACATAAATGTAAATGCGTCATCATAAATGTCTACCAAACTCAGTAGTATGCTTAAGCACTCATAGCTTACAGAAATAACTCGGTGTTGTAGCCTTTCATTTAACATTATAGAACAGCTTCTCAAGTGCTTTTAAAGTATGGCTACATCTATAGCCCAATAAACGAGCAAAGGCCCCGTCATATGATCAAACACAATGAATCACCCTATTTTAATAAGAAAAGAAAAGGAAAAGAAAATAGAAAACAATCCAGGGGGGCTATATATATATAAAACACAAAACTCAGCGGGTGAGCCCACTAGGACAAGATAGAAATGGAGGGCTCAGTGACCCACATTCCTGCAATACTCAGAAAATCACATCTTGCCCACCTTCCATCGTAAAAGTAGAAATAATGTCTTATAGACAAAACAGCGCAAATGTCTCAAGAAATAGCAGTGTAACACGCTTATATGTCGCTTCTGTGTGGATAGTTCGCCTTCTCACGATCACAGGCTAGTCGACCGCCCAAAAAACAAGCACCGTAAAACTGTGGCAAACAGAAGATACAATATGTCCTTCACTGCATCATCGCCGACTCCATAGCTTCCAGAAATGCACATAAATCTCTAGGATCATCAAAAGTCTTGGTCTGGTTGTGCAGCGTGACTTTCATGTGAGCAGGATATAGCAATCCAAAATGAGCCTTCAGTTATATCAAGACTCCCTCTCTAATCCACCGTGGCCTTCGTAAAGTCCGGAAAGAACAGGAGTTTGTGCCCCTGATATTCCAAAGCTGTGGGTGCTCTGGCAGCTCCCATTATCTGCAACATTTGTTGAAAGCATAGAACTTTCAGGATAATTGGGCGTGGACGCTTGTTCATGGCCTTGGATTGCATAGTCACTCTGGACACGCTCAATCTCAAATGGCATAGTGAAATTCAACTTTAACACATCTGGAATCATAGCCTGCAGAAAGGATATTAAATCATTCCCCTCTGCTCCTTCAGGAACTCCTAGCACCCTTATGTTGTTTTGCTGCGAGCAGTTTTTGCCATCTTCCACCTCTCTTTGTAGTGAGCGAATCAACTTGACCTGCTTCTCGATGGCCTCAAGTCTCTCCTCATGCGATGCCACCACCCTCTCTACCTTCTCCAAACGGGTCGTGTTTGCCTCCAACGAAGATCTCAAAGCATTGATTTCTTGCATTGCTCTTAGCGATTTTCCATTGGCTTTGACCATTTCTTTGACTATCCGAATCTCAGGCAAGATCTCCTGCAAGGTCTCAGGGCCATCTTGGATGACCGCCATTTTGCGAGGTGAGAGAGGTTTCGTCTTGGATCTATTTGCGCTAGCATTTTGAGAAAGTGGAAATCCAACCACATCTGCTTGGAATCTGACATATCCGGGATCAAATGGCAACCACTTAGGTGGGAACTATATGATCAAATATTGCATAAAACAGGATTCTTGTCTTTGCCCTCCAGAGCACCGCTCTTACACATCCATCTTGACCAGATATCAGGCTCCACCCCCCAGGTTTCCATATCTTCTGAAATACTTCCATTCTATAGCTATTAAAGGCTGTCAATTCACACATCCTATAAATATAGTCTAGGTGATCTAGGATTCTGTTGACGTCCAACAGTGTATTATTCTTCCATTCTTGGGCAATCTCCATTCTCACAGCAATAGGAAAGAAATTCGCAAAAATCCCTACCTCCCCACCCCTCTCATTCCCCCAGACATTTAACAACATACATAATGGGGTTAGCTCCACTGCACATCTTACTATTTCCTGAACCATGGTCCCCATCCACTTCCATCCACTTTTTGTTAGCGGGCAATTCCACCAAACATGCATGTAATCCCTTACTGCCCCATACCCCTTCCAATACAGGCAGCTTCTCCTTCCTGCATCTTACTAAGCCTGCTAAGGGACAAATACATCCTATAGAGCATCTTATAGCACTACGTTTGTATAGCTGCTGCAACTGACACCACCCGGATAGTCTCATATATTATCTTCCAATGGCCATCATCCCATTCTCACCCTAAATCCCTCTCCCAAGCCTCCATATACTTTTCCTTAACAATGGGTTCCCCCTTCATTTATACAACTTGAGAACCACTCCCTCCATATTACTGAAGGATCGATATAATTTCTCATAAGGAGGCTCAGCTGTTCCCAAAACTCCTTTGAGTTTCTTTTGGTATAGAAAACATATTACTTGCAAATGGGCATACCGCTCCCTCTCTCCCAGCCCATACTCCCCCTGGAGTTCCTCAAAGGTTTTTGGTTGTCTCCCTTCCTGAATAACTTGCCCCATGCATTCCAACCCCCGCTCAGCCCACTTTTGTAACCACTATGAGGCATTCCCTGACGGGAATCCCTTCAGGCTCCTATCCTTTGCAGACGTATCCCTTTCCCTTCCCCCATCAACCTATTTCATTCCTTCCTCCACATCTTTAACGGTTGTTCTGTAAAGGGGGTACTTCTTCCTCCCTTATGCTCTTCGAGTCCCCCCTCCCAGAGATTATCCATAAGATAGCCCTTCCCAGCTACCTCCTGCTCTATCTGACCCCATTATAGTCCATCTGCCCCCTTCCATCACCCCAGAATTGCCATAAAGTGTGCCACTTTATAAAACTCTGCCAAGTTGGGGACACACAGCCCCCCCTTCCTATAGTCTTATATATCACCCTCCGATTTACCCTTGGTGGGCACCAACACCAAATGAAGGAGAAAATGTGATTCTACAATGTCTTAAGCAATTTATCCGGTACCTCACTGGGTAGGGACAGAAATGGGAAAGTATCCTGGGCAACACATTCATCTTCACTATCGCAATCCTGCCCAGTCATGAGAAATCGGGGTTTTCCCACATATTCAAATCTTCCGTCAGCTGTCTCACAAGTAGCTCATAATTAAACCTTATGAAGTCCCATCAGCCCCTCCCCACAACCACTCCCATGAATCTAATATTACTTTGTGCCCACTGAAAAGGAACAGCAGTTATCAGATGTTTTCCAATCCAAGGTCCAGCTCCATTTTCAGAATCTCTGTTTTCCCTATGTTCATCTTATAACCTGAGACTTGTCTGTATAGACTTATCTCTTCCCTTAAATTTGGCAAAGAGGTGAGTGGTTGGCTTATTGTATAAATCACATCATTGACAAATAATGAGCTCTTGTTATTCCTGTGTTCCCACCTTTATCCCCTGTATATTTACCTGTCTCCATACCCTATCTGCCAAAGGTTCAATTAGTGGAGCAAAAAGTAATGGTGATAAGGGGCACCTTGTCATGTTCCTCCAGGCACCTTGTCGTGTTCCTCCAGGCACCTTGTCGTGTTCCTCGCTCTAGTGTAAACTCATTACAATATTTCTCATTAATTCTGATACACACTCATAGCTTCTTATAGTGGGCTTTTATCCATCCACAAAATGTATCTCTCACCTCCATTCATTGAAGAACTGTAAATATAAAGCTCCACTCCACTCCACTCTATCAAAAGCTCTTTCCGCATCCATGACTACCATTAAGGAGGGAACCTTATCCCTCTCAGCCAGATTCAGAATTTTCCTAATATTATCACTAGCTTGTCGCCTGGGAATAAACCCACAATGGTCCACCTCTATTATTATGTATGTGTGTGTGTGTGTGCCATTGAGTCAATGCTACCTCCTGGCAACTCCTGCATTTTCTTGGCAAGGTATGATTAGAAGTAGATTGCAGGCATTTCTTCAGAGGCAGTGGAGGGTAAAGTGACTTGCCCAAGGCCACAAGGAGTACCAGTAGGAAACAAATCTTGGTCTTTTGATCACCAGGCCACTGCGCTAATCACTAGGCTGCTCCTTCTCAGTGACTTTATACCTTTCATTCCCCCTTCTCCTTTCTCTTCTCCCTCTGCTCTTCTGTCCTTTGCTATCAATTATTGGCATTCCTTTCTGCTTTTACCCCAGCAGTCATTTGACTTTTGTACTGTATACCACTGTATGTCCTTTGATTTAAGCGGTATAGCAAATGTTTGAATAAAGATAAAGATTATGTGCTCCTATATCAACTGAAGAGATTCGTTGGGCAATTCAGGGCAGCTCTTTCCCCATATCTCATTACCTTATATCAAAGCTTTGTTAAGATCAGTGGTGCCAGGATGCCTTCACAGAGGCATCCATTCTTGTTTTAGAGAAACTAGGGCGCGACAGACAAAATGTTTTGTAAGCAATTATTTTCACATTACATTTATTAATCAGAATGCCAAGATATACACTAAGGGGGTTATTCTGTGCCACGAATAGCGGGGATGGCTGGCCCAATAGGATGTCCATCCCCACTATTCGTGCCTTCTCCTGGCCGTGACTAACCTCCCCGCTGGTTGTGCGGGGAAGTTAGACAGTGGCAGGGAAGAGGCGGAGTCTGGCAGTCGCCACCCCTGGACATACAGGGCTGATTCTAATGTCAGCCCTGTACGTCCAGGGCCAGCGACATGTGTGGGGAAGTTATTCTACCTCAGAGGTGGAATAACTTCCCTGGATGTTTTCAAAGTGTATGCCCAGGGCACAGATGGGGCAGGGGGTCCAGGGGACATTCCCCGCAGCCCGACCATGGCCAGAGGAGGCCAGATCGAGGATCGGGCTACAGGGAATAAACTTTATTTTGTGACGGCCGGCATCGCGGCTCTTCAATGGAGTGGCAGTGCCATGGCAACATGATGCCATGGTGCTGCAGCTCCGTTGGAGAGCCTGGCTAACCGGTTAGGATTGGGGCATGCCAGGGGCATTCCAGAATAGCAATATTGAGCCACTGCCCAGTTACCAACAAGTGGCAAAAGTCAGATGCAGTAAAGGTTGGTCTAACTTTTGCCACAGAAGCTAGGCAGCAGCTGAATAGTATCGCTGCCCAGTTAGCTTGTTGGCAATCCAGCTAACCTGGATATTCAATGCCAGGACCTGGATATGGCCTCAGCATTGAATTCCCTGGTTTAGAGTTCAGCTACAGTGGCTAGATTTGTTAGATTGGCTAGCCGCCACCATCTTAGGCTCCTACGATTTGGTCTTTAGGTTATCTACTGTCTTCCACACCTTGTATTGCATTAGTGCAGTCTCTGTGACCTCCCTCAGTATGGATCCTACATCTTGGTTTAGGGTGGTTAAAACTTGTGCATTTTTTCCTCAGATCCCTGAAGACTGTGTGTTGTACAGTGTACTCTTTCCCAACCCCTGAGCTACTTTCTCAAAGTTATTATGCACAAAGAAGTTTGCATCATCTCCTGACACCA
The DNA here is from genome assembly GCA_033557465.1 of Ichthyophis bannanicus. Lineage (NCBI taxonomy): Eukaryota > Metazoa > Chordata > Amphibia > Gymnophiona > Ichthyophiidae > Ichthyophis > Ichthyophis bannanicus. Next base: position 811,649,947 of record CM066033.1, on the reverse strand, counting down.
GTCCAGGTTCCTGTTCCTCAGCTACCTCAACTGCCTGCTCAGTCACCTCTCTGCTCTATACCCAGCATAGGACTCCAAATCTCCTCAGGCTCCCTTCTGGTCCTATTTTGAGCCTCCTGCTTCTTCATAAGCCATGGCTTCCTGGAGTGGAGGAGTAGCTTAGTGGTAAGAGAAGTAGCCTGGAAACCTAGGAAACCAGCTTTCAAATCCTACAGACACTCCTCATGGCCTTGGGAAAGTCCATTAACCCTCCATTGCCTTGGGTATAAACTTAAATTGTAAGCCCTCTGGAGCAGAGAAATACCTACTGAACCTGAATGTAACTGGCCTTGAACAACTACTAGAAAAACAAGCTAAATTCAAATATGCTTATTCCTTTGCCATTCCTATTTGTAATAATCCCTAGTCAGCTGCTGATCATGCCATGTGCTGGTCTGTTTCATCCATCATAGACTAATCTGGTTGAAGATTTCGACAGGAATAGAGAATGTTGATGAAGATGTGAGGGGTACCTTCTTCCTCACGGTTGAGTCTGGCAACTTTCTGATATCCTCTTGAGCCACTATGGGAGATTTTCTTCCCATACATATGAACAAAGCACCATGCTATAGACGGCAACAAACATCCTTACTCACTGCCTTGGAATTCAGTAAGGTACTGTGATTGAAGTGTGACAAGCATGTTTTACTTGCCCCTTTTTGAACTGACATTATTGTTGTAACAAGCTCTAGTTAATGATTCCCTCTGCTCAGTCTTGGATGTTGGAGATATTAGGAAAGAGAGCTTCTTCATGACTATCATTGTGCATACAAATACACCTCATCCTTATTTCAGAGTGAATATCTTCAGAACCAAACTGCCTTGCCGTAATCAAGGAGCAAGATTTATTTATTTATTTAACTGGTTTTCTGTACCGCTTTCTCCTTCAGTCAAAGTGGTTTACATTGAAACAAGTAAAAGAAACGAGAATGTTGCATTATAATGTTGTGGCATAAACATTTAACTGTTAGCATTAAAGCATAAACATAGAACTATTTACATTGCATGGTGTTGTGAGTATATTTATGGGCTTTTTGGGTGAGGGCCAACAATGGTTAAGGTTTGGTGGGAGGTCTGAACTTAATATCAGTAGGAGGGTGGGAATCCGTAGACGGGATGGAAGGATGGTTGAGTGGAGGTTGGTCTGTACTACATAATGGATCCAAAATATTTTGTGAATAGGTAAGTTGTCTGATCATGTAGTACATTAATATATCAAACAACTCATTTCAGTGATTGGTCTATAAATTTTATAAATGAGATTTGTTTTTTTTCCCGAGTTTCATCTCTTTTTGAAAATAGGACATTATTTTGGCTATTAGTCCTTGTGTACTTTAGATCAGTGATGCTCATACTTGTCCTTGCACCCTTCTCCCAAGCCATTCACAATAATTTTTCCATAATATCTCTCTATGCGTTAGATAAATGTGCAACTATTGAGGGAATCCTTATCTCTCGTGCATGTTCTTAGGGATGTCTGTAAAACCGCCTGGTTGGGGGCAGGAGAACCAGAGGACAGTTTTGAGCACTACTGACTTACATGCTACATATAGTAGTATCTGGCTACAAGTAAAATCATTTCATTTGCTAGGTCTTTTCTCCTGGTAGATCTTTATATTGCAGCAGGGAATCCAAATAAATGAAATTCAATTATTCGATAAAAGGTATTTAAATCACTTCAGTGCTTTGTTAGACAGTATCTTTTTTATGTTCACTTTGCATTCTTTTCTCTTTGTTCCCATTATCGGGGTTCATTTTTGCTTAATCTGTGCTCAGATGATCATTAAATGCCTGTCTTGTGATTGTGTGCTAACAATGGTGACTTCTTTTCAGTGTGTGTGTGTGTGTGTGTGTGTGTGTGTGTGTGTACTGTATCATGCATTCTTGTAGCTTTTGTACATTCTTTCTTGACTCTTCTTTGCAGGATTCAGAATGAAAGAAGCTTGAGCCATAAAGTTGTTTCATTAGATAAATGTTATCACGTCTGGCATACAACAGAGTTATCAAGTTAGCCATTTCCAGGAATGAGATTTGCATTCTAATGCACTGTGGGACCTGCAACACTGATTCCAATGGATAAAATCAGAGACTACAAATACCATACTGCATTTCAGTGAAAACTTAAAACCAGAACTGACAAAAAGTCTCACTCCTGGAAATGGCTAACTTGGCAACTCTGCATAAAAGTATCTGAGTTGGTTCAGATTATATGTGAACTATATCCAAAGCAGAGAAAGTACAAACCAAAACCTAGGGGCATGTTTACTAAAACCCCGGTAAAGTGCGGGCCGCGGTAGTGTGCGGGTGCCACATAAGGAGTGGGCGTTTCTTGCTGAAAAAGAAAATCCGGAATTTGCATATGCGCTAAGGTGCGTGCGCCCTTGTGCGCCCCGCACATTACCGCATCAGAAAGCTGCATGGGAGGCATAAGCAGCGCGCTGATATGCAAGCAGAAAAGCAGAGCCACAGCACAATGGTTAAGGCACCTACCAATGGTGCAGGGATCAGGGGTTCAATCCCCCACAGTGCCCAATGAAGACAGCTGGCTGAGGAGTTAATTTATGAGGCAGGTAAATAATGGGCAGCATACGGCAGTGCACTGATGGGCATAAGGCAGAGTGCTAATGTTTTTGGAGGCATTTTAATACTGAGCGGCATAAGTGGCGCGCTGATATATAAGCTGAAGAGCAGAGTCACAACACAATGGTTAAGGCACTTACCAATGGTGCAAGGATGAGAGGTGCAGGGGTCAGGGGTTCAATCCCCCACAGTGCCCAATGAAGACAGATGGCTGAGGCATTACTTTAGGAGCCAGGTTAATATTGGGCGGCATAAGGCGGCACGCTGATTTGCAATCACAGGAGCAAAGTCACAGCACAATGGTTAAGACACTGACCAATGGTGCAGGGAACAGGGGTTAAAGTGCCCAATGAACAAGGTTGGCTGAGGCATTATATATTATGGGGAAGAGTGGTTTAGGAGGCATGTTATTTTTCTTTTAATTATCACTACTAGCAAATGCACTCTCAAAGCGTGTTAACATAAGGCATCCTATAAGGCACATTTTAAAGTGCACTGTCAACCAAGGCACCCTAGAATGTTGCTTATAGGGCGCTTTAGAGGGTGCCGTATGAGGTACCGCAAGGTCAGAGTACTGTTTGTTATGGCAGCACTGTGCAGTGTAAGGAATGAAAAGCATAAGTAGGTGCGCTGACAGGCAAGGAGAAGCAGCAGTGGAGCACAATGGTTAAGGCACTGACTGCTGATACAGGGGTCATGAGTTTGCTCCCCAGTGTGCCTAATACGTAAGGCTGGCTGTGGCATCAGCTTTGCATTGTACATATTTGTTTCTGCAGCACTTATTTTTATTTTATTAATTGCTGCCAGCAAACACGCCCTCACGTGCCGTAAATGAAGGTACCGTATAAGGCACCCTATAAGGCACTCCATAGGGCACATTATAAATTGCACTGTCCACCACAGCACCCTAAAATGTCCCCTATAGGGCACCCTATAAGTTGTGCCACAGGATAATGTATAGTGCACCTTATATGGACGGGAACCATAAGGTGCCCTATAAAGCACCCTCAGCGGCACCTTATGGGTACAGTACGCTGAGGGTGTTTTTGCTGACATCAAAATATGTACATTAAAAAAAGATACTGCATTGGACAACCCTATTAAATAACCCCACTGTGGGTTTGAACCCATGACCGCTGCCGTCACAGGCAGTGAAGTAACCATTGGGCTACAGCTCTATAGCTACTAGCAAGCCCCTGGCTGGCTACAGAGAGCCTGCACGTCACCACACAGACAGTCTGCTGTGGTCACCAGGATAGGGTTAGCCCACCCATACCCATGATGCACTGCACATGCAAATCAGCTGTCCACAGATAAACACAAGATGGGCAATGCACCCCCACAGCACCTCAGCCTGGTAGGGGGAGGTGACCATGTGCACCCACACAGCAACTCGGCCTGGTAGGGGGTACTGACCGTGTGTTTTACTGGCACAGAGTAGCTACACACCATCACATTGTGCGGGTACTGTGCTCACCCTGATGGGGCAATGAGGCGCCCAGGACCAGGTCCACAACACCTTCCATGGCTGGAAGAGGCCATGCCAGAGGTCCAAAGCATTGTCAATGTGTGAGATAGGTAGTTTCTACATAAACACCTTGGATATCTCTGTCTGCTTCAGTCAGGTGTAGCCCCCATGGACCCCCAGGTGGGCCATGTACCACCAGCCCCTCCTCCAGGGCTGAGGGTGGCAAACAGGGTCTCCTATCTAATAGATCCACAATCTACCTCCCTGCAAAGGTGGCAGTAGAGGGGACCATCAACCCCCCCCCCCCCAGTCCTGCTGAGGAACAGACACCCCACAGCGCAGTCACTGCAGCTCTATACACATCCATAACACAATAGCAGACAGACAATAGGCTTGGATATGGTAAGCTGCACCCCACCGCTATCTGATATTCTCCTGCAGCAAGCCATCAGCCACTGCACCCTGCAAGCCACACCATCAAGACACATACCAGCTGCAAACAGTGTGCTAGTTAGTCCATAGTGCACATTTCCAGTGGAGATGCATGCACCCAGAACTAGGATGTCAGCATACACAGCAAGCAGATAAATCAGTGACTGGGCCCCAAAAGAAAACCCATATCTATCACATGAGAGAAATACTCTATAGCACTATGGGGGTGCCTAGCCATGCTGTGGTCACTGCACAGTCAGGGAGAGAGTGATCTCTCAGCAGGACATACTGAGGTCACCCTGTCTGTGTAGGTGGTGGCTGGGCACTAAAATGTCCCAGTCAGTGCCCTATGCCCTGTGCAGATGCACCCTGGCCAGACCACCCTGTCCGGCCTATACCCATGGTACCTTGCTCCTCATTATGCACATTGGCAGCCCAATACTGGCAACATTGCTGGCAGTGTGGGCTGTGGAAGGTGTTTGCAGCCACCACACACTGGATAGACAGACAGCCACCCCCACACCTATGCCAGCATTGTGCTACTATAGAGGAGTCCAGCAGCCATACCCACCACACCAGTCCTGGGCACAGTACAGGCATGGATATGGTACGCAATACTGTTGGGGGTCATCCCCAGGGTGATAAACACTGTCAGAGACCAGACCTGAAGCACACGCCGCAGACATCAGAATGATTGTTGTGATGGAGCTCAATCAGCAAACTGTGCTTAACGTAGGAATTGATATCTGCCAGTTATCATAGGAAACGTTTGCTAGCTGTGTACCGTATACCCAGGTGTAGGGTGGCATTGCTAAGGTATGCAACTGCTAGTATTGGGAGATACAGGCAGGGCCCAATGTCCTGCCTCTCCAGGAGGCATTGGCTAATGGGGCCTGTGGGGGGGTGTGTGGGTGTGTCTGGCCCTGTTGGCTGCTGCTTTACGGCAGAGTTCCCCAACTCCAGTCCTGGTGTTCCAAACACTGTTCTGGTTTTCATGCTGTCTCTCATAAATATGCATGAGCTACATCTGCATACCATGGGGGTGGTGCATAGATATGCAGCACAGGCATCTTTATTAGAGGCAGCATGGAACCTGAATGGTGTTGGGCCCTCCAGGACTGCATTTGGGAGACTCTGCTCTAGGTAATGCGGCTGTTTATGGTGTCTGTGTTTGGTGTGGTAAAATATAGGCGTATTAACCATGCGTATGTTCTCAGCAATAAAGGTTTGTCCTTACTATCACGGTTTAGTTGTGGGAAAAATATGTGGATAGGATTGGCAGTAGCCCCAGCTGGTCTTTGAAACTGTGACCTTCTGTTCTTGCACACACTGTCTGTGTGCACTGCACCACTGTGTTGCCACAGATATGCTGCATTCCCTGGGGAGTCCATGAATGTACATCCGACAGAGCCTGTCTGTTGCGGTGGACGGTGCCAGCCTGCACATGCCTAGGCCACTGTCTGCTGTGGCTTGCAGCCACTGCCCCCTCCGCCACCTGTACCCTTCCGCCAACATGCAGACATGTCCTTATCTGGGAAAACACTTATGACCTGATTGAGTTGTAGCACTCCAGGACTGAATTTGGGGGACTCGGCTGTAGGTAATGCCCATTGTTATGGTTTGTGTGCGGTGTAGGGTAAAATATAGGTGTTGGAACCATGCTTATGTTCTCTGCAATAAAGGAGTGTCTGTACTATCACTATTTGGTGGTGGGTAAAGCTATGGGGACTGGGTTGGCAGGAGCCCCAGTTGGGATTTGAACCTGTGACTCTCTGGTTCTACAGTCACTGGCTGTGTCTGCTGCACCACACTGTGGCCACAGAGATAGTGTAGTCCCTGGAGATAGGAAACCTGGCCGCACGAGTCAAACACCCTGCTCTGCACAATTTTACTGTGGGCTCATTTACCTTGTATGGGAACAAAAGTGCAAATAAACCTCAAAAATGACCTCCAAAAAAGGGAAGAAAAACCATCACCAAGCTGGGCAACAGTGATAGCAATGGGCAACATAAAAAACACTCCCAGGAAAGCTCCACTAAAATGAGGTGATTTTTGAAAGTGTCTACGGAGCGTAGACCCTTCCAAAAATCATTTCTTTTTTTTTAGCTTTCCTGGGAGTGTTTTTTATTGTTGCCCAGTGATATCACTGTTGCCCAGCTGAATTATAAATTTTTTCAATTTTTCTTGTGGTCATTTTAAGGTTTTATTTGAGATTTTGTTCTGTGCACATGTATCACACTGCTCACGTTATTTAGATTTCCCCGGTTTTGCTGTACATTGCTGATGGAAATGGTATCTCTTCCCTTTAAATCGGCTCTAACGCGAGGGTTTCACTTGCGGTATTTTTTTTGCCGAAATTCAGCCCCGCTCCTGTGCGGGGAGCCTCTCCCCTCCCACTCTCCACCCATTGACCCCGTCCCCCCGCCCCTCGGGAGCTTCCTCCATCTTAAAAATGCTTTTCCACGCCTCTATCGCACATCAGCGTGCCCCGCTCTTGTGCGGGCAGAGCGCACTTGTGTGGGGGGCGCGCACGCATGCGGGGCACCAAAAACGCACTATTAGCGTGTGCTAAGGTACATTTGCGCGGTTTAGTAAACATACCCCCTAGAGTTGAAATAGGAAATTAGTCACTGTGCGGGTAATGTTGTAACACGACACCTAGGTTAGGTAATGGAGAAGGCATTTATTGTGAGCCTATTTTCTAAAGGCAAGTAGGCACCTAGTAGCATAAGTCCTGCAGAGACTGCGCCTCGATTGCAGGCTGGGACGTTACGCCCGCTCGAGAGTAGATGTAAATGTCAGCGAGTATCATATGCGCATGCACATGTTCTGTGCAACCTTGCCTATGAATCCTCACAAACCCCTCTGTATGCCTACCCTAAACATATTCACCTGTTTGCCCCGTGCATACTTTTACATTTGCCCTAATTTTATGAGTCCATTTATGTGCCTAAAAAGAGGTGCAAAATAGTTTATAACATTTCCCTCCACTTGACTCGACTAAATTGAAACAATGGTGGCTCAAATTAGATCTCAGTACTGTATATATTCTGGGCTATTTGTTTCACCGGGATTGTAGTTACATTTGAAGATTCATATTATTTTTGAGTATATAGGGTTCTGCGTTGTTTTCAGTGTTATTCAAGATATATTTGCAATGCTTGTGTGGTATTTTACACAAGTCTGGAGTTCATTATTGCTTCTATGCAAATAATATCATAAGAACATAAGAGCATAAGATATGTCATACTGGATCAGACCAAGGGTCCATCAAACCCAGTATCCTGTTTTCAACAGTGGCCAATTCTCAGGTCACAAGTACCTGTCAAGTTCCTAAAAGGTATCCAGATTCCATGCAACTTGCCTAATGGGTTAGCAGTGGAGTTCCCTGGTCAACTTTAATCAACTTCAGCTCAAATCCCCCCTCCTTAATCATCCTCTCTCTTCCTTTCCCATGTGAACTTCACCTTTTTCCTCCTTGCATTCATCCCTCTCCCATCTCTCTTAAACACCCTCATCCTCATTTCCACCATTCCATCTCCTTTCTGCCTCACATTTTTCCCCTCCTTCTCCTTCTTTCATCTGGTGACATTAATCCTAACTTTGGCCCCCCAAGATTTTTCTTTCACTCCTGCTCCTCACTCAACCGTTCTAACCTTATCCATATTCCTCTCCTTTCTTCCTCCTCTCTCCCCTTTTCTTGTGCCTTACGGAATGCTCATTCCATAGCTAATAAACTCCCCTTTACCCATGATCTCTTCATTTCTAACTCTCTTCAACTTCTAGTTTTTACTGAAACCTGGCTCCTCCCTGATGACACTGCTTCGGTCGCTGCTCTTTCTCATGGCGGCTACCAATTCTCGTACACTCCTTGTGCCACTGGCCGCGGTGGTGGTGTGGGGTTTCTGTTTTCTCTTTCTTGACAATTTCAACCCCACCCTCTATCTCAGTCTCACTCCTTTTCCTCCTTTGAAGTCCACTCCATCTGCCTTTTTAATCCCTTACCTCTCCAGATAGCTGCTATCTATAGACTACCTGACAAGTTTATCTCTACTTTTCTCTCTGACTTTTATTTATTTATTTATTTTATTCACATTTATATACCGCATCTTCCAAGAGTTCAGTTGCGGTTTACAGTTAACAATAATTAACAAATCAAGTTTGTTTTACATGGAACATTACAATAAAACTTATTTACAAGGAACATCATATAAAGTATAGAACAAACAATGTGGTATAATACCGAACAGTGTGGAAACTATATACAAGTTATATATGAATATATATACATGGATTACATGGGGGAGGTCAGAGGATCATCATTGGAGAGTGCTATCTGTATAGGTTAAAGGTTTATTGCATAGAGCAACCGAATTGTCTATTTAACCTTTGTCTAGTGTAGATATTGAGTTATTTATGTTATAATGTTTGGTGAACAGATAGGTTTTCAGTTTCTTGTGTAGTTCTGTGATCTCTGTTAGCTTTCGTAGCTCCTCTGGAAGGGAATTCCAGATAGTAGGGGCTATGTGCGAAAATGCTCTATTGTTTGTTGATTTGTGGGCTTTTGTGAAATCTTTCGGGATTTTTAATCTGCATAGTTGTCCTTTTCTGTGTGTAGGCTTAGCTGGTTCTTTGTGTATTAAGTTACATAACATGGATGGGGCCAAAGCATATAAGGCTTTGAATGTTGTTATTATTGTTTTGTAGATTATTCTACTTTGAATTGGTAACCAATGAAGGGAGGCTAGTATTGGTGATATGTGTTGAAGGGAATTGATTTTCAATGTGATTCTAGCTGCAGCATTTTGTGCAAATTGCAATCGTTTTATACTTTGTTTTGTTAAGCCTATTAGGATTAGATTGGCAAAGTCAAAGTGTGGGGTTATTGTAGCTTGTATTATGTTGATAAAGTCCTGTGTGAAAACTAGTGGACGGAGTTGTTTAAGAGTTTAAAGTTTGAAATAGATTTTCTTTATGGTATTGCTGATGTGAGTTTCCATCGTAAGGTGTGTATCTAGTATGACACCTAGATATCTTATTTCCTTTTTTATTTTGATTTCTTGGTTTTGGAGTCTTATGTGTGATGGAGGGATATAGGTTCTGTTCTTGGTTACAATTAGAACTTCGGTTTTAGCGTGATTGATGTGGAGGTTTTGTGTTTTTAGCCAAGTTGTGACTTCATTATAGCAGTCCGATAAGAGTTGAATTGGTAGGTTGGGAATTGTGAATGGAATATAGAGCATAATATCATCTGCGTAGAGATGATATTGTACTCCAAAGCTTTTGAATATGTTGCAGACTGGTTTTATGTAAATATTGAAAAGTAGAGCTGACAGCGCTGAGCCTTGAGGTAATCCAATTTCTTGCTTGTAAGTGGTGGAGTTTTGATTTCCAATTCTTACATTTTGTGTTCTATCAGTTAGATAGGATGAGAACCATTTGTGTACTGTAGAGTTTAATCCTATTTGTTTTAAGTTATTGAGCATTATTGTGTGGTGTACACTATCGAACGCAGCTGATATGTCGATGAACAGTAGGATAAATGCCTGTTTAGGATTGTCAATCTCTCTTAGGAGTGCATCTATTAAAACTGTGAGGAGTGTTTCCACTCCATGGCAGGGCCGAAAGCCATATTGTTGCTCATCAAGAGGATAGGATGAGTCAAGAAAATCTTGTGTTTGTAATTGAACTACTTTTTCAATTATTTTGGCCAAAAAAGGTATGCTTGATATGGGTCTATATGACGTTGGGGATGTTTTATCCAGTTTGCTGTTTTTGAGGATTGGCCGGATTTGTGCGTGTTTAAGAGATGGTGGGAGGTAGCCTTGGGTAAGTGAGAGGTTTACTATTGAGAGAATGTAGGGCAATAAGATTGGTAGTGTGTTTTTTATCCAAGTTACTGGACATGGATCTAGATAAGACGTTGTGGTGTTGAGGCCAGAGATGATGTTTTTTAGTGTCTCTTTAGTTATAGGATGGAACTCTAACCATTCGTTTGTATGTTGGTGTGACAAGAAGATAGTGTTTATAGGTATTGATGGCAATTTTGCTTTGTTTTGATAATGTTGGGCTAAAGTTTGAACTGAGATGTCTGTGATTTCGCTGTCAGAAGTTTGGGGGTTGGTTAGATTTCTGACAATGGAGAATAACTCTCTTGGTCTGTTATATGATTTTGAGAGTATTTTGGCATAATATTCTTTTTTTGTGCTATCCAAGGTTTCTTTGTATTTAGTGAGTAGATTATTGTATATTTCTTTGTGTATCGTCAATTTGGATTTATGCCAGTTATGTTCTAGTTTTCTAAGGTTCCTTTTCATCTGATTTAGTGTAGTATTGAACCATGGTTTGGCATTGGTGTTAGAGTGGTTACTCTTTTTGTGTATTTGATTAGTTTTGGCGGCATTGTAGATGGTGTCATGCCAGTTTTTGACAGTGTCATCTAAATTTGTCTCTGTTGTGATGAGGTGGGGGATTGTTAAGTCAATAAATTCATCATTGTTAAACTTTTTAAATCTTGTGGTTGGGACATTTCTGATGTAATTTGATTCAAGGCTTTGTTTATTTCTTGATTCTTCTTCCCCTTCCCTTATTCTTTGTGACTTCAGCATTCATGTTGATAACCCTTCTGACCTCAATGCTTCCAAACTCCTTTCCCTTACCTCCTCATTTAACCTCCAGCTTTGATCTTCTGCCCCCACTCAACTGCACGGCCATTGCCTTAACCTTTTTTTCCTCTGAAATTGTTTACCCTCTAATTTCTGTATCTCAGCTCTTCTGTTATCTGACCATCACCTAGTTGGCTTCACTCTTCATCACTCCCTACCTCAATCTCACCCAGTTTCCTCCTACTTTTTTTAGGAATCTTCATGCTATTGATCCATTAGTTCTCTCCGCTATTGTCTCATCACTTCTCCTCTACTTTGTCTTCTAACTTAGTTGATGAGGCTAAAGTTTCCTATAATACTGCTCTCTCCTCTACCTTGGATTCTCTTGCTCCCCTATGTCCTGTGAGGCACACTATACCTCCGACCTGGCTGTATTCAACTACCCGCTGCTTTTGCTCCTGTGCCCACTCAGCTGAGTGCATTTGGCTCAAATCCCGCTCCCTTTCTGACTTTCTTCACTTCTAAGTAATGCTTACTTACTTCCAATTTGCCATAGCACTTGCCAAGCAAAACTACTATGTCCATCTAACTGACTCTCATTCCTCTGACTCCTGTCATCTCTTCTCTACTCTCAACTCTCTCCTCAAGGCACCTCTGCCTCCGACTTCCCACTTCTCTTTTTGCCCAAACATTTGATGACTATTTCCATGACAAAGTCCACAAGATTATACTCCAATTTCCTTTTAGATCAGCTTCATCCCCTCTTCCACCTCTTCAATACCAACGTTTCCCCTCAATCTCTGTTACCCTTTCTTCCTTTTTGAAGATCACGGAAGAGGAAAACTCTCATCTTCTTTCCTCCTCTAAACTTACTCCTGTTCCTCTGATCCTATCCCCAATCATCTCCTTAACTCCATCTCCTCCTCTGTCATCCCTTCCATCACACACATTTTCAACCTATCATTCTCTACTGCATCTTTCCTTGCAGGCTTCAAGCATGCTCTGGTCACACCTCTCCTCAAGAAATCTTCACTTAAGTCTACTTATCCTTCTAATTATCGACCCATTTCCCTTCTTCCATTCATATTCAAAATCCTTGAATGTGCAGTTCTCCGCCATTGCCTTGAATTTCTCTCCTCTCAAGACCTCCTAGATTCATTTCAATCTGGCTTTTGACCCTTATACTCCACTGAAATGCCCTTGCTAAAGTCTCCAGCAACTTATTCCTGGCTAAATCCAAAGGCCTTTACTCAGTCCTCATTCTTCTTGACCTTTCTACTGCTTTTGACACTGTTGACCATCACCTTCTCCTCGATACTTTGTCCTCACTTGGTTTTAGGGGCTCTGTACTGTCCTAGCTCTCTTCTTATCTCTCCAATCACGCATTCAGTGTCTGTTCTTACAAGTATTCCTCTACTGCTGTCCCTTTTTTAGTTGGTGTACCTCAAGGGTGTGTTCTAGGCCCTCTCCTTTTCTCTCTCTATACCCAGTCCTTTGGCCCTCTCATCTCCTCCCATGGCTTTCAATATCATTTTTATGCTGATGATTCTCAGGTCTATCTATCTACACCTGATATTTCTCTTACACTCCAAACATATATATATACATCTACCTGCCTATCTGACATCGCTACCTGGATGTTTCACCCCCATTTGAAATTGAACATGACCAAAACTGAAGCTCTTATTTTCCCCCTAAACCCTCTTCTCCCCTTCCTTCCTTCTCTGTCTGTTGATAGCACACTTCTGCTTCCTGTTTCCTCAGCCCGCAACCTTGGAGTCATCTAAGACCCCTCTCACTTTTTCTCCACACATATCCAACCTATCATTTCTTTCTCTACAACATTATCAAAATTTTCCCCTTCCTTTCTGAATACACTACTAAAACACGTATCCACTCTAGTCACTTCTTGCCTCGACTATTGCAACCTTCTCCTTGCTGGTTTCCCTCTGAGTCATCTTTCACCTCTTCAATCTGTTCAAAACTGTACTGTATGGCTAATCTTCCACCAGCCCCGATATACTCATATAACCTCTCTTCTCAAATCACTTCATTGGCTTTCCGTCATTTCCAAGTGCATTCATTTTATTGCTCCTCACTACCTTCCTCTCTCCTCCTCCTCTCTCCTCTCTCCTTTCTCCTCTCTCCTTACACTCTCCTCATGAACTCCACTAATTCCAGACTTCGATCCCTTCACCTTGCTGCTCCTTATGCCTAGAACAGATTACCTGTATCTTTATGTCAGGTTTCATCCATGCTAAAGGCTCACCTCTTTCAGGCCGCTTTTGGATCTTAACGAAATTCAGACAGAAAACTCAGAACTGCAACACTGCCATACATCTACATGCTGCCATATTAGCCCTCCCAGAAAAGTCTCAATAAAAATGTATAATGTTTGCTAAAACTTTTTAACATGCACTAATCAGTTCAATAAGGGTAATTTTGTAACAGGGTGCCTAGGTGTAAAGGTTGGGAAGGTGCCTTTATTTTAGTCTAATATATATATATATATATACCTAACTACTATACCTATGTTTCTGTATAAAATACTAGCACAAACCCTACAGCAAAAGAGCAGCAGCAGTCAAAGCAAAACAATAGATCCCGATAGTCACAAACTCAAAGAATCCTCAGAGTGTACTTTTAGCTGCATAAATTAGCAAGATTTAATATTTCAAAGTATGATGCCGTTATGCGTGTTTACAGGATTGCTGGTGAGGCGTGGTATTTTTATGATCATGATTGCTGAGTTTAATGATCAAAATCACAGGGTGAACATAAAGCTGAAGGTTGGCCTAGAACACCCAATACCCTTGCATTGGCCCTGAGTCTGAGTTGACTATATAAATCTACATGTAGTCTATGGTTCATAGCATGAAGATTACTGAAAGCCTCATTTGGTAAGTGCCTTACAAAGTCACTGGTCTATTTTCATTCTTTTTCAATGGCTGGAACAAGGCTGTGGAACACTCTGTCCTTCTGATCTTTCCTTATCATCCTACTAGACCAGTCCAGATGAGGAGATTATGCTCCCATCCAGTAGGTGGAGGCAGACCTGAGCAACTTTCAGTGATGTCATCACTTGGTACAGCACGGAGAGAAGACAGCATTATCTGCTTTCCACAAATGGCAAGATGCGTGGACTGGAACAGAAGGGAAAGATAGACCTGACTCTCCTCACCCACATAGGGTTGCCAACTGGATCAAGATTCACCCGACAGAGTTGATCCGGTTCAGAGCTTACCCCATTGCCTTTACGGACTTGTAGTTCTGATTTCCCAATTGGTTCTTCAAGAAAAGGAAAACTGCAAGTACCTGCAGGCAATGGGGTAAATCCAGGACTGGATCAACCCTGTCACGCAAATCTGGAACCAGTTGGCAACCCTACACCCACAGTGTGGTGCAGAGAACTTGGATTAAATCATGAAAAGCCCGACATACACAGCACAGGTACACCCATATCTCCTGGAGTGGACAGCTGCCCCATGTGCATGCTGTTTCCTATAGGTTACAAGCATTGGTGGGATGGAAGAAGAGCAGGAGAGCCCCACAGAGCCCCTGAGGGAGGGGGAGGGGGTCGATAAATTGGGCCCAGGCTCCCCCTTCCTCCTTGCTCTCCTTATTTTTGTTCCCTTTGTTTTTATTTTTGGTGATTTTTTTTCTTAAGTCCCCTTTTCCCCAATGGGAGGTAATCAGTTTTCTGCTGCTATGATTAAAACAGCTTCAAATTAGAAAAGATTAAAAGACCTTTCTCAGCCGGGTCTGCCTAAGCCTGTGTATGTACTGGGGCCTCCATAACAGGGTTTCTCTGGTTGGTCTGACTGGCTTCAGGATTCCTTTTTTTTTGAGACTCCCTTTTCGCTGTAGCTCTGTGGCCTTTTTCCCATTCCTTTTTCAGTTTTTTTTCTTCTTGTTGCTGTTTTTTTCCATTCTGCCCGAAGCAATCTGTGGGCCTTAGTGTTTTTTTGCTGTGGCTGCTGTTTTTTACCCCTGTTAGAACTGCAGTGCCCAGGACATTTTGCGGCCAGCATCCAGATACCCCACAGGGCCCAGGGACTCGATGACTACTTATAACCCCTGCTGCTCCTTTTTGAGTTTTATTTTAGCCAGTAATCTCTACAACCACTTCAGGTGGTGGCTTGTGCCTGATGAGAGTGGAGCATGGTAACATGCCACTAGTTGCATGCCTGGACCCTTAGGAGAGACCATTTGGGCCCCAGAGCCCCACTTGTCGAACAGCTTGTGCTTCAGCTCTTGAAACAGCTCTTGCACTGTATTTGGTTGGTTAACTGCTTGGCAGCTGCCTCTGGGGGCATTTGGGCCCAGCCCTACCCTCAAGGATCTGGGGCCTATGAGCACTCTTCTCACAGGTGGCGAGAGAGGCCATGACCCCTGCTTCATCTTTGCACTTCTCTGTTACTCTGCAAGCCCAGCCTCCCCATGCGGGGGTTGGATGAAGAGCTCGAGGACAGATCTGACCATTGAAAGGTAAGTTGGAGGAGGATAGAGTCCTAGAGACCATGTAGAATCCCCTAAGTATCCTCCTTTTTTTGGCTAGGCCCTGTTTAGGGCTGCACAGGACATTACAGTGGCTCTGCAAACTGGAGAGCTGGCTTGAGGTTGAGGTAAACAGGCGGTTCCTTTTCAATCTATTCATAGTTCTCTACAGTGGTTCAGGGGCTTCTCGATGGTGACAAAATGTATTACTTTCCCAGAGGATCTCTAAAGGTAAAAAAGGGACTGTTGTAGTTGTTGATATGGAAGGAATTGAAGATTCGAGGATCGCCAATGTAACACCAATTTTTAAAAAGGGTTCCAGGGGTGATCCGGGAAACTACAGACCGGTGAGCCTGATGTCAGTACCGGGAAAAATGGTAGAAACCATCATAAAAAATAAAATTATTCAGCATGTAGATAGTCACAACCTAATGGGAGACAGCCAACATGGCTTTAGACAAGGAAGATCTTGTCTTACTAATCTGTTATGTTTTTTTGAAGGAGTGAATAAAAAGGTGGACAAAGGTGAGTCAGTTGATATTGTGTATCTGGACTTTCAGAAAGCCTTTGACAAGGTCCCTCATCAGAGACTTTTGGCAAAACTAAAGAGTCATGGGATAGGAGGCAGTGTACTATTGTGGATCAGGAACTGGTTAAAAGATAGAAAGCAGAGGGTAGGTCTAAATGGCCAATTTTCCCAATGGAGAAAGGGGAATAGTGATGAACCCCAGGGATCTGTGCTGGGTCCGCTGCTTTATGACATATTCATAAATGACCTGGAAAGTGGAATAACGAGTGAGGTTATCAAATTTGCAGATGACACAAAACTATTTAAAGTTGATAAACCCAAGAGGATTGTGAAAAATTGCAAGAGGATCTTGATAAATTGGAAGACTGGGCATCAAAATGGCAGATGAAATTTAATGTGGACAAGTGCAAGGTTATGCACCTAGGGAAGAACAACCCAAACTATGGTTACACGATGCAAGGTTCCACATTAGGAACCACCACCCAGGAAAAAGATTTAGGCGTCATTGTGGATACCATGTTAAAACCCTCGGCCCAGTGTGAGCAAATAGAATGCTAGGTATGATAAGAGAGCAAATAGAATGCTAGGTATGATAAGGAAAGGAATGGAAAATAAAACAAAAGATATTATAATGCCTCTATATCGTTCCATGGTGAGACCGCACCTTGAATATTGTGTGCAATTCTGGTCGCCGTATCTTAAAAAGGATATAGCGATTTTAGAAAAGGTACAGAGAAGAGCCACCAAAATGGTAAAGGGGATGGAAGGATACTCCTATGAAGAAAGGCTAAAAAGGTTAGGGCTCTTTAACCTGGAAAAGAGACGGCTGAGGGGAGATATGATAGAAGTCTATAAATTAATGAACGGAGTGGAACGGGTAAACGTAGATCGATTGTTTACCTTATCAGAATATAGAAAGACTAGGGGACATGCAATGAAGCTACAGGGTAAACTATTTAAGACTAATAAAAGAAAATATTTTTTCACTCAACGTGTAATCAAACTCTGGAATTTGTTACCGGAGAATGTAGTAAAGGCTGTTAGTGTAGCTGGGTTTAAAAAAGGTTTGGACAAGTTCCTGGAGGAAAGGTCCATAAACCATTATTAAGAAGTGACCAAAGATATCAATGCTTGACCCAGTACAAGCATTGTGGAACTTGTGTCTCTTGGGGAGACTGCTAGGTACATATGACCTAGATTGGCCACTGTTGGAAACAGAATACTGGGCTTGATGGACCTTGGTCTGACCCAGTATGGCATATCTTATGTTCTTATGTTCTTATGACAGACTAGACAGGCCATGTGGTCTTTTTCTGTCATCATATTTTTATGTTTCTATCCCAGTGGAGGTGGTAGAGATGAGGACAGTAACTGAATTCTATGTTTCTATGTTTCCATCCTGAATTTGGTTATGCTCTTTGCCACTTTCCAGGGTGAACAGCATTAGCTGTTTCTCCCTGACAGCATTTTATGCTACCTCCACGACTTGGGCCTCCACTTGAAACCTAGACACGGCTCTTCATACTTTTACTATGGTGATAGGGGTGGTATCGGTGCCTCTCTGCATGCATAGGGCCCAGTTGCCCATGCCTGGACATAAGGTAGGCCTAGTTGGTGTCTGTAAAGGCTGTAGTCAGGGATAGGCTGTCCTGAGTGCAGCTTGATTCTCTCCCATGATTTGGAATCCCTGGGGATGTGGTCCTACTTTCTTGAGTTAACTTTTCTCATGACGGAGGGTTCGTTCAAGCCACATCTGGCATGGAGCAAGTGGTTCTTGGTCACCTCTGCTGATCTGAGTCTCCGCCGACCCTCAGGAGAAAACCATCAACCTTGGGGTCAGATCCTGGTCTACGGTGCATATTCACTAGAAACATGATGGTAGATAAAGACCATATTACATTATATTCAGAGGCACTGTCTAATCTTCTGGTCTCTATGGGTGTGGGGGGGGAGGGGGACATTCAAAGGCATTTATATGGTTTGCAGACCTGAAAACCATGTAAATGTCACTAAAAGGGATATTCAGTGGCACTAACACAGCTAGTGCTGCTGGATATCCGTGGGTTCTGCTGCTACATGTCCCAATGCTACATGGTTAGCATCAGAGCATTCTGGGGGCATTCAAGGGTGGAGTGGAGGAGGTACCCATCATTAACTGGGTAGTGGTGACCTGCGGGTAAAGTAAGGCATGGCAAAGGCTGACCTAACTTTATCTGCGAAGGCTAATCGGGCAGCAATTCAGTGTAGCCACTGCCCAGATAACTTCTAGGGTCTGAGGTGACCCAGATATTCAATGCCAGTGTCTGTATATGTCCCTGGCATTGAATATCTGGGGTTAGTTTTCAGCGTTGATGACTAGCCAGGTTAACAGCACTAGCCACCGCTGCTGAATATCCCTCCCCTATGTTCCTTATCATTTGACCAGGCTCTTCCTCTTCCCTGGGAGATCAAGAAGAAGGTGTAGTTGTGGTTCAAACTCTATGACTGGGAGGCTGTGGAAAGCACCTGAGGAGATGCTTGTCTGCTTGAATCCCAGTCTGAAGGGCTGAGGAGAGAGACTCAGTCCAGTTGGCCTAGGGATTCTGTCCCCTTAGGGATCCCCTTCAGATATCTTATGCCTCAAAAGTCGGAGTGATCAGATTGACTCTAAGGAGGCTCATACCGCCTTTATTTCCAGTGCGTTTCTCGCGGCCGTACAGCTGGGCAGAAGAACATCTAATTGCACTAGCTGCAGCACATATCGCAAGCTTTGGCATACAGTCCAACTTTCTGTGTGTGAACTCTAAGAGTCCAGGCAAAGTGAGAGCTCAGTCCTCCAACACTGGATTTCATAGTGCAAGGATGTGGCTTTCCAATACCCCTTGGAATAGCTGTTCTAGTGAATGCTGGTTGTGGAGCTATCCTAGGTGCAGGATGATTCCACAGATGTCAGTCTTGTTGGCCTTTCCTTTTGTATGACCTAGAGCAGGAAAGCTGTGTGGCTTCCTCCCTGACTCTGAGTGAATCATTTTCTGCACAGGTTTTTGGCCCATCTGGTCCTGGTGAACCCAGCCACCATGACTAGACCTTCTACACCATACTACATGAAATTGTGAACCAAGAAGTGTTTTTTTTTCCTCTGACTTTTCAAGGTACAGGCCTGAAATGAGAAATATGGTAGGGCTCTGGGTAAGGCAGTTTCCTGGTGCCTTCTTGCTTAGGACCTGACTCTTGTGGGCACATACTGGTCTGAGCTGCTTGGCAACCTCCCTGCTTAGAACATGTGAGTCTCTAGGCTCTTAGCAGATGTTAGAGTCTTATAGAAATTTGATCTGGACTGTGGTGGGCCTGTTCTCCTAGAGGAATTGCCTCCAAGGGATTCCTTGGGAGGTATCTTGGCGCTGCCACCTTCAGCAGGAGTGAAGCAATTCTGTTTGCCTGAGTGTTCTTTTGAGTCTCAGTACTCTCCTGTGCTAGAGGGCCCTGGAAGGACCCTTTCTTGGGTCCATGTATAAGGTCTCCTTGGGGGTTTGGTTCCTTATAATTCATTCTGAGGGACTCTGGCATTAGCCATATGGGGCCTGATATTCAACTGGGCAGGGCTAAATACCATAGCCACTTAGCCCTGCCCGCCCACCCCCAAACCCCAGATATTCACTTCCGTGGCAATGAAAGTGAATATCCAGGTCCGGCCACGCTGACTGGAAGCCACTGAGGCTAACAGTGCAGCATCAATATTGGTCTGACCAAGTATGGCATATCTTATGTTCTTATGCTCTTATCTGCTTTCCCTGAATCCTGCTTGACCAGTCCTGGAAGACTCCTCTTGCAGCTTGGAAAGCCTGCTGCTTTTTGTTCACATTAGCGATGTCTCTGCCTGGGAGACTCTTTCTGCAGGTTTGGGGGTTTCCAGCTGCTGTGGAAGGTCTAGTAAGTCTTATGGGCTGGCTCCAGTTTCCTCATAGTAAGAGAGCCAAGTATTTGCTTATGCTCTTTGTGGCAAAATTGTTTGTGTTCATTAACATTATCTAATCTGCCCTTTCATATCAACTACTATAGTCCTTTTTTTTTCCTTTAGAGATCTTCTGTGTTTGTCCCATGCTTTCTTGAATTCAGATACTGTTCTTGTCTCTACTACCTCCACTGGGAGACTATTCCATGCATCTACCACTCTTTCTGTAAAGAAATATTTCTGCATATTACTCCTCAGTCTATCCCCTTTCACCCTCACCCTATGTCCCCTCATTGCAGGGTTTACTTTCAATTGAAAGAGGATCTCCTCCTGTGCATTTATGCCATGGAGGTATTTAAACATCTCTATCATATCTCCTCTATCCTGCTTTTGCTCTAAAGTATACATATTGAGATCTTTAAGTCTGTTCCCATATAGTTTATAACGAAGACCACTGACCATTTTGGTAGTCACCCTCTGCACTGATTCCATCCTGTTAATATCCTTTTGAAGATGTGATCTCCAGAATTGCACACATACTCCAAATGAGGTTTCACCAAAGACTTCCAGTATACAAAGGCACTATCACATCCTTTTTCCTGCTGGCCATTCCTCTCCCTATGCACCCAAGTATCCTTCTGGCTTTTGCCCTCACCTTTTCTACTTGTTTATTACTTTAGTAGTATTTAGCTCAGGCCTTTCCAATAATGGTGCTTTTGAATATCAGGCCCTTTATCATTTTCTTTCAGAGGGGAACTAAATGGAGCCAAGAGAGTGGCAGGGCAGCAGAAGCAGGAACAACAGTAAGGTTGGCATTGGAAACAGCAAGGCAAGAAGGTGAACTGAAAGAAAAAGGACTTCAGTAACAAGCCATACAGAAGCAACATCTAGGGGCATGTTTACTAAGCAGCGGTAGTGGCTTATGTACAATATCGGAGCCGCGGCCCCATTGAAGTCAAAGGGCAACCAACCTTTTTGTTAAAATGGTAAATAAAGGCAAAAGGAACAGGAGACTGCTATGGTTTTCGAAGGAAGTAGCTGAAAAAGTGAAGAAAAAGAGGGAGGCCTTCATGAAATACAAGAGATCACAGAGAGAGGAAGACAGGCATCTGTATTTGGAAAAACTTAGAGAAGCTAGCAAAGTAGTCAAGAAGGCAAAGATTCAAAAGGAGGAGGAAATAGTCAATGCAATAAAATGGGGGGATAAGACATTTTTCAGATATATTAGTGAGAAGAGGAAGGGCAAAAGTGGTATTGTCAGACTCAAGGGTGCAGGGGGGGAATATGTAGACGCTGATAAGGATAAAGCGGAATTGCTTAACAAATATTTTTGTTCTGTGTTCACAGATGAAGAACCAGGAGCAGGACCTCAGAAAACACCCACAAATAAGAACAGAAGCGAGGGACATCTTGAACAATTTTCAGAAGACTCTGTTCGTGAGAAACTAGCTCAACTTAAAGTGGACAAAGTGATGGGACCGGATGGGATACACCCTAGAATACTGAGGGAACTTGGGGACCTTCTAGCAGCTCCACTGACTGACCTTTTCAATGCCTCATTGGAGTCGGGAGTGGTGCCAAATGACTGGAGAGAGGCTCATGTGGTGCCTTTACACAAAAGCGGAAGTAAGGATGTGGTTGAAAACTACAGGCCAGTTAGTTTAACTTCGGTGGTGAGTAAATTATTGGAAACGCTGCTGAAAGAGAAAATAGTGAGGTTTCTGGAGTCCAGCGGATTACAGGATCTGAGGCAGCATGGATTCACCAGAGGAAGGTCTTGTCAGACAAATCTGATTGATTTCTTTGACTGGGTGACCAGGGAGTTGGACCGAGGGAGAGCTCTAGATGTGGTGTATTTAGATTTCAGTAAAGCCTTTGACACTGTTCCTCACAGGCAACTTATAAACAAACTGAGCACCCTAGGGATGGACCCTAAAGTTACTGCTTGGGTTAGAAATGGGTTGGGTGGGAGGCGACAAAGAGTACAAGTAAATGGAGCTCACTCTGAGGAGAAGGATGTTACTAGTGGTGTGCCCCAGGGATCTGTCCTTGGTCCGATTCTTTTTAACATCTTTGTTAGTGATATAGCGGAAGGGCTGTCGGGTAAGGTTTGCCTCTTTGCAGATGATACCAAAATCTACAATAGAGTAGACACCCAGGAAGGTGTAGATAACATGAGGAGGGATCTAGCTAAGCTTGAAGAATGGTCTAGAATTTGACAGCTGGGATTTAATGTTAAAAAATGTAAGGTCATGCATTTGGGCTGCAGCAATCCAAGGGAGCAATACAGTATAGGAGGTGAAGTACTTTTGTCCACTAAAGAAGAGCGGGACCTAGGCGTGGTTGTGTCTGATGATCTTAAAGTAGCTAAACAGGTAGAAAAGGCGACGGCAAAAGCTAGAAGGATGCTTGGGTGCATACGGAGAGGAATGACTAGCAGAAAAAAGAGGTGATAATATCTCTGTATAAGTCTTTGGTGCGACCTCATTTGGAGTATTGTGTGCAATTCTGGAGACCGCACCTTCAAAAGGATGTGAACAGGATGGAGTCGGTGCAGAGGGTTGCTACTAAAATGATTAATGGGCTTCATTATAAAGCATATGAGGACAGACTTAAGGATCTTCATATGTACACCTTAGAGGAAAGGCGGGATAGAGGTGATATGATTGAGATGTTTAAATACCTCCGTGGCATAAATGTTCAGGGAGAGAGCCTCTTTCAATTGAAAGCAAGTTCTGCTACGAGGGGACATGGGATGAGGGGGAAGGGAGATAGATTCAGGAGTGATATGCAGAAATATTTCTTTACAGAAAGAGTAGTGGATCCATGGAATAGTCTCCCAGTGGAGGTGGTAGAGATGAGGACAGTAACTGAATTCAAAAAAGCATGGGACCAACACAGAGGATCTCTAAAGGTAAAAAGTGGACTGTTGTAGTTGTTGGTATGGAAGGACAGACTAGATAGGCCATGTGGTCTTTTTCTGTCACCATGTTTCTATGTTTCTATGTTTCTGTGGCTCCGATATTGTACGGAAGCCGCTACCGCTGCTTAATAAACATACTCCCTAGAGTGAATCCATCTTGGTGTGCAACAGCACGGCCCACAGGTACCCTGCAGGTTCACCCCCAGTAACGCTGTTGGTTTCACTTGTCTCATCCAGCTGCAACCAGTATATGGTCACGGAGAGGTAGGCATGTGTCACATTCCAGTTGGTCTGGATGACATTCCCTTCTGCCCTGGCCAACGATACCTCGGTTGAAAGACAAACGTGAATATTCCTGTTTTGCCACAAATTATCATGAAAAGTAATAAAAACAAAATAAAACAAATATTTCCTTAATGTTTTTATTTTGTTTTCTTTTGGAAATGACACAAAATGAAACAGCTTGGTGCACTGTGGTTTTTATTGTTTTTTTTCTAACCAACACATTGCTTTTTAATGTAGTTAAATTAGTTTTTATCCAGTTGATAATGCGATCCAAGTTAATTACAGGGTTTTTTTATTATATTTTATTATTGTTTTTAGAGTTCTCCGGATGCTACTTTCAGGTTTATAAGTGTTTTTTCTTGCTTCACAGGTTTTTGATATGTGCGATGGGAAATTTCTGTTCTACAGCTAATCAATGCTAGTTTGACATAAGAAGGACAATTTGCAAAGCCATTTATGCAGGTAAAAAAAAAAACAATTAATTTTGGCAAATTGATCTGTCTGACATTTTTTCTCCTTAGAGTGGTTGAAAAGATCACAGGTCTGCAAAAAATGTTTTTTTCGAGAGCTGTTTTGGTTATTCCATGTAATCTTTATGTTTTTTGCTGCGCTGAATGCGAAAATGACCTCCATTTTGTCATAGGACATCACGTTTCCTGGCAATTTAGGTAACTATGTTAAATAAGGCAATACCTTAAAATAAATGGAAATAGACTTATAAAATTAAAGTTTTATTACAATATTTTCATGAAAATCCTTTTTTGAACTGAAATGAGCTCACCTACACACACTAAACTCGATTCTTCTTCCTTGTGAGGCTCCTCTTGGTGCATTTACGCTTGTGAGAAGCATCTGGAATGTCTCTCTGAAGCATCCAACAGTAGTCTGCCATCATTGTAATGCTCCATTTTCCCTGGTATCTCCTTTCCATCTCTTTAATGTCTTGGTGGAATCGTGAACCTTGTTCCTCACTCACAGCTCCCAAATTTTCAGGAAAGTAGTCAAGGTGGGACTGGAGGAAATGCACTTTAAAACTCATCAGGCAACCTAAAGCTTGAAATGCTTTCAGCATTCGTCCGACGATCTTTTTGTAGTGAGGATCTTTGTTATTGCCTAAAAATTTCTGTACGACTTCTTTAAATGCAATCCACCCTTCTTTTTGAGGATCCGTCATGGTATTGACAAACTCTTGATCAATTATAAGCCTTCTAATGTCTGGTCCGACGAACACACCTTCCTTCAATTTTGCCTCCGACAGGCCTGGAAACTTGGTGACCAAGTATTTGAAGCATTCTCCATCTCTTGGAAGTGATTTTACAAATTGCTTCATCAATCCCAATTTTATGTGGAGAGGTGGTAGAAGAACTTTATGGGAAGGTACCAAAGTTTCTCGGAGGACATTTTTTTCACCGACTGTTAGCTCCCTCGGCTGCCAACTCTTCTTGGTCCAGTGATTTTGTCGGTCTCGACTGTCCCATAGATACAGAAAACAAGGATATTTGGTATACCTTCTAGGGTATACATATTTAGGTCTTCATGTCTTTTCTCATATTCCTTCCAACAGAGGCCCCATATCATCTTACAGTAGTTACCTTCCTCTGAATCATTTCAAGTCTTTTTATATCAAGCTTTTTAGATCTTTTGACACTTTGACCCTTATTGGATAGTTGGGTACCATCTCTGTTCAGCAGTACTTGGAAAATCATCCCATGGTCCAAAATGCTCACGACACCATCCATGCAACCTTGCATTTGTTTCCAGGATATCAGCTTCTCTGCCTTGGCCTTTACCCTCAAAAGGGAGGATTGAGGAGAACACCACCTGTGCACCTATCTGCTTTATCCTTCTGGAGCCATGAAGTCACTCATGATACCTCACAGTAATGTTTGTGCCAAAATGGATGATCAGCATCAGATAATAGTCAGTAGGCTTGATATGTCTCTGCAAACTCTCTATAATATCTCAGATTTTGGCACCTGGCAGATAGCACACCTCCCTGAACATCAAGTCTGGTCAGTAGATGGACGCTGACAAGAATTGATGTCCCAGGAGGTGTGATGTATGCCAGTTGCCAAAATCTGAGTTGCTATGGAGAGTTTGCTGAGGCTCCTCAAGAGGAATTTTGTCAAACATTTTCTGAAAATGTAGTTATACTGTATCAATTGGTTCACCTTTAGCCACCTTTGCAACAGTGACCAATCCAGGTCAGAAGTACATTGATGGGGCCTAAAAGCAGATATATCCAATACTGCTTACATTCAGGATAAGCAGTGACTTTCTCCCAAGTCTACATCTATGAACATTTCCTTTAGCAACTTGTCCAAACCAGTTTTTTAAACCAAGCTATGTTAACTACAGTTGTTTTGACCATATCTTCTGGCAATAAATTCCAGAGCTTAATTATGTGGAATGAAAAAATAATAATTTCTTGGAAACTCTTCCCATTAACACTCCCCATCATAGTATGTTGCCCAATCTGTGTACTTGTTGAAAGAGTAAACAACTGATTTGTGTTTACCTATTCGACTCCCCACATATTTTATAGACCTTTATCATATCTCCCCTCTGCTATATTTTCTCCAGGCTGCAAAGCCCTAACACTTTAGCTTTTCATTATTTTGCATTCCAAACCCCTACTGTTAGTACTGCATGATTAGCACTAGGGGTCACAGGTATCATTGTGAGCCCAGGACTATGCTCTAAGAAGGAACAATCAGATATTACTCCAGGAACCCTGGTGACAGCAGTTGGGAGATAGGAGGGTGGGAGGTTCTACTCAGGGGTTCCACTTGGGGAGGGGGATATGGATTTTGAGAGGTCTTTAATGGGGAGCAAAAATGCCAGTGGGGTTGTTTGGAGGTGGAATTGAAGCCGAGGGAGTGTCAGAGAAGCCTGAGGCCAGAGGTTATAGGGGGTTATAGGGAGGTGGGGAAACGTGCTGCTGGTGGGATGAGATCAGGGGTGGATATCAAGAACAGCAATTTTATAAAACTGCTCATTTGGGAACGAGCAGGACACTCTTTTTCTTCATCTGGAGCTTTTTAACCCGTCACCACACACGTGGGGTCATTTTGACCCCAAGCCTTTTGTTATATCAAATTACTTATTTATTTCAGCCATGACTTAAAACTTCTGGTAGCTTCTCAATATTGACAGCCATTGAATTTCCCATAGAGTGTTATCATTTAATCGGAGCAGTAATTTTTTGTTAACATTTTTATGGTGTAGATACCTATTATACACACCTGGGGTCAAATTGACCCCAGCTTAGCGAAATCAGTGTTGTCAGAATTCCTGTTTCAGGTTCATGTTGTAGTTATCATTGTTAATTTGGCATTGCTAGGCTATTTCATCTGTAGGCTACTGTGATCTTCATGTGAAATTAAGGCAACATTTTTTAGCGTTTGAGTTCACACCAGGCATGTGTTCGTATAGACCTATTCATTGCTGTTATAGAAGTAATGGCGCTTTACCGCCAACATTGTTTCTTTTTCTGAGATATATTTGATTGGTAATAACAGTTATTTATTATGATTTCAGTTGTTTTATTGTTCCAAGAATTCTGAGTGAAATGAGTAGTAATCGTCCTCGTCGTCTAACAATGATGTACTTACCTGGAATGGATATGACAGTTGATGAGCAACTGGTCAGTTTCCGAGGCAAGTGAGGCTTTCGACAATACATTTCCACAAAGCCAGAAAAGTATGGAATAAATATATTCTGGAACTGCGATGCAGAGACCAGCTATCCACTGAAAGGAGACGTTTATCTGAGGAAGCAACCAGGAACAGCGGTCGAACTGAAGAAAGGAGTTGAAGTAGTGAAAAGATTGACTAGACATTGGTGGAAAACTGGCCGCAATGTTACATGTGATAATTTCTTTACTGATATAGGGCTGGTTGAAGATATTCTGATTCAACACACTACAATTGTTGGCACCATGAGAAAAAAGAAAAGGGACATACCAGGTGAACTGCTGATTTCGTGGAACAAGGAACTGTTTTCATCACAGTTTGTTTTTTGCAAAGAGATAACACTAGTGAGTTATGTTCCAAAGAAAAACAAAACAGTCATTGTTTTGAGCAGCATGCATCATGACAAGATGATAGATGACAAGAATGAAAAGAAGCCTGCAATGATTCTGCACTATAATGCTACTAAGTCTGGAGTAGACAATCTGGACAAGCTTGTGCGTACATATACATAATTTGGGTGCAGCAAAAACCCAAATGGCAAACAGAGGTGTCCCACAAACAGCGACTGTTCCTAACAGAACTGGCAAAGGAGTTAGTTCTGCCACAGCAGACATTGCGATTGCAGAACCCAAGAACACTTCAGAAAGGGGTGCGGATCTGCAGACAACTATTTGGATTCAGCTTACCTGGTCCTACAGGCTGTGAATCCAGAGGGGCATGATCGTGCTGCCAGCTTTGCACCAGATCATCAGATAAGAAAACATCAAAATACTGCAAGCGATGTGGTACAGCCATATGCCCAGAACATTGCCAGCTGTTATGCAATGAATGTGCTGACTAAAAGATGCCTAGATAGATGATTATACTAGGGGTGTCGAGACTTAATTACAATTAAGTGATAAACTGAAGTTAATAGTTAGACTACTTTTATATCATAAACACTGAACATTTGTAAACAGCAAAAACGGAGAACTGTTTTTAATAAGTGCATTAAAATACCAATCCTGTGTGGATGAAATTGTTCACGGTTTCTGGTCATTTACTGATGGGGTCAATTTGACCCCAGGTGTGTAAAGTCATCGGTAATTTAACGTGTGTAATGAAGGGTTACAATCCTTACTCCTTGCCATAGTGAAACATCCAGGGCTGGCATGACCTTTAGGTAAACTAGGTGTGGAGTACCAGTGGTCGGAGTGGCCCATTGCTACCGCTGCTGCCTCTCTCCAGGACCTGCAGTGATGCCAGTGGTTGGGAACAGCCCATCAACACTTACCTTAAACATATGGTGTTGCAAGGTTGTTTCAGTTCCACTCCCACTGAGGCCTGATGTCAACTTCTGTTTGCAAGGGGACAGAAACGGCTTCTGCCCCCACAGAACAGAGAGTCAGCACTGGGTTTTGGTGGGGGAAGAACTGAGACACCCTTGCAGTGCCGTATATTTAAGGTACCTACAATAAGGTGATTTACTAAATCTACCATACACCTGTTCTCTTGTTTGCTTTAACTCACCAAAACCACCAAAGATATAAACTATAATTTTTTGTCGGATCATCCACCATGAGAGGAACACCATGAGGGATAGTGTTGGAACGAAACTATTTTCTATATGATACTGTTTTCTATCAACAATGTTTTGGGGTGGCTATTGGAGCAACAGTCACGCCTTCAGTTGCCACTTTGTACATGTCTTATTTTGAAGAAACATACGGTATATCATATTTCATGGTTTCAACATATAACATTGTGGAAACGTTTTTTAGATGATACAGTGTATATTGTTTTGTATGGACTGGCTCTTTACCTCAATTATTATCATTTTTTAGTTAGATTAACACTATCAAGAGCAATATTCAATTTACTCCAAAACATCATCCACAGCGACTTGAGTTTTTGGATTTGTTGATTTACAAAGAGGGCAAGAAGATGTATACCACGTTATATAGAAAAGAAGTGCAATGAAATGTTTTATTACAATACTCAAGTTACCATCCTAGCTCTCTACGGAGGGGTCTCCCTTTCGGACAATTTTTATGGCTTTGATGGCTGTACACTACCTTGTCTGAGTTTAAACATCATGCTAAAGATTTGGAGGTTTGATTACGCTTTACAGGATATCTCTCTTCTTTGATTCACACAGCGTATAAATGAGCTTTGAATAATCATCCATTGTGGTGGCAAGCTAGTGGCCAGCAGGAGCAGCAGGGACAACTGTTGATGGAGAAAATTGTAGGGGTACTTCCCTATATGCCAAATGCAGCTGAGGTGACTAGGATTCTCAAGCATCATTGGCCTCTCCTATCATTACATCAGTGTTTTCAAAGAACTTTGTTGATAGCCTATAGGAGGTCATCTAACCTTGGGGACATGGTGGTTTGTATGTCTTCACCACGATTGCAAGCACCAATTGAACAACAGCCAGGTCATTTTGCATGTGTTTCATGCAATTTTTGCACCACCACTATCAAGGGTTCTTCTTGGAGGGATTTAAATCCAGGGACTAAATATCATTTGCACTTTAGAACATCTTGCTAGACATCATTTGTGATTTATTTAATTGTTTGTCCCTGCCATCTATACTACGTGGGAAGAACTTCTCGTTCAATGTGGAAAAAGTTGTTGGAAGATCGATCATGTATAAATACGTTATTTTTAACGGCTCCCATGGTTTTGCACTGTTCTCAATTATGACATCGTTTTGAGGATTTAAGATGGCTAGTGCTGGATCACATCCCTTTGAATATCAGGAGTGATGACCATTTTACAAGTTGCAGTTAAGAGAACAACGATGGATTTTTAAATTGAATACAATTGCTCCCTATGGCCTAAATGCAAAAACTGAATGGTGGTCATTACGTGACTGAGTTATTGCTGATGCCAATTAAAGTGTTAACTTTGTTTACCTGTGATTTCATTAATACGTCATAACTGGAACCGGATTTTTGACCAGGCTTATAAGCTTGAGAAAGGGCTGAGAAATCATAGAGCTTGAAACAATAGATGGTGTTGCAGTACCTGGTCAAGATGTCTTTGGTTCATACGGAGGACTGTGGGACCTGATTGAGTCCTGAAGTTCCAGTCTATGAAGGAGTGCTGTCTGGAGGCATTTCAAGTGCCATTTGAACGCTTGTACATCAGGAGGCTACAACTGTTTTCCAGATAAGTGGGTGTGTGTTAAGCTTTTCATTGAAATGGTGAAATTCAGAACGGGATTATATTTGCCAGGACATTTGGTTAAGTAGCGATGGAACGGCATATTGTTATGCAACAGTTCCAAACAATAAGTGACCTGACGGTCCGTTTTTAAATTGATTAAAAAGGAGGATCCACTACAAGGGAGGTTTTCCTCTCATGGTGGATGATCCAACAAAAAAATGATAGTTTATCTCTTTGGTGGTTTTGGTGAGTTAAAGCAAACAAGAGAACAGGTGTATGGTAGATTTAGTGAATCACCTTATGGTAGGAATTTTTAGTGATGATTTAGTAGGGCTTAATTTGATATAGTATGTTTAAGGTAAGCACGGTGGGGCTGTTTCAAGCCATTGCCACCACTGCAGATCCTGGAGAGCAATGACGGTCGAGGGTGGGGGGAGGGGGGCGTGCAGTGTGCATGGGGATGAGGTTTGCCTAGGGCACCTCATCTCCATACACCAGCCCTGGAAACATCAATGTGTAGTCCTGTACATCCTTATATGTATTTTATAAAAGAATCTACATTTGGCAGTGGGAATCTTCCACATCCTGACCTGGACATCCTAATTCCCTTCTATATGACTTATCTAAATTGACCTTTATATCAACTGGCTCAGTTTTATCTACATACTCATTCACACTTTTAGATTGGTAAAGCAAGGCTTCACTTTAGGGATATACACAAAAAAATGCAACCGCTCCTGGGCTTTCTTGGCAGTGTGACCGGAACATTTGGTTAGTTTTTGTTTTTCTCATGA
The DNA here is from genome assembly GCA_033557465.1 of Ichthyophis bannanicus. Classification (NCBI taxonomy): domain Eukaryota; kingdom Metazoa; phylum Chordata; class Amphibia; order Gymnophiona; family Ichthyophiidae; genus Ichthyophis; species Ichthyophis bannanicus. The sequence continues at coordinate 811,619,016 of CM066033.1, read as the reverse complement.
CTTTTTCCTGATTGTCACTTGTTTTTCAGTTGGTTTTATACCTACTACTGAGCATTTGTATAGCGCTACAAGTTATACACAGCACTGCACAGACATGTAAGAGACAGTTCCTGCTCATCAGAGCTTACAATCTAGTCAAGACAGACAACACAGAAGGTGTAGGCAGGGATAGAACAAAGGGGGAAGGAAAAGAAAAAGGAGATCAGGTGAGATCATTGTAATAGAACATTTTAAGTGCATGCTACATTGACTCTATCAATAAAGTCACCTGACTGAAGACTAAACAAAGTTTAGGACAGCTATCCAGATGGTTGCCATGAGTCAACACTGACTCAACGGCACTTAACTACAACAACAACACATTGATTTAACATTGAGTAATGTGCTAAATCAATTTAGCGCACAATAAATTTTTAATGCATCTTAATGAACCAAATGCACACTAATGAATGCACACCGCTACTACCCTTTACTAAGCCCATGTTGGTTTTGTCACATTACCTTACTGTTCTTTATAATAGTTTCTACCATTTTGTCTGGCACTGAAATCAGGCTTACTGGTCTGTAATTTCCTGGATCTCCACTGGCATTATATTAGCCACCTTCCATTCTTCAGGTACCATAATGAAAGGTTACAAATTACTAATAATAGGTCTGTAGTTTCATTGTTGAGGGTTTGTTTTTTTTTTCAATACTCTGGAGTATATACCATCCACTTCAGGTGATTTTCTGTTCTTTGTTTTGCCAATTTGCCCTATTATATCTTCAAGATTCACTGGAATTTGTTTCAGTTGTTCTGAATTGTCATTATTAAATACCATTTCAGGTATGGGTATCTCGCTTAAATCTCCTTTAGTAAAGACCAAAGCAAATAATTCATTCATTTATTCTCTCCACTAGGGCTTTGTACTCACTGACTGCCTTTTTTGCTACTCACTCATTTAATGGTCCAATTGACTCCCTCACAGGTATCTTGATTCAAGTGTACTCAAAAAAAGTTTATATTATGAGTATTATGCCTTACCAATTTATTCAATTTATTTTCAAGGTATAAAAAATGTAGATAAAAGTGAAACAGTTGATATAAAGTATTTGGATTTTCAGAAGGCATTTGACAACTATATTCTTGAATGAGTTTTGATTAGATAATTTTACAAAGGGAACACATTAAACAATATAACTCAGATGCATAATTTCAGAATATGGTAGTATAAAATAATAGCTATTTAGTAAGCTAGCAGGGCTACACATAGGTACATATAACAAAGCTATTAGAACACACATAAAAGAGGCTATCTACTTTTTCTCTGAAGAAAGTTAGGGATTTCGGTAGGTTTATCTCATTTACTTCAACACATACTAAAGCTCCAACAACTAAACTATGGCTGGGAAGAATCATGTTGCTAAAGCTGTTGCCCCATTACAGTTTTTGTTTCTGTCCAGACAGAGAGCCTGATCCCTGTTGAGAGACTAGTTCCATTGCACGATGCCTGCAAGATGAAGCCCTCATGAAACAAGTGGAGGAGCTCAGAGAAGAGGTGGTGAGGCTGAGAAACCTCCATGACAGCAAGAAGTACATTGATGACATGGTTCTTGAGGCATCCATGCTCTCCAACAGAGGGGAGGCTAGGGTGCTACAGAATGAAGAGAGTTGAACACAAATCACCAGAGCCTGCAGAATTGACAACCCAACTCCTCCAGCCCTTGAACTGAAGAACCAGTATGCAGCCCTGGAAGTGCAGGAGGTGAAAACATCCCATGAACGGGAAGAACCAGAACTCAAACACACCAAAGTTTCAGAATCAGTGATCACAAGGAAGCGAAGGGTATTGATTTTTGGTGACTCTCTTCTGAGGGGTACTGATGTGTCCATCTGCTAACCAGACTTGATGTCCAGGGAGATGTTCTATCTTCCAGGTTCCAAAATCTGAGATCTTATGGAGAGTTTGCTGAGACTCATCAAGCCTACTGACTATTATGCGATGGTGCTCATTCATGTTGGCACAAATGATATCCCTCCGAGTATATCAAACATGACTACATGACTCTGGGAGAGAAGGTGAAGCAGATAGAGGCATAGGTGTTGTTATTGAGAGTAAAGGCCGAGGCAGAGAAACTTGCATCCTGGAGATGAATGTGTGGATGGTGTCTTTGAAAATGTTTTTGTTTCCTAGACCATTGGCTGCTGAGCAGAGATCGTGTCCACCTATCCAGGATGGGTAAAGGTGCCTTCCACAGCAGACTAGCTAACCTACTGAAGAGGACTTTAAACTAGATTTGTTGGGAATGGGTGAAAAAATCTCCCAGGTAAGTGGAAGCCCTCAGATAAGAAAATCCTCTGTAGAAGTGGGTAAAAGGGGCAATATCTGGAAAGCAGTGTGCATTAATGCCCATTGTATGGTAAATGAGATCCCAGGTCTTCAGGCTTTAATGGAAGAGGCTGACTTAAATTTAGTGGTGGTTATGGAGACATTGTTCACGCATAACCATGACTGGGATGTAATTCTACTGAGCTATACTTTATTCAGGAAGGATAGGGTAGGAAGAATATACTAACATAGTAACATAGTAAATGACGGCAGATAAAGACCAGCATGGTCCATCTAGTCTGCCCAGCAAGATGGCAAGAGTAGGTGCACCTGTCAATCTGTGCAGGCCACCCCTCCCCATGTCTTTGTTTAGGGGTAAACCCACCACTCCATGTAGGACACCCCTTTTTGTTGAGACAGGAGGAGTAGTGGCACTATATGTAAAAAAATTATATTTAAACTACACAACCAGGCAAGTGGCATCCAGTCCAAGGCCATGATCCCTGTCCCTTCCCCTTCCTCTACTTCCCCCCACCCCTTCTCCCCCCCCCCTTTTGCACGACCCTGTGTCCCCTAGCATAAGTCGTCCCTCACCGCTGACAGAATGCAAAGACAACCAGTTTTGTCACAAAAATTTAGTTTATTGGACAATGTTGGCCACAGCATAACCTTAAACAAACGTATAACCAAAATTCACAAGTGTACAATTTGCAAACATATATACAACATTAAATTGCCCTAAACCTCTCTCACACTTGTCCTCAAGATGCACAGCCCATACTCACCAAAGGGAGGTGCGTCAAAGCCCGCCCCTTGACCTGAAAACACTTCTTAACCATTGCTGTCATAACTGATACACATTATCCATAATATGCTGTGTGGGACAACATGCCATTAAAGCGTGCACTATAGCCCCGGTCGCAGCAGCGTCCTCCTTCTCTGTTTTTAACCCGTCCCGCAAAGGTCGGGATTGCTGCATACTTAATATATGGCAATGAGGTGTATCCCTCCCTCCCCCCACCAGCAAAGCATCGGGAGGCACATTACCCACTGATCCTGCTGTGAATCCACTGAACCTGTCAGGGGGAGGACAATTTCCTTGTGGCCACTTCCCCTATACTCAACTATACAGCTGTGCGCTCAGTCCGATGGTCCTTAACTTCTGGCTATGCTGCAACAAAAAAAACCTCAAGAGGGTGAATGGGTGGGTGAATGGTCCTTCTCTGTCCAAACCAGAGGGGCAAGAGGGTGACCCATAGCCTGCAGGCCCCTCTTAAGGCCAGCCATGGCTCGCCCCCCTGCTCCTCTGCCCCCACCGCACATTAACCCCTGCTTGTCGCCCCTGCCCTCTTGTGCCTGGCAGCTGATAATCAATCCAGCTGGGTCTCAACTGGGCAAGTGGCATCCAGGCCTAGGCCATGTTCCTGCCCCTCCCCCTTCCCCTACTGTCCCCTACCCCTTCTCCCCCCTTTTGCCCTGCCCTAGGTCCCCTTGCTTAAGTCATCCCTCATCACTGACAGAATGCACAGACGGCCAGTTTTGCCACAAAAGTTTAGAGTTTATTGAATAATGTTGGCCACAGCATAACCTTCTTGTTGTTGTTAAGTGCTGTCAAATCGGTGTCGACTCATGGCGACCCTCTGGATAGTTATCCCAAACTGTGTTCGATCTTCAGTTAGGCGGCTTATTGTTGATAGACTGGGCACCCATAGCTGCTGTTATTGTATCTATCCATCTCATTGCTGGCCTTCCTCTTTTTCGCTGACCTTCCACCTTGCCAAGCATGATATTCTTCTCTAATGATCTCTCTCTTTGCATGATGTGTCCAAATAATCTTAAACAAACATATAACCAAAATTCACAGTGTATAATTCTCAAACATATATACATTAAATGGCCCTAAACCTCTAACACTTATCCTCGAGACACACAGCCTGTACTCACCAAAGGGAGGTACTGTCAAAGCCCACCCCTTGACCTGAAAACACTTCTTAACCATTGCTGTCATAACTGATACACATTATCTGTAATATGCTGTGTGGAGCAGCATGCTGTTAAAGCATGCACTATACCCCCGGTCACAGCAGCGTCCTCCTTCTTTGTTTCTGACCCGGCCTGTCAAAGGTCGGGATTGATGCATACTTAATATATGGCAATGTTGGGTATCCCTCCCTCCTCCCACCATCAAAGCGTGAGGAATCACATTACCCGCTGATCCTTCTACAAATCCGTCAACCCTGTCTGGGAAAAGACAATTTCCTTGTGGCCACTCCCCCTATACTCAACTGCATGACTGTGTGTTCGGTCCGATGGCCCTTAACTTCTGGCCACACCCCACCGACAGTGACTCCTCACTTGTCAGGAGGGGGCCCCACCTGGTACTCAGCTATGGCCAACAGCATTTCTACCATGTCCTGGGCAACGCACAGGAAAGTGTCCATGCCGATATTCAACATAGGCCAGGGCAACTTACATCGATGAGGTCATGCCCAATGCAACTCCCCCCCCATGAAGCCTCCATGAAGCAGGCCAACCATCCATTTGCCTCTATGAAGCAGGCCTCCATGAAGCAGGCCAACCATCCGTTTGCCTTTCATCTCATTTTCTCCACTGCCCAGTGTGACCTTTTTGCCATTTCAGACCCTCCATGGTATGATATGGGACCATACCACACAAATCCCAGAGAAAATGTCAGCCAGCTGCATCTTCCAGTTAATTTGACACTGCGGGTATTGGCCAATCATTCCACCTCCAGGTGCACTACTAAGACCCAAGGGTTCCTGGGTGCCCTCCTTCTGTGCATAAGGAATGGAAGGGATGGAAACAGCAGGTCCCATATCATTCCCTGCACCCCCATCCTGACGATCGACATCTCTGCAAGATTCAGGCCCAAATTAAAGCCCTGCGGTCTGCTCCAGGCTCTCTTTTGCACACAGTGGACATATGGATGACTTCATATCCACATTTCCCAGGGAGTTGCACCTAGGGCAAACCATTAAAAGATGAATGCAAGAAAGATCAGGTTAGTCACGGCAACATTTGTCAATCCCTAGCTTCCGGGCGAACGTATAGGTTATAACAGTCAGAACACTACCCGCTGATGGACATGATTTGTTCTCTTGTCATGCCAAGTCTAGCTGCCATGGTAACTGCCCAAATGTGGAAGGAAGGAAGGAATTTCGTAATAGCCAATCTCAAGATCCGCGTCTGCGATGACCGGCTTCTGCACCCTGGCAAACCAGAAGTGGGACAGGGGTGCTCCGTCCGCATTGACCAACAATGCTCGCCTCCCATCGGGCATAATCTTTATGCAATTCTCCAAAGCCCACACTGAACACGTGTGGTATCCTGGGAGGGGAGACCATGACAATTTGACTCCCCTTTTCATGGAGTCTGTCTTAGAGTAACAGGTCTGCGGTCAGGCGTGCAGCAACGCTCGGCTGACCATGGCCTCTATTATCTTTGCAATGACGAAAACTGCCAAAGGACTCTGTTCTCCCATTGCTTTGGCAAAAGGGGTGATATGAACATAAGAACATAAGATATGCCATACTGGGTCAGACCAAGGTCCATCAAGCCCAGTATCATGTTTCAAACAGTGGCCAATCTAGGCCATACATACCTAGCAGTTTCCCCAAAAGACACAGGTTCCACAATGATTATATTGGGGAAAACAGTGGATTTCCTGGGTCCCTTTTAATAATGGTTTATTGACCTTTCCTCCAGGAACTTGTCTAAACCTTTTTTAATCCTGGCTAGACTAACAGCTTTTGCTACATCCTCCGGTAATGAATTCCAGAGTTTGATCACATGTTGAGTGAAAAAATATTTTCTCGTATTAGTTTTAAATAGGTTACGCTGTAGCTTTATTGCATGTCCCCTAGTCTTTCTATATTTTGATGGTGAAAACAGTTGATCTACATTTACCCATTCAACTCCATTTATTAATTTAAAGACCTCTATCATATCTCCCCTCAGCAGTCTCTTTTCAAGGTTGAAGAGCCCTAACTTTTTTAGCATCTCTTCATAGCTGTATCCTTCATCCCCTTTACCATTTAGGTGACTCTTCTCTGTACCTTTTCTAATAATGCTATATCCTTTTTAAGATACGGCGACAAGAATTGCACGCAATATTCAAAGTGTGATCGCACCATGGAATGATACAGAGGCATTATAATATCCTTTGTTTTATTCTTCATTCCTGTCCTTATGATTCCTAGCATTCTATTTGCTTTCTTGGCCGCCACTGCCCACTGGGCAGAGGGTTTCAACATGTTATCCACGATGATGCCTAAATCTTTTTCTTGGGTGGTGGTTCCTAATGTGGAACCTTGTATCGTGTAACCATAGTTTGGGTTGTTCTTTACTAGGTGCATAACTTTGCACTTGTCCACATTAAATTTCATCTGCCAAATTGGATGCCCAGTCTTCCAATTTATCAAGGTCCTCTTACAATTTTTCACAATCCTCATGGGTTTTAACAACTTTGAATAATTTTTTGTCATCTGCAAATTTGATTACCTCACTCGTTATTCCCATTTCCAGGTTATTTACAAATATGTTAAAAAGCAGCAGACCCAGCACAGATCCCTGGGGTACTCCATTATTCACCTTTCTCCATTTGCAATATTAGCCATTTAGTCCTACCCTCTGCTTTCTTTCTTTTAACCAGTTCCTGATCCACAATAGTATACTGCCTCCTATCCCATGACTTCTTAATTTCGCCAAGAGTCTCTCATGAGGGACCTTGTCAACCGACTCACCTTTGTCTACCTGTTTATCTACATCTTCAAAAAAAACATAACAGATTAGTAAGACAAGATCTTCCTTGGATAAATCTATGTTGGCTGTCTCCCATTAAGTCATGACTATCTACATGTTCAGTAATTTTGTTATTTATAATTGTTTCTACCATTTTTCCCGGTACTGACGTCAGGCTCACCGGTCAGTGGGTTCCCAGATCTCCCCTGGAACCCTTTTTAAAAATTGGTGTTAGATTGGCCATCCTTCAATCTTCAGGCATTACTGATGATTTTAATGATAGTTCACAGATTACTAATAGCAGGTCTGCAATCTCATATTTCAGTTCTTTCAACACTCTTGGATGTATACCATCTGGTCCAGGTGATTTGCTACTCTTCAGTTTATCAAACAGTTGTAATACATCTTCCCAGTATATCAATATTTCTTTCAATTCTCCTGTGGCATCACCTTTGAATACCATTTCAGTCATGGGTAGCATCCCTACATATTCCTTCGTAAAGACTGAAGCAAAGAATTCATTCAGTCTCTCTGCTATGTCCTTTTCCCCTCTTAGTGCCCCTTTTATCCCTCTATCATCTAATGGTCTAACTGACTCACAGGTTTTTTGCTATGAATGTACTTGAAAAAGTCTTTATTACGTGTTTTTGCTTCCACAGCAAGCTTCTTTTCAAATTCTCTCTTTGCTTGCCTTATCAATACCTCACATCTAACTTGCTAGTGCTTATGTTGTTTCCAGTTTTCGTCATTTGCCTCCTTTTCCCATTTCCTGAAAGATGCCTTTTTAGCAACAACAGCCTCTCTGACCTCACCTTTAAATCATGCTGGTCTGGGCTTCCAAGGTGGTATTTTTAAACACCCATGCCAAGCAGGGAGGCATCTGTGGTGAGGACCATTAAGGGGCTCAGGGCCTGAAAAGTATTGCACGCCTTGAGATACTGGAGAGACTGCCACCAGTCCAGGGAGTCCACCAGTTGATGGGTTACAGATTCTCTGTCTCAGAGGCACCCTGTGGCTTGAGTCCACTAGTATCAGAGACACCACTGTGCCACCCTCATGTGGATATGAGCGTCTGGGTGACATGGACCGTGGAGGCCATGTGCCCAAGAAGGAAGCCAAGTGGGCACAGAGGGATGATACTGTACATCCCATACCAGAGTCCTGAGACGGTCGGCTTGGTCCCTGGACAAGAAGGCCTTTGACTGGAGAGTGTCCAGCTTTGCCCCAATGAACTCCAGACACAATGTCTGGAGTTCATTGGGGCAAAGCTGGACACTCTCCAGTCAAAGGCCTTCTTGTCCAGGGACCAAGCCGACCGTCTCAGGACTCTGGTATGGGATGTACAGTATCATCCCTCTGTGCCCACTTGGCTTCCTTCTTGGGCACATGGCCTCCACGGTCCATGTCACCCAGACGCTCATATCCACATGAGGGTGGCACAGTGGTGTCTCTGATACTAGTGGACTCAAGCCACAGGGTGCCTCTGAGACAGAGAATCTGTAACCCATCAACTGGTGGACTCCCTGGACTGGTGGCAGTCTCTCCAGTATCTCAAGGCGTGCAATACTTTTCAGGCCCTGAGCCCCTTAATGGTCCTCACCACAGATGCCTCCCTGCTTGGCATGGGTGTTTAAAAATACCACCTTGGAAGCCCAGACCAGCATGATTTAAAGGTGAGGTCAGAGAGGCTGTTGTTGCTAAAAAGGCATCTTTCAGGAAATGGGAAAAGGAGGCAAATGACGAAAACTGGAAACAACATAAGCACTAGCAAGTTAGATGTGAGGTATTGATAAGGCAACTGGTGGACTCCCTGGACTGGTGGCAGTCTCTCCAGTATCTCAAGGCATGCAATACTTTTCAGGCCCAGGAGGAGGTGAGACTTGGAGTAGTTATGATGAAACCCAAGTGCTGCAGAATCTGGATGGTGCGTGCAATGGCCTGCTGCACCTCTGAGACTTTGCCACCCTTTATGAGCCAGTTGTCCAGGTAGGGGAAGACAAAGACCCCTGGAGTCAGAGAAAGGTGGCCATGACTGCCAGACAATTTGTGAAGACCCTTGGGTCAGAAGCCAAGCCAAAAGGGAACACCATGTACTGATAGTGCCTGCCCCCACTATGAACTGCAGGTACTGCCTGCAGTTGGGGTGAATGAGGATGTGGGTATAGGCATCCTTGAGGTCTAAGGAGCATAGCCAATCTCCATGCTGGAGGTAGGGCAGCAGTGTTCTAAGGGAGAGCATTTTGAACTTCTCCCTCACCAGGTATTTGTTGAGGTTGCTGAGTTCGAGGATGTGCCTTAGCCCCCTGTTATTTTAGGCATGAGGAAATACCTGGAGTAGAACCCTTTGCCCTTGAAATGGTGAGGCACTGGTTCCACCGCTTTGTCTTCGAGAAGACCTGCCAACTCCTTCAGTAGAAGGTCCTGGTGGAGGGGAGAAAATAAGGGGGAGGTTGAGTCAGGTGGAGGAGGTAACTCTCCCTGACCACCCGAGGTTCCCAGGAGTCGATGGTGATGGTCAACCACCTCTTGGCATAGTGGGCCAGACGTCCCCCTATGGGCTGATGATCTTCTTGGGGTAGAGAGGCTATTCTCAAGGAGTCAAAAACTCCCCCCTGGCTTGGTTGGAGCCAGTGCCTTGGGTTTTCGGAGTTTTCTGCTTATGAGGGCCATGCCCATGTCCTTTGGCCTGCTGACCCTGTTGGGGAGCTGGGGAGACCTGAAAAGGTGCGTAGTTTCTGTAATTAGCCCCTTTCCTTGGGTAGAAGAACTTTTTATCCGAGCCCTTCCATCAGGAAGGGGCAGCGGTCTTTTTGAGAGCCTGGTCCTTGTCATGAACTCGATCTCCAGCTCAGCAGCCTTGTCAGTCATGGGTTTGCCAAAGAGGTTCTCTACTTAGCACTGGACATTGACCAATTTGTCCTGAATCCATTGCTCGAGGTTGGATGACTGTAGCCAAGCCTGGCGCTATGCACCGATGCCCGCTGAAGCTACTCAAGCCGCCGACTTGAACTCGCCATAGGCTGCTTAAGACAAGAACTTGGAGCACTCACGGACTGCCTTGGCCAGGTTCTTGAACCACAGCAGGGGTTCCTCGAAGAGACCAACTGAGAACCCGGCGAGTTCCTTTGCCAGGTTGCTCAGGTACATGCCCATGTACAGCTGGGAGGCCTGGATGTGGCCAATGAGCATCAATCACTGGTAACACTTTCAAATGAGGGCATCCAGGGTGTGAGCCTCCCTGCCGGGGGGCACTGAGAAGTGTGTCTTCTGGCTTTTCAGCCGAAGTACGGCCAACTCCACTACCATGATTTCTGGAAGCCCTGGCTCCAACAGACTCAATACATTGAGTCGAGCCTTTTTCTTACCACCAGCACCGATGCCGGTGTCTCCCACATCCAGAACATCAGCTGTTCCAGGATGGGAGGGAAGGGTCTCATACTGGAGGATTTCCAACTCATCCACCCGAGGGTCCTCCTTTGACTCCTTAGGGAACACCAGGGTCTTAGACATATTCTTGACAAAATCAAGGAAGCCCATATCCTCTGGCAGGGACAACCATCGAGGCTTCAAGATGGGAGAGTCTGATGGGACATCGCGGTGGTGAGGGGTTTCAGGGAACTCCTCATCCTCCGTCTCCCACAGAGTAATTCGTCGAGGACTTGTAGGAGGGCTGCTCCATGGGCTTCGGGGATCCTGATGCTCTGCGGCCAATGCCTGGTACACTTGCTGGGATAATCGCTGTCCCATTGAGTGAGAATCAGATGGAGACCTTGGCCGAGGATCGACTCGAGGCCGAAGGACCTCGAGGATTGGCTCGGCTTCTGGGGACATCTTCGACATTGAGAGCCCAGTGGTCGGGGCAGATGAACTTGTTGTACTGGACAACAGTGCCCACTGCTGGTCCATGAAGGCAGAGAAACTGTGCTCCAAGGCCGCCATTCTGGATTCCAGGCCAGATGGCTCCGCGGCCTTCGGCGCAGGCACCGAGGAACTCAGACCCAGCATCGGCTCTTCTGAAGGGGAATCTTCGATGAGGATGGTGTCTGTGGACTAAGGCCGGTCCGAGGTCAAATCCTTCCAGGGGACCTTTGCAGGCTGCTCCTTCTCCGATACATTGGACAAGCATCTCGGACTGCGGGTCCTGGCCCGGGGGGGGGGGCACCCAACCGATCAGATCCATCCAAGGATGCCTCTTCTTCCTGAGTTCCCTTGAGGGAGACCCCCTTTCTGAAGACCCACGGTGGGGCTCGGGTTCGGAAGGGTCCACCTGAGGTGTCGAGGCTTCAGACGAGACCCTGGCCTTTGGAGGCACCAGGGACTCGGGAAAAAGCTTATAGTGCTGCTGATGGTGGCTCTTGAGGGCCTTGCCTGACATCCTCTTGAAAAGACTGCATGCTGCTGGGTTGTGGTCTGGCAGTGGAGACAGAAGTAGTGTATCGGTCAAAGCCATAAATTTTGAGCACCGATCTCACTTCTTAAAGGCACTGGTAGACATGGGGGGAAAAGTACCCCTAAGGTCGAAGACTCGCCAGGCTGCCATTGGGAAAAAAAGGCGCAAACATGCAAGAAAAGTAAAAAAATGAAAATTTAAAAAAATAGACCCGAACTCAATGCCAAGGAAGTGAGGTCTTGTGGCTAGAAGGGTACTGGTGCGATGCCAGAGGCGAGTATGAAACTCGGAGAGAAAAAAATAAACTTTTTCTGGGGACAAGCCTGATGAACATCTGAAAGGCTCCGTGGAAAAAAGGAGACAGAGCAAGATGGCACCCTTGGGAGGGAAGGGGACCATGCATGTGTGGTGGCATCTCCCAAAGACTTTCTTTGAAAGCTGCGGGGATAGGCTTTCTTTGAAAGCTGGTGGGATGCTTCCACGAGGTCTCTGTCGGTGCTGACATCACCCATATGTGAGGACTGACTTCCTGCTTGTTCCCGGAGAATATCCAGAACCATATGTTTTAAATTAAGGTTTATTCAACAGCTCTGACCTGTTATAGACAAAAACACCTTCAGAACAGTAGACCAGGCCCTCATCATGCCACACTTCGACTACTGTAGCAGTCTTTTACAAGGAGCAACAAAAAAGAATCTAAACATACTTCAGATGGCACAAAATGTTACAGCCAGAATTATAGTCAAAGCACGCCTTTCATACCACATCACACCCATCCTGTACATCCTCCACTGGCTCCCAATCGCCAGTAGAATAAAATATAAATCCATAATGACCACTTTCAAACTAATTAATAACATAACCCCCTCATACCTCACATCTCTAATACACACCCATTCAGATATCAGGTCAAGGAGAAGAAACAACCAAAATACCCTCACGGTTCCTACATCAATCTGTAAGACCAAACAAATAACGAGCAACAGGGCATTCACCTATGTAGCCCCCACACTATGGAACTCCCTCCCTGAAACATTAAGGACAATAAAAGACCTTCAATCATTCCAAAAAGAATTAAAAACATTCCTTTTCACTGAGCACTACAGCAACCTCAACCCCATCGTTTCTCAAAATCGAACCGTTAACCCCACCACCCAGCCCATTAATTCTACCTCCACCCAAAACTATCAACCTCCCCATATTCAACAATAGAACACACTGAGTACCAGCATGCACACTGATGTATTCATTCTGAAGTAATCATGTACAATCATTATCTATCAATATGATGTACAAATGTACATAGTTATAATGTAAATAGTTAATTGTTATAATTCCATCTCCAATGTTCCATGTATAATGTTAGTTTCAATGTAAATCACCCCTAATCTCTGGAAGGGATGGCATAGAAAAATGTTTCAAATAAATAAATAAATCATACAATGGTGTCACCTAGTCTTCAACCCAGGATAAATACATACTGGATTCCAGATAGTGCTATGGTCTGTGGCCTTTAGGCAATGACTGTCAGTGTGATGACTGGACTAGATGGTGGAGTTGGAAGTTACTGGTATAGCTAGTTGGAATTAAAGTTCATAGAGCCATCATAGAAGCTGGTTCTTACTGTGCTGAAAGATGGCAGAAAGAGAAATTTACTAGAAAAATAAAGAAATTACAATAGAGATGTTTTAGTCAGATAGGCTGTGATCACTTACATTTAAGTAAAAAAAATCTGTACTTTAGAAGCCTGTGGCAGCCAATTTCAGCTCTCGTATTGATCTCCTGAATAAGTGACTATGTGGATGGAAACCTCAATGAATACATTTTCATTATCTGAAACATATGCAGTCTAGTCATTTAATAATGAAAAAGCTATTTCTTCTTTAGGAAATCTGTGTTATAAACAGGGCTATCCAAGGACTAGCAACACAATCAGGGGCATCCATCCATCCATTACTGAAGATTTAATGTATTGAAGGGAAAAGTCTGCCTTTTTGCAAATGACACAAAAATTTGCAACAGAGTGAACTCCTCTGACGGAGTGAACAGCAGGATGAAAGATCTACAAAGGCTGGAAGAATGCACTAATGCGTGATAGATAAGATTTAATGCAAAGAAGTGCAGAGTCATGCACTTGGGATGTAGAAATCTAAGGCAATTGTATGTAATAGAGGGTGAGAGGTTGGTGTGCATGGACCAGGAGAAGGACCTCGGAGTGATAGCATCTGAGGATCTCAAGATGGCGAAACAATATGACTAGGGGGTAGCCAAAGCCAAAAGGATGCTCAGCAGCATACAGAGAGGAATAATCAGGAGAAAGGAGGATGTATTAATGCTCCTGTATAAATCATTGGTGAGGCCTCACTAGGAGTATTATGTTCAGTTTTGGAGACCGTATCTCACAAAGGATATAAAAAGACTTGAAACGGTTCAGAGAAAGGTGACCAAAATTATTTGAAGCCTGCTTGACCCCCCTTGTCACAAGAGCTAGTTGGTGACAGAAAACCCACCCCATTAGGACCACCTTACAGGTGAAACATAATGAACTGAGTAGAGATTGAAACTGCTCTAACTTCGCTTTCTGCTCTAATCTAGCTTTTCACAAGCCTCTCATTTGTCCAATGGTGGTTTTTAATTTCTCCAACTTATCCCTGTATATCTAGCTCAATTCTGAGGAATGTCTCCTGCAGGTCCCACGGTCTTTTCTGCCACCAGAGGTACTCCAAATTGCTGTGTGATGGGCTCGCAGGAATCCAAGATCCTTTTGCACTCCTCACACCCAGCCCCCATGAACAGGAAATCATCTAGGTAATGAACCGTTGAGCCAGGCCTGGCTATTTCTTTGACCAGCCAAAGCAGGAATGAACTGAATTGCTCAAAATATGCACAGGAATTGAGCAGCCCATGGACATATATTTGTCATAGTAGTCTTCATCCTCAAAGGTAAAAATCAAGTAGATGAAAAAGACTCTGGATGCACCGAGAGTAGTCAGAATGCCAACTCTATCTCCACCTTAGCCAGTTGTGCCTGTGGCCCAAATTCCGAATGATTGCTATGGCCTGGTCGATAGACGCATATCTCACAGAACACAAAGAAGGATCAATATGGTCATCAACCAACTCACCTGTGGGACAGAACAGGTTGTATATCAAATGGAATTTGCCTGGCTCCTTCTTTGGCACTATTTGCAACGAGGACAATACCAACCCCAGAAAGGGAGGGGTCCCAGTAGGGACCCGTCATCCTTCCCAAGATATTTTCCTTGGCAATTTTTTTTTTGCACCACATGAAGGTACTGAAGGAAGGAAGGGGAGTTGCGTATGGTGCGCAAGGAAGAGGGGGCGAAGGATATAATAGGGAAACCTTCTGCAAAGCCATCCAATAATGATGCATGCCTAGTCCTGGTGAGGGTAGGACCATGGCTACGGATGCATGCTCTCAAGCCTAATGTGCCAGGTAGTCATATTCTTTTCTGGGTCATTGGGGTAGCAGCTTAAAAGGTTTTCCCTTACTGGTGGATCTAGCTTCATTGAGTGGCTAGCTTCACAGACCAAACAGGCGTGCCGGGGCTTACATGAGTTCCATGTGCAGCTGCTGGTATTCTGTCTGAACCAGAGGTGCAAGAGGGTGGCCCACTGCCTACAGGCCCCTCTTAAGGCAGGCCATGGCTCGTCCCCCCGCCCCTCCATACATTAACCCCTGCCTGTCACCCCTGCCCTCTTGTGCCCAGCAGCTGATAATCCAGCCAGCCGGGTCTGAATTAAAGGACGTACAAGGGAAGGAGAAGGAACTGTGGGTTAAACTAGAAAGAGGGAATGGGGAATTAATTTGCATTGGTGTAATATACAGATCTCTTTCACAGGCAGAAGAAGTGGACATAGATTTAATTGAAGACATTTCCCATGAAAGTAGAAGTGCTACTGATAGGTGAATGTGAACCCTGGTCTGTTTCTTACTGAACCAGTGCTCTAATCATTCAACTACAGCTCCACATACCTTTCTATATTACTCTCTGGAATATACCAAACTACAGGTCCCTGCCTGCAGTGGCCTAAACCTCGGACTTCATATAACCTGGCAGGCACATTCTGAGAAAGCTGTAAACCACACCTAGGGCCTGCCTGCAGTGGTACACATGCTGGACGGACTGCACTAGACACTCAGTACCACAGCTGCCTCAACACAGCAGTAGTAATCACCTGTGCAAAGACAGAGCCACATGTGAGGGCAAGATACCATTCCATCCACTGTACTGTGCCTCCTAAGCCAAACAACATTCACATACAGAGGTCCATTGGGCTGCAGTGTTGCAGTAATATCTGAGGCAGCACATGTGCAGGGCATGCATTCCCTTGTGACCTGCTGTATACTACAAGATAAGTACTTTTGCACATACACCAAATGCACACCTCACTCATGACTCATGAGGTCCATCCCAGACCTTTCTGCCCTCCCCGGGGGATCATGCACACTTGCTCCCTCATACAAGACATGCAGGTACTGGGCAATGCTCCAGTGATCACAGTCATCACTATGGCTGCAATGTGGGCTATGTGCGCCAGTATTCATTAACCCTGTTATTTCCCAGAATGCACCTCACCATCTAAGCAACTATACATGATCTATTACATCAGATATGGAATGTGCAGAAATGATGTGTGCTTCATGGATATGATGGCCGCCACATGTGCAAATGACCTTTTTTACCATACTTCCTGAATGAGAGGAAGGGCACACATCACCTGGTCCCCAGACCCAGAATACTGCAGGTACTGAGTGAGATATGTCATGCTAAATACTTTCTACCCCATAGAACTGCAGCAAGTTGGAGTAGCATGTCCCATCTGGCCTTTGTGTAATGCACCCACTGGCCAGGGGCTCTCATGTATCAGCATATGCTATGCTGTAGGCCTCGGGCAGCTGTTTCCAAGGAACCTGAATGCAGTGAGTAGTACCTAGAAAGGATTGGGAGTTCTGACACCAACTAACACAGCCTTCCAAAACCATAGCTACCAGCAGGTTACAGGCAGCCCAGGATAGCAACTCTCCTCTCTTTCAGAAAAATCTATTCAGCTAGATACACCACAGACAGCCTGCACATGTTGTGCAAGACTGGACTGTATCAGCCACCCACACACCTTCCATGTCAGGTTGGCGAGAACACCACCCACTGCAGGTACACATAGCCACAATAAAGCTCTTGGCTCTGTACAAATAGCATGGACAGAGCAAGGAGCAGGACAGCAAGCAACGTGGAAGGATAACTTTATAAATAACCAGAGAGGTTAGCCCAAAACGTGTTTCAGCTGGGGGTCTTCTTCAGGGGAACAAATAATCTTTAGTAAAAACAATAAACAATATACTCATAAATAAATCATAAAAAATAAAACATCAATAAATAATGAATGAAAGAAAGAAAGAAAAAACCTCATAAGAATGCACAGAAGTGATTAAAAATAATAATTGAAAATTAAAGTGAAGGAACATAAAAACACAGAGATAAATAGATGCTCGTGCATAAAACCATACTCAAACCAACATTGTAATGGGTACATCGGTGTAAAAATCCAAACTTACCAACAATAAATTGAATTGTAAAATTTATAAAAACCTGAAGGAATATATAAATTAGAGAAACATCAGAGACAAAGAACCTATAGCTATCAATCAATTAAAGTATAAGTTATTAACAAACGGAGAGAGAGGGGGACTACAAGAAATACCGTAGTGACCAACTGTGGAACAGAGGCAGAGCCCTGAAAAAAATTGCTATGCATTAAACGCAATAGATTAAACACAAGGCACATTGTGCAGCCAGAGGTGAATGAGTAAAATTGATAGGTCAAATTAATATTGTAACAAAGGACTTGGAGGAAAGAATGTGAACAAAATCAAGAGAACTCACCACCAAGGACGTCCACGAGTTAAAAACAAAACAAAACACTAAGCCAGAGCACCAAATGAAAGCGAGGCTGGAAGCATCAAGCTTTTAAATGCAGGAAATGTAGTTGTGCTGTTTGTGATACAGAACCAATCTGAAAATAAGAATATATATACACAGCACTGATGTACTTTATGCTGATTGTGGATAAGATGCAAACTAACTCAAGTGTCAATCAGAGTTTTCAGCTCCGTGTAAAAAAATGTAATAAAGCAATATTAAAATGAGAGAGAGGGAGACCAGAGGATAGGCAGAGCATAAAGTATAAAAATCAGGATAAACCATTGCGTTTGAGAGAAGTTGAATGACCTACTAGGGATACTTAAAATGAGATGGCTCAAAAAATATATGTATGTATATGAATATGTATATAAGGGAAGCCTGCACTTTGGAGAACTCTGCTGCATTTTGGAGTCTTGGTCACCGTGGGGAGGAGGAGGACTCTATCACTGATTATTTATTTATTTATTTAATATCTTTTCTATATCGTGCTCTTTATCATCAGTGCGGTTTACAGGTAACTAGTAGCCTGTACAGTGTGGTGGAGGCCTGCACTGTACCCTACAATGAACAAGTAGTGTAACTTGGGGACTAACGTAGGTAACTATATACAGGCTGGGCACACAGGTCACAGATACAGTAGTGACCAGCGTTGCTTAGCAACTATTTACAGAGTAGATAGCTATATACATTTTGCTTTTTACAGATTATACAGTTGTTCAAGTGGCACTGCATCAGTGGGGCGTGGGTGTGGAGGGGGCGCTGTTCTGGTGGTTGGGCATGTCTGATTGTGGCTTGTCACTTGCCTGGGAGTAGTGTAGGAGGAAGAGATGGTGCTTCAGTGCTTTCCTAAACTGTGCAAGGTCCGTAATGAACCGGATGGTGGTTGGTAGGGCGTTCCAGCTTGTGGGTGCATATAACACGAATGCTCTGTTCTTTGTTGCTTGCGAGCATTTTGTGATTGCATTTGGGATTATCAGTGTGTTGGCGGCGAATGACCTTCTGGATCTGTTGGGGGGAGTGGGGCGGACGAGGTCCGTGAGTGAGGCGGATGAGCAATTGTTGATAGTTTTGAAGGTTAGTATTAGTATTTTGAAGGAGAGTTGGCAGTGTACAGAGAGTTGGAGTTATGTGATCCCTCCTTGAAGCTCCATGTAGTATTCTGGCATCCCCTGCTGGGGTTAAATTACCCACTCTCCATTGGACGCAGCTGCGGGCGCATGTCCAAGGGCACATGTCAGAAGGGGCATGTCCAAAGAGGCAGGAGCTGCCCTTTTCCAGCCCGGAGGAGATGAATGAATCTTCATCTTGCCTCCCGCTGGTCTTAAGGCGGTTAAGGTTGTTGGTCCTATGAATCGTCATCTGCAGTTGGTAACTGTGGCAGGTGCTGTTGCTGTGGATATGAACCTATCCTTGGGAACTCTGAGTACGCCATCAGACCTTTCCCCCTCTGTTTCTGAGGGTTTAACCCCACCCAGCCAGATAATTTTGACTAAAGAGGCAGCGGCCGCCCCGGTGGAGGAGCCCGGAATTAGTCTCTGGCCTCAACCTCCTCTTCCAGATAACTTTGCGTTGACTCAGGTCTCTTTGGATAATCTGGTGGTGATTCCCTCTCCTTTATATAGTCCTCTGATATTTCTACGGTTCATTCCCCTAAATATGTTACATTGCATGGCATCTGGGAAGTGGTGTCACACACAGAATTTTCTTTGCGGTCATCCCTCGCAGATGTTTCACATTTTTCTGTGGAAGTGGTAGATAAGATGGTAGAACAAGATAAAAAGTTTGCTGATTGTAAGTCATCGTTGGTTAATTTGGGGAGTCAATATAATCTGGCCCATGCTTCTATTTCCTCTTTTATATGGGATAATATGGTAATTCACCACCAGATTGAGGCCTTGGAGAATCAAGCCTTGGCTAAGAATTTACACTTTCTTAATTTTCCCTTTACACATTATTTATCTCCTCTTATTCTCTTTCGTAAATACCTTCAATAAGTTCTGTTGATGGAGGATGTGGATTCAATTAAAGTTTCTAATATTTTTTCTATTCCTCAGGGAGTTTGGAAGGAGGGCCAGAGAGGGGAGGAGCTGGTGCACCTGTCCCCGTCTAAACTCTGCATTTATCTTCCTTTTTGGAATCTTCTTCAGATAATATTTTATTTATTTATTTAAAAGGATTTCTATGGGGGGGCGGAGCCTGATGTCCAGCGGGTAGGACGCTTTGCGTTGAAGCTCCCGAGAGGCCTACTCAGAATCCTGACTTAATACCTATATAAATTTACTATTTCGCTCCGAGCTGACCGGGGCACCTCGGGGGGGATGGCGGCCCATAAACCAGCGCGCTTGGACTTCGGGTCTCCTTCTTCTTCTCACGGAAAACGCTCCAAAACAGAGGTGTCCTCCCCACAGAAGATGGTTCCATTTCGTGAAAACCCCGCAATGCACCTGGAGATTTTGGAGGAAATACGCGGCGTGAAGGAATTGGTGCAGTCCAATGGAGAAGCGCTTCGAGCCATGCGAGAAGACTTTGGAGTGCTCCAGGACCGACTTGAAGGTCTTTCATTACGGCAGGACAATATGGCGGGGGTCCTCGACTCGCACGAGGTGCGCTTGGGCAAACTGGACAAGGCTGAGCGCCAGATACAGAATCTTCAAAAGGAGTTGGAAGATAGCAATAATCGCGCCCGTCGCAATAATGTGAGGCTCCTCGGAATGCCGGAGGGGGTGGAAGCAGGAGATATAAGAGAATTCTTGCTCAAAACTCTTCCCTCCTTGCTGAAGATCACTTTTCACAGAGAACTGGAAATCGATCGAGCACACCGTGTTCCTGCCCGCATGGCGCTCAACCGCACGACCCCCCGGCCTATTATCTTTAGCTTGCTACGATATCAACAAGTGGAACAAATTTTACATGCTGCCCGAACGAATCATCATTTGGAATTTGAAGGTCGTAAGGTCTCCTTCTTTCCTGATTTGGCAAAGCCTACCGTTGACCGTCGGAAGAAACTCCTTGCTCTTCGCCCTCGACTTCAACAGCTACAGGCTCGCTTTGGCCTGTTGTATCCAGCGAAGCTCCGAGTGACTCTCCACAACCAGACCAGGACGTTCGAGGATCCTGATCTACTATCAACATTTTTGGACTCCAAAGAAGCAGAGCAGATGCGCTAATCCCAAATCTTGGACTCTTATCTGCCGGCTCTGTCCGCCATTTTGAAGGGCCCGATGCGGCGGTCATAGCCCAGCACAGAAATAGCCTGGACTTTCTTTCTTTCTCTGTATGACTTTTGTCTTTGGTCTCCTATCCCTTCATGATGTGTGCCTCGGTCGGATTCGGAGCACGCACAGTCCTACAGGTTATATGTTTTTTCAATTTCGGCCTTCTCTGGGGTTTCTCCCCGCAGACACATGGTCGCCAGTAATTTTGGGGTTTTGCTTCTCCTCTACCGTACTGCGGTTTTCTTTGTTAATATGGGGCGCTTCCTTGTATTATATTAGCTTATTTTTCCTATGTCATGTGTACAGCCAGATACAGTCAGTTTGAGGGACACAGTGAAATTATGTGTGCTATCATGCTCAGAATTTTAACTTTTCTGAATGGCCTTATGTAAAATCTTATTATTCATCGTCAAAGGCATTGCTGGTCCATTCAAAGGAAAGAAAATCCTTAGCTATCTTAGCCACGAGCATGTTGATTTGGTGTTTCTTCAGGAAACGCATTACACTCTGCTGAAACGCTGAAACTCAATGCTAGGCCTCACATGGTAGCTGCCTATTCTCCCACCGTTTCCAAATGGTACGGGATAGCCATTCTGGTTAAGAAGTCTTTGCACGCTACTGTACCTGATATTAGCGCTGACATGGAGGGTAGATGGGCCCGTGTACACCCTGAGGTTGGAGATAGTGAATTCACGTGTATTTGCACTATGCCCCGAATGTGGACAACCCTGCTTACTATGCAAGTTTTGCGCAGTTGGCCTCGGCCTCCGCCAATGCTCCATTAATACTTGGTGGCGATTTTACTCAAGTGTTCCCTCAATCTTTTCTTCTCAAACAAGGTGCTCGTTGGTTGGAAGCGCCAGTACCGAGTAGACCTGTGTGGCTAGATATAGTAGCGGGCCTTTGCAAACCGATTCCTCTTACCTTACTCCCTGGTATGACTCTCCCATTAGACTCCCACTATCCACCAATGCTTTTCGACACTTTAGGTGCCTTTAATACTCTTATGCAACCTTTCGACTCCCGACTCTGGTCAGTGCAACTTCAGCATTGCATTCGGAGCACTAGAATACTCCCGCCATCGGCACTCTCTGCATAAGGTTGATTGGAGACTTCCGATCTCTCGGTAGTTCACCGGGTGTAGCATCCAATTTTACTAAACCTTATGTAATGCTATCACTAGAGATACCTCTATAGCGCAGAAAGTATGGGAGAGAGAATTGCATGTGACTTTAACCTCGGAGCAATGGAGCCTTATCTGGAGCAGAGGGACACGGGTTCCCGACCCGCCTCACTCACTCAGACCCTCTTCTTTCTAGCCCACCGGTGTTCTTACACTCCTCACAGATTAGACAACTGGAACACTACTCAGGGTAATGGTTGCTGGACACGTCCTGTGGCCATTGGTTTATTACTTCATGTTATGCATGAATATCCCGCACTACAGTATAACTGGCGTCGGGTCTGGGGTCGTATTTAGTCTATATTGCACTCTCAGGAGTCCCTTTCTTGGAGGATAGTGGGACTTCGCCCAGTTGCGGGGATCCCCTCTCTCCCAAAAATGGCTTATCTCCTTTTGAACTTTATGCCTGGCATTGCTATTTCCCTAATTAAGTAATACTGGGAAATTAGTTCCCATCTGAGCCTTAATGAATGGTGGAATCATGCCTGTCTCTACAGTAAATATGAACAAATACCTCGTCTGTTCGCTTCCTCCGTTCAGACTCCTTCTCATTGGTCTCAATGGAAGATGCTCAATGAATATGTACATTTTGCTAAATGCTCTCATCTGACTGTCTAACTTTGTATATATCTCTGTCTCATGATCATGCTGTATTGTGGATACTTTTTTGATCGTTTGATGTATAATCACTGTTAATTGGAAGCGCTCACATGCTGATACAAACGGGTAGAGGAGAAGCACCGGGGTGGGGGGTAATGGGTTTACTTTTCCTTAATGTATACTTGTTTTGTCTCTTTTGGTGTGTTGTTTCTTTGTTTGTTGCAAAATGAAAATAAAAGTTTAAAAAAAAAAAATAAAAGGATTTCTATGCCGCCTTCTCCTTCAATCAAGGCGGTCTACACAGCAAACAATCAGCAAGTAATGGATTTTTGTGTGTGCATGCAGTGAAACAGTGAGTGCGTTTGTAGTAGGATGAAGTAGATTCTTGTTGAGCTATTTACAGCGTGCGCTATTATACAATACTATATACATGGGGGAATGGGGGGGGAGTCATGTTAGTTGTTTCCTTTAGTTGTTTCCTTTATTTCTCTGAATGATAAAAATTTGATACTTAAGTTATATTTCGCTAAGAAACATGTTTTTTTTTGTGGTAAAACTATACAGATTTTTCCTGATGTTTGCAAATCTACTCAGAGACGTAGGAAAGCTTTTTTGAATTTAAAGCCTCAAGTTTTGGCCCTTGGGGTTTCTTCTTTTTTTTTCTTGAGTATCCTTGTAAATGTGTCTTGACTTTTCAAGGTGATAAATATGTTTTTTATGAGCCTGAACAATTTGAGGCTTTTCTGGCAGGGAGACGGGCTGAATGAGTAATGTTATAGCTAGTTTGTTTTCTTTTTATTTGGCTTAGTAATTGAGGGTTTGTGATGTTTGGTTTTCAGAACTCTTGAGAGATGTTTCTGTATTGCTTGCATTTTGATGTATTCAGGCTTTCCTCTTGATATGGACTGTTGTAAGTAAACTTTTCCCTCTTTATGGCTTAATAAAAGTATTTGGAAAAATATATGTTTTTATATATATATATATATATATATATACTAGTGTAAGAGAATAGCGGTCTAAATTATTGTGCTAATGCATTAAGCAACATACTGAAGGTGGGTAAGAATCAACTAACTGAAAAAAAGTGGGGTGGGTACCTGCATGTAGGGGGTTAGAAGTACAATTGAAACTGTATCGTAAGGGTACCTAAAAAATACAGAAGTACTTAAGAGGCCATGTCGAAACCTTGCAGGAACAAGGATCATCCCGTAGTGCCGACGGGTCGTATATATAATCAAATAGAGGTGGAAAATGAAACTTAACATGTACTTACTTAAAAATAATGTTTAAAAAGTATCAAAGTAATAGTACACATCACTGAGTGTGACAGACAACAGTGATCAATGTTGAACCCACACATCAAAAGTGAGATAATGACACCAGCTAAGGGATAGGGCAAGGCGCCAGCATATAAGAGATCAAAGTACAGTTTGAGGGACTTATGAGAGTACAAATAAATAGGGCTTAAAAGACCATATCAAAACCGTGCAAAAAAAAGGGGGACATGTCCAGTGGTGCCGACGAATGGTATACATAGTTAAGAAAAATGGACAAATTGGAGGGTCTAAAACGATAGCATGAGGGGAGTTAAAACCGCCAAACCATAAGAATATAACAAACCAAAATGATGGAATAAAAACTATAAAACAGCTATACATAAAAGGGGAAATAAATGACCACAATAAATTATGGAACAACTAATAAGAAAGTGGTTAAAAGGAAATACTTAGATGAATAATATATGAATAAATAAATATAAATAAATAAATAAACAAATACATATATAAATAAAAAAGGGAAGGGGAACGGAAAAAAGGAGGGTGGAATTTACTTTTGACCACTTTCTTCTAAGTTGTTTCATCATTTATTTCCCCATTTACATTGCTTTATTACATTGTTTTACACGGAGCTGAAAACTCTGATTGACACTTGAGTGAGTTTGCTTCTTCAGGTTGGTTCTGTACCACAAACAGCACAGCTACATTTCTCACATTTAAAAGCTTGATGCTTCCAGCCTCACTTTCATTTGGCGCTCTAGCTTAGCATTTTTTTTAAACTCGTGGGTGCCATGGATTGATTTTGTTCACATTCTTTCTCCAAGTCCTTCATTACAATATTAATTTGACCTATCAATTGTACTCATTCACCTCTGGCTGCACAATGTGCTTTGTATTTAATCTGTTGCATTTCATGCATACAAATTTTTATTGGGACTGTCTCTGCTCCACGGTTGGTCACTAGGGTATTTTTTGTAGTTCCCCTCTTTCTCCATTTGTTAATAACTTATAGTTTAATTGATTGATAACTATGGGTTCTTTGTCTCTGATGTTCCATATGTTCCTCCAGGTTTTTATAAATTGCACAATATACTAGTTGGTAAGTTTATATACTGATGTACCCATTACAATGTTGATTTGAGTATGGTTTTATGCACAAACATCTATTTATCTCTGTGTTTTTATGTTCTTTCACTTTAAGTTTCAATTATTATTTTTAATCACTTCTATGCATTTTTGTGAGGTTGTTTTTATTAGTTATGTTTTATAGTTTTACTTATTAACATTTTTGTATTTATTGTCTGTGGATGCATTTTGGTTGCTTATGATGCAAGTTTATTTCTTTCGTTCATTATTTATTGATGTTTTATTTTTCATGATTTATTTATAAATATAGTTTTTATTGTTTTAACTAGAGGTTATTTGTTCCACTGAAGAAGGCCTCTGGCGAAAACACGTGTCAGGCTAACCTCTCTGGTTATTAATAAAGTTATCTTTCCATGGTGCTTGTTGCTCTCCTCCTTGTGCTCTCTGTTGTTTCTGTAGGAAAGCTGGTTTTCTTTGCTCAAACAGCATGGACAGCTACAGCCAAGCCAGTGACTGGAGTGCCATAAAAAAACAGCACCCTTCTAACTACAGCTTAATCCTATATTACACAATATGGATACATAGCCGTGACATGGTCACAGCTTTGTCACAGTGAGCAGCTGAGTGCAGTCAGGCCATGTTCGTGCCGGATCCATGTTTTGATGGCTCAGCCATATCCCTAACCTCTGACTCATGTATGTTGTCACAGCCCCTCCTAGTGGCAGTGTGCTAAAGGGTCAGGGTGGACATTTTAATTTTGTTGAAGAAAGAAAAACTTTTAGACCAAGTGCATTCTGGTCCATGTAGTCCCTCTTCACAAAGAAAATAGATATGTGAGCCTTGAGCAGGGTGAAACAAAAAGGTTTTTATTCCCTTGTTACGCAAAACGTTCTTCAGGAAACAAAGTAGAATTACCTTACTTCAGGTTTAGTGCCAAGAATATTTACAAAAGGTCAGCAACTGTTACAAATGCTTCACAGTTCTCTGTATCCAAGCAAGTTTCTCAAACAGCAAGAAAAACAAGACAAAAATTCTTCCTTCAGTTTTAACAGAAGCAAAAGGTACTTTAGAACATTTGCTGCTGTTATATCTCGGTAAGAGATTCTAGGCTCTCGGTAATACACAGAGAACAGTCCATTGGTTCAAGCATCAACGGTTCTATTTCTGCAAACTCAATTTACATGCGTTCTAGCTCACACGTGGTGTCTTCTAATCCTGAGCTTTCCCTGGTTAACATAGGTTGCAGTTCAGTATTTCTTTTCCCCACTTTCCAGCCCTGCTGGCCTGGGTTTAGCAAATAGCTGTTAGTGCTTTTCCCTATACCTCTCTGTACAGGGTTGCAAAACTTCCTCCAGCTTTGTTTCTTCTCAGAATGGCTTTTTAAGTTATCAGCCTTCCTAGGACCTGGCATCCATTTAATAAATGAAGTATCACTGTATCTTGGATCTCTGTATCGTTTGCTGCTGGTGTTTTCTCCACCAGAGACTCTCCCTTTGTCACCGTCTTCCTTGAAGACTGGCTTCTGGAGCTTTCTAAGCTGGGCTTGTTCTCCCTGGAACTTAGCTCTGCTTTTCCATGTGTAGCAGCAGATAAGCATGCAATAAATAAATCCAGGAGTCTTTTCAAGGATCCAAGCCAGTTTAATGTGCACATGGCTCAAGCAATAAGCAATTTCAAAATGGCTGAGCAATGGCTTCTAGTAAAACAACAACTTTTATAGCTTTCTTGTCCATTCTAAGCATAGGCAAACTTTTCATTGGTCCCAGTACCCCTCTCACCCATCTATTGGTCCCGGTACTGATATGGCTACCCAATCGGGACTCTGGTCTGGGCCCAGCACCTGGTTGCCCCCCTTCTAGTCCCAATTACAATGGTCAGTGTCTCCAACTTGTTACTTCTCTCCTCCAAGGTCGCTGAGCTTGTTAAAACATATGGGAAGCAGAGGCACTGTGACCTTGCTCTCTGCAGAGTTAATTAATTCCATAGAAGCATAGCACACCTTATCAGTACCAATTAAACTTGTTTTTCTTCTATTTTCCAAGTTTCGTTTCTGCTTAGCTATGTTCAGTTAAACTGAGTTAAGTTTCAATTCTATGGTGTCATCATTCAGGGGGGTTTTCATTCCTCTGGGCCTAACTACAGGCTTCAGTTACAGGTCAAGCTGCTCAGGCCTGTCTGCTTAGTTCAATTAGCATGGATCATAGGCCTTCGCCTACCACATTCCCCCCTTTGATTATTCTCACCCGCATGTTAATAAGGTGTGAGAATCAAATCACATAATACTAGGTAAAGGTATCACTCTGTGATATAGGGTAGTAAGTTCACATAGCTAGCATCTTTGTAGCTGTCTTACGCTCTACAGTGTTATTAATAACTGAAGTTATCATTTGCAAGCAAAATGGCAAGAAACAAGGGAGCAACAGGCAGATAGTCAAAGTCCATAGTTTGGCAAGAGTGGGAAAAAGAACTAAAGGATTAGAAGGTTCGGTTGCATCTTTGTTGTGCTGTCGTAAAGCTTCTGATTTAGACAGACCAGCTGTCCATCCTTCGTAGTAGATTGTGGTCCAGTCCGAACAAAACACAAACTGTCAACAATGGGGTGGGCCAATACCCACTCACTAGTAGTATTATGTAAATCAGTCTGATTGTATAGGATAGAATAGTTCAGTTCTTGCGTCTCCCAGGGCCACTGATCTCCCATCTTAGTTCCTCCACAATAGAAACAGTCAGAAGTGTGGAGACTAGATGCTATTGCTCCAGTAAGTTCAAGAAACAAGTTCTGGTGGTGGTATGAGGAATTGCAACGGTGGCTTGCATAGCCTTGTAGAAAGTCAAGATCTAGAACAACTTTTGGATTGGAGAGTATACCAATGCAAGTATAGGAAGAATGATAAAACAAGGTCTGAGTGACCTTCGGTCCAGTTCATGTTGTACTTATACAGGCTGCCCAGGGAGATAAGGCAAAAGTCATTTCAAAGCACTCCAAGGCTGCTGCCAAAATAAAGCAATAATAATAATTCATAATGGGCATAGTCTCTGGAAAATTGGTGGAACTGTCGACTTCCACAACAGATAACAGATGTAGGGTTGATTGTAGATCCTCAAGCTTCTGCCGTACGTAGACCTACCAGCTTTTTGGCAGGAGTAGGGCTGTAGATTCCAAAGTATCACTGTCCTCTGGGATGTCTCAATTTCTTAAAATATCATAGCATAGTCTCTTAGGCTATTATTGCTTCCTTAGAGCAGTTCACTCTTTAGGAGATCAAAACAGTCTTTTTCAGAGTATTTAAACACAGTCTCTTAGAAGATTCAATTTCTTAACACAACACAGTCTCTTTCTGATGATTGCAGGTTTTTTTTTTTTTTTTTTAAGATGCGAGGCTTACCTTCAGATAAACAAACAGTCTTGAAATAGTGCAGTTTCTGAGGGACCAATAAGTCTTAGGTCCGTGGTTGTTGTTGTAGGGTGAGGTGCAATGGAGTCTCAGGATGCTGTACAGTAGTCCAGTGATCAGGTTCAAGAGCAGCTGCTGGCTTCACTTGATTATGATGGGTCCAAGGATCAAATTCTGCGACTTTTACTGCAGTTGGAGTAGACAGGATGACGACATAGGGTCCTCTCCAATGCAGGGCTAACAGTATCTTTCTCCACTCTTTGATCCACACCGAGACTCCAGGCTTGAAAGGATGCAGGGGTGCAGGCAAATTGATGAGTAATCGATTTTGTACTCAGGTATGAAGACTCCTGCAAAACAGAACTTAAAACCAATAGTTCATGTCTAATAATTTCAGATCCTATCTGTCTCATATCTCCTTTTATTTCCTATACAATAGGCAGGGGTTGCCCATACAGAATCTCAAAAGGGAAACTCCTAAAGACTTAGCAGGGACTAAGTATATCCTAAGAAGGGCTATGGGAAGAACCTGGGGCCACTTCAGGTAAACCTCTTGGCAAAGTTTAGACAACTGAGATTTCAGGGTTCTATTCATACATTCTACTTTTCCTAAATTCTGAGATCTATAGGCAGTATGTATCTATTAATATCGATATCTTGGGCTATACTTAATGGACTTGCTTCCTAAGGTTATCCACCCTCATTCTTTGTACAGGGCCCCATATGCATGCAAGGTTGTAAGGGTATACTTGAAATCTGGGTACACATTTAGACAGGGCTCTTTTCCTATTCTTAGTGCTCTAGTGAGGACTATCAGTTCAGCTTTCTGTGGTGAAGTTTCTGGGGCCAGGGCTGAGGACTCAACTACCAAATCAGGGGTCACCACTGCATATCTAGCACAACAATGTCCATTGATGATGAAACTGCCTTCAGCCACAAAGAAAGTCTGTTCAGGGTTCTCCATAGGGACATCAGTCAAATCCAGGCGGCTTGAGAATACAGTGTCCATAATTTCTAAACAGTCATGATCAGGGGATCAAGACCAACTGATAACAACATAGCAGGATTGAAAGCTTGACTGACCCTTCAGTTGTATCTGGGGTTTTCACACAACATACTCTAATATTTCAACATTCATAGATTTGTTAGCTAGTAATTTCCTTTGTGTTTCATAATGGTTAGAACAGAGTGTGGTACAGTAACTTGAAGATTCTATCTCAAAGTGATTTTTCTGTTAGTTTTTGCTTACTAGGAAGGCTATAGCTGTAACAGCTTCTCAAATAAGGTCCAAGAGATTGAGTCAACACTCCCAGAACATTTCCTTGCGACTCATGAACATAGAGACTGCAAGGTTTTCTGGACATCGGGTAGACCCAGAACTGGTGATAACATCAGAGGGTTTTCAAAGATCAAAAGACTGCATTCCTATTCAAGTCCCCATTCCAATGGAGACTTTTTCATTCCTTTGGTAGCTTGATACAATGTGATACAATGGTTTTGCTAGCAGCGCAAAATTGGGGATCCATATACAACAGTACCCTGTGGCACCCAAGAAGGCTCTCACTTGCCTCCTGGTGGTTGGAGTAGGAATACTGCATACAGCTGCTCTGCGTTCTGGTAAGGGTTCCAGGCGTCGAATTCCGCTGGACAACTGGAATCCTAGGTATTTAACTTGTTTGACATAATTATGCTTTGGCTCTTGAGACTTTGTATCCAGCCTCATTAAAAAGGTGCAAGAGTTCACTGGTGGCTGGTGGACATTCACTTTCTGAGTTGGTGGTAATCTTGTCTAGGTGAGTTGGCCCTACCTCCTTGTAGTGGGGTCTTGGGCTAAGCGTATACAGAAAAAAACATCTTTTTAAGTCCAGAATGATGAAATGTATAGCTTCAGCAGAGATCAGTTCCAAGAGAATATAAGGATTTTGGTACCACTGGTTGTATAGTTTCAGCTGCATCATTCATTCTTCTTAGATCCTGCACTGGGCGGTAATCACCTGTCCCAGGCTTCTTGACTGGCTTGAGGGTGACAATGGCAGGGGCTATGTTCTTCGCTAGGCCAGGTGGATTATCTTCTGCCCATCCTCCAGGTGGGGCTATGAGGTTGGTAAGTGTACAGCTTGTTGCTTTGGATGCAGGTGAATAGAACCGCCATTCTTCTTCTTGGGGACAGTTTGAGTTTCATTTTTTTCTTCCTTCAACAGAGGATATCTGTGCTTGAAGCTTTGCAAGCAGATCTCGGCTCCAAAAATGGAATAGGGCATTCAGGCATATACAGGAACTGGTACATTATTATTATTATTTTTTTTCTAGTTCACACATGTGGTTCTGCAGAAAAGGCTTTGCGAGAAAAACACAGGGGCTACTGGCTTTAGTATTCTGCTCCTGTATCCCCCATAAAAGTCCATATATTGGTCCCCTATTTTTCAGACTGACTCCTGGGGACCCAGGGAAACTGGAGAGTCCGGTCTGGCCTAGTCTTCATCCATGCTGTAGCCCTCTTCGGCTGCCACTCACGCTATAGCTGCTTCACTCTCGTGCTGAAACACTGTGCTTGGTTTATTGTTTTATGACTTTGCAATCAAGTACTCCCTCGGGAGTCAAGATACGGGCATTCACTTCTCTAATGTCCTTCTTTTTCTATAATGGGCGCACTCACACCCAGTTTTCACATCCGCTGCTCCTTCGATTAGGAAAAACTCCACATCATCCAACTAAAATATCATTCACTTTCTCTGTTACATTTATTTTCACAATTCACACACCCTCTGATTAACTTTCATTTAACCATTATGCCCGCAAATTCATCCAGTTCTCTGCAATTTCCGTTCATTAGTTCAATCAAGTCCTAAAACTTCTCAGTGCAGTTTTTTTTCAGTTCTAAACAAGTCTGGTCAGCTGACTTTCACTTCTAGTCCGGAGGGGGTGGACATTCCCCTGTTGCAGAGGTGGCTAGCAAACTACTTGGGAATCTGTAGGGAGAAGTCATCCCCCCGCCGCCCCCCCCCCCCGGGTTCCAGGCTCTGCCCGGGATGATGGCAGAGCTCAGGGAAATAAACAGGCAGGATTTTTTTTTTTTTTAAACATTTAACCAAGAATCCTATATAGGGGAACTATTCTCTGTACAATCTGATAAACACGGGAAACTACGGGGCCATGAAGTAACTCTGGAATCTGCATGGACTCTGACCCCCCTTCCTCCCCCCATGGTGACGTAGTTAACAACAGACAGAAGGCGGTCTGTCAGGCTGCATTTTCCTGTGACTAGGCATAATAATCTCATTCTAAATAAATACAATTTAGATAAATTCCTTCAAATATAAAACTATTTTTTTGCAACATGTTATAAACAACAATCCCAACAGAGAGAACTATTACGTATGGCTGGAAGAAACTAGCTGCCAGCCGTAATCTGCACTTAAGGTGAATAACGTCTCTGCAAAAGATTACAGTTTAGGAAGGAGATATTCAAAAGACATTCCGGATACTTTTTTCAATAAAGCGGGTGGACATCTAGAACACAAATACACATTTTCCTTCCTAGTTCATTTTATTAACAATAAACATGTCTTCTATGAGGCGCTTGCTGTATCAGGAACGAAAAACTCATACACGATTAACCCCTCATTCACTCAGGATTCAAAGCACTTTTTAAGTTGCGATCTGCAAAGTCCTGTTGATCTGTACGGGAATTCGAGCAGGAATTTAACCCTTTCCCGGCTAAGTACAATTTAAAGCAATCACTAGAAAACTAATTATAAATTCATCTCCTATCACACTTTGAATGAATCCTTTATTTTAAACAAGCAAGAAACTTTTCAATCGGGAACTGCGGTTTCATTTTTTTTATTTTTTTTTTCTGTCCTCTTGCTGTGTGGCTCGTTGGAAACAGCTTAGCTGTTCACACACACACACACACACACACACACACACACACACACACAGAGACAGAGACATGCCGGCATTCCAGGCTAAGCCCCAAAACTATCGGGACCCATAATCCTGACTAAACATTCTTATTAAATGATAAATAAATGATAGATTACATAACCACAGCAGAAGGAACATTATTATTAAACTAACAGCATTGAGATTTAAACCTGAACAGAGTTAGAAAGACACTGCACATTCTTTCCTTCAGACACGCCCCCTGTCAGTTTTTCACACTGCAGTAGAAAAACTAACTGGGTCAGACCAGCTTTTTGATTTCTAAAAATGACTGTAGGTGTTTTGGGTCTTCATTCTGCTCTATTAATACAATTTCTTAATCAGTGAACTGTCACAAGTTACTCAACAGAATAATCTCACACTTATAACAGAAGGGAAACTCGCAGTTTCAACAGATAGCAAAAATCAAATACACAGGACAGACAATACACCAAACGCTTCATCCGTTTCGCGACCTAGACGCAGTCACCCGACTAGGAACTGCGCTAGTCCAGAGTCCACTCTGCTTGGTCCGTGCTGCCAGACCTCTCATTCACACTTCATTCACACAATCATGCTAGCAACGTATCTCAGAATGCATTCCTTTCTATCTATTCTGACTAGTCTTTTTCCCAATTACAAAAAGGATGAGGGTTTCACCCGGCGAATTCCCATGCGGGGTTACTCGGCCCTTCCTTGAGAGGTGATCATGCTCTCTTACCAATTCCCAATATCTCGAGATTACAAATTCCAAGTTCCTGTCTGTTCTGACTAGACTAAATCATGATTTTTTTTTTTTTTTTTTTTTAAACAGCTGTACCTCGCGAATACTCATGCAAGGATTTTCAAACAAAGACTTAAGTCTTACCAAACAAGAAGGACGATGGCTTCACCTCGCGCATACTCATGCAAGGTTAATAGGACCGTCCTTGAGAGGGGATCAGTGCTCTCATTACCAAATTCCAAATTCCAAGTTCCAAGTTCTCGAGATTACAAGTTACAAGTTTCAAACTGCAGTTCTAACTCATCTGTCTAGACAGGTTTTCAAAACTATACTTACCAGATCTGGTTCCCAAGCTTCTGAGTTGGATCCTGGACTCCCCCGGGTCGGAAGTGTTGGCCAGCTGGACTCAGTGCCTGCCGAGGCCAGGCAGAACTCCCTCCGATACAAGAGGATCGGTGGGCCCAGGGAAATTCCCCTGCGTCGGATTGGCATGGTTCCAACTGGACCAAACCTCAAGGCGAATTACGTGGATTTATTCACTTGAACACTATCCACCACTCGCACTTCCCGGCCAACGCACCAAGAATGTAGCAGCAGATAAGCATGCAATAAATAAATCCAGGAGTCTTTTCAAGGATCCAAGCCAGTTTAATGTGCACATGGCTCAAGCAATAAGCAATTTCAAAATGGCTGAGCAATGGCTCCTAGTAAAACAACAACTTTTATAGCTTTCTTGTCCATTCTAAGCATAGGCAAACTTTTCATTGGTCCCAGTACCCCTCTCACCCATCTATTGGTCCCGGTACTGATATGGCTACCCAATCGGGACTCTGGTCTGGGCCCAGCACCTGGTTGCCCCCCTTCTAGTCCCAATTACAATGGTCAGTGTCTCCAACTTGTTACTTCTCTCCTCCAAGGTCGCTGAGCTTGTTAAAACATATGGGAAGCAGAGGCACTGTGACCTTGCTCTCTGCAGAGTTAATTAATTCCATAGAAGCATAGCACACCTTATCAGTACCAATTAAACTTGTTTTTCTTCTATTTTCCAAGTTTCGTTTCTGCTTAGCTATGTTCAGTTAAACTGAGTTAAGTTTCAATTCTATGGTGTCATCATTCAGGGGGGTTTTCATTCCTCTGGGCCTAACTACAGGCTTCAGTTACAGGTCAAGCTGCTCAGGCCTGTCTGCTTAGTTCAATTAGCATGGATCATAGGCCTTCGCCTACCACACATGTATCCAAGCTTCTCTGCCTTGCAGTGTATGAGGTTCCTTCCTCAGGTCCTTCCTTCAAAGATCCTTTCTCTCTCTCTCCCAAAGGTCCTCCCTCGAGTTCCTTCTTAGATCCTCTCTGTCTGCTTCCTTGTGAGCACTGCTTAAAAGGGCCTTCCCCAACTGAGTTTTCTGGCTTTCTGCTCAGGTGCCTTTGATTAGCTACTGCATTGCTACAACCTGGGTGTGTCAGCTTAACTTCTGCAGCCTCATGCCTGCTCCCTCTAGCTGCACTTCTAGGTAATTGCACCCTCTGTAACTCAGTTGTTTCATAAGAAAGAGAGTTTTTTCCTACATCCATCGCTTCAATGGCTTCAGCTCCATCACAATGTCCACTGAAAACTGCTCTTTTGTAGACAATACCCAGAATCCTCTGCTCCTCATTTATGTACCCTTTTTGTATGAACTTAGAGATAGCTAATACAATGCCAAAAGCACTGGAAACTGGCCCACAGACAAGCTGCAAGTGCATGCTGGCCCCCAGTGGCCTACGTATGTCTGTCACGTACCAGAAGACTGTGTCCCCCTACACAACTTTTGGCAGTGAGCATTGAACATAAAGGCATGCTCGTACTCCCATAATATTTCATGTCTATGGCCAGTGACACTGCAAAAATGGCCAGTGCAGTACATATGCTCTCCCATACTTTATACGCAGTTCCACCCCCTACAAGAGCCCATGGAAGCATGGCAGGTTGGACATAGGGTTAGATATTGGTACAGTTGCTGGCTACACTTATGCTGCCATCCACAACATCTTTGTAATCTAACAACTTCCTTATGGCTGTCCCATTCGACACCTTTGGAGAGTGGATGAGGCTGTCATGAAGAGCCTCTGTTGTGAAACATGCAGAGACTGGGTAGGCCCTCAGTTTCTATGATCTGAACAGAGCCTCTGGTTGGCAATGCCACCTACCAGGGGCACATTCAGAACAGGTATGGGACGGTTCCCGCTTCCCCCTCCCCCCCCCCCCACTTCCACCCCAATATTTACCTCCAGGCACTGCCTTCCCACAAGGTGGCAGGCAATGCAGAGACCAACATGACATCCTGTGGCACATTCCTCCCACTGGAATAGTGCATGTACCATTCAGAGGTCAGTGTCCCACTGTCACAATCAGGCAAACCAATGCATGTTGTCTCTGTAAATATAAGGCTGGTTGTGGTTATAGAGGGATACACAATGTCATGCTGACTGCTATGGTCAATGATTAGTAGACAGTGTTGAGATAGTAATTTCAGTTTGTTCAATGTAAACCGCACTGATGCAGAATAGCGCGGTATATAAGAGAATGTAATAAATAAATAAATAAATAGTGTACATTTTATGCAGATGTGCCTAACACAGACATGTCTGTATGTGCTTACTGTGCATGGAGCTAAGAGACCCCCAGATTGCACTCTGTGACTGCAGCTTAGGACAAGAGCAAGGTGCATGCACCTACATGGCAGAATCTTTCCTATCTTACCAACTCAGCGATTCCATTGGACATTCACATAGGCTAGTCCTCCATTTATTTATTTATTTATTTATTTATTTAACAGTATTTCTAAACCGCCTTATCTTAATAATCAAGGTGGTATCACAGCAAGCAATCAGGTAAAGTGTGTGTGTTGTACATGCAGTGAGGATAAAACTTAGTTGTGTGAGGGATGTGTTGGGTGCTTGATTTGTTTGAGCTATATACAGGGTGGGCTATTTACATGTGAACCTAGCTTCCAATAGGTTGCAGCTGCCCCAAGAAGGCTGACAATGTTGCCACGGATACAGCTATTATGGCATTTACCATTAATTAGGCCTTTCAGCTGTGCAGCCTGGTGTGTCCTGAGGCCTGGAGGCTCAGTCATAGGTAAAGTTTGCTGCACAGACACATGAGATGAGCTCTTCCTGGTAAGACCATGCCTCCCACTCCCCTTCACTCCAGTGTAACCAGCAGGCAATATGAGAGCTGTACAGCAGTGTCATGTTGGGAGGAAAGAGTAGGGGGCAGGCTGTGGGGATAGGCCTTGCTGATGATTTATTGGGAATACATTTGTGTTTCACAGCTTTAGGGGACAAGATGTGCACGGGCACAGCTAGTCACTCCCACAGGTTGCAACTTTTTTTTTTTTTTTTTAGTGCCATCAAGTCAGTGCTGATTCCTGGTGCCCCAGCTGCTCCTGGGCTTTTTTGGAAATGTATCACCAGAAGTAGATTGCCAGGCCTTTTTCCCCCCAGGGGATAGAGGGTGACGTAATTCTCCAAAGGTCACAATGAATACCAGAGGGAATAAAACCCTTGATCTTCTGGGTACTAGGCAGTTGCTATTCCTCTACTGCATTTGCTGGAAATTATCCTTCTGGCCATAAATGGTGTCTCACACAATTTGTGGGGCTTACAGAATAACCGACCATGCAGCATGTTGTATGCATAGCCATAAAGCCTGGGCATCACATGCATGCACAATGCATTGCTAAAGCTCACAGTCCTCTGAACACACACACAGAAACACATGACCCACTGTCCAAAAAAGGTGTGGGTTGGGCCTTAGGGCTCCTTTGATGCCTAGACTTTGCTAACACCGACTCTGAGTGTGCACACACACACAGTTGATAATGCCTTCTCTTCCATCCAGCAGGTGTTGATGCAGTTTCTCAATGCAACTATTAGGACTCATGCTGAACAAGATGGGGAGGGTTGCACCTGCAGATATATATATATGTATGTGTGTGTGTGTGTGTGTGTAGGAGAAAGTTAACATATATGGACATATCATTCTTGATTCATGGGCTGGTCTTGAGCCCATGACCGTTTTTACTCACAGACAGTGGCCATGTATTAGTAGCCACAGAGCAGCCATGTGGGTCTATGAGTGCATCACTCCATGTGTATATATGTGGTTATTGTCAGGTTGCATGAGGGCATAAACTGGAGCATGCCTCTATCTGTGTACCTCTCTGCTGTGTACCTCTCTGCTGACAGGGTATGTTAGGCAGGTTTGGGAGGGGAACATCTTGTTAGGTATGTCTGTAGCACTGCATTGATATGGTGCTGATTCAACTGGCATTCATGTCTTACATATTGGATCTGTCCTGCCAGGGGGTAGGCCAGGATGCATGTACACACACATTTCAGGTCATGGGTAACCTAGCAGAGTGACCAACATAACCATTTCCTGATGTGTGTTTGTGGGCCAGTCCTGGAATAATCTCATGGCTGGCAGATCACAGTGAGTAGTTTTGATCCCTCCCTCCCTGAAAGCATAGAAACACAGAAAAAATGATGACAGAAAAAGACCACATGGCCTATCTAGTCTGTCCTTCCATATCAACAACTACAACAGTCCCCTTTTTTCCTTTAGAGATCCTCTGTGTTTGTTCCATGCTTTTTTGAATTCAGATACTGTCCTCATCTCTACCACCTCCACAGGGAGACTATTTCACGGATCCACCACTCTTTCCGTAAAGAAATATTTCCTCCTATCACTCCTGAATCTATCCCATTTCACCCTCATCCCATGTCCCCTCTTAGCAGAGCTTGCTTTCAATCAAAAGAGGCTCTCCTCCTGTGCATTTATGCCACGGAGGTATTTAAACGTCTCAATCGTATCACCTCTATCCTGCCTTTCCTCTAAGGTGTACATATTAAGATCCTTAAGTTTGTCCTCATATGCTTTATAATAAAGACCACTAACCATTTTAGTGGCCACCCTCTTTACTGGATCCATCCTGTTTATATCCTTTTGAAGTTGCGGTCTCCAGAATTGCACACAATACTCCAAATGAGGTCCCACCAAAGACTTATACAGAGGCACTATCACCTCCTTTTTTCTGCAAGCCATTCCTCTCCCTATGCACCTAAGCATCCTTCTAGCTTTT
This sequence comes from Ichthyophis bannanicus, assembly GCA_033557465.1. Classification (NCBI taxonomy): domain Eukaryota; kingdom Metazoa; phylum Chordata; class Amphibia; order Gymnophiona; family Ichthyophiidae; genus Ichthyophis; species Ichthyophis bannanicus. Next base: position 811,581,081 of record CM066033.1, on the reverse strand, counting down.
GCTGTCACCTTTTCTACCTGTTTAGCTACTTTAAGATCATCAGACAAAACCACGCCTAGGTCCTACTCTTTTTTAGTGGACAAAAATACTTCATCCCCTATACTATATTGCTCCCTTGGATTGCTGCATCCCAAATGCATGATCTTGCATTTTTTAACATTAAATCCCAGTTGCCAAATTCTAGACCATTCTTCAAGCTTAGCTAGATCCCTCCTCAGGTTATCTACACCTTCCTGGGTGTCTACTTTATTGCAGATTTTGGTATTAACTGCAAAGAAGCAAACCTGACCCGACAGCCTTTCCGCTATATCACTAACAAAGATGTTAAAAAAAGAATCGGACCAAGGACAGATCCCTGGAGCACACCACTGGTAACTTCCTTCTCCTCAGAGTGAGCTCCATTTACCTGTACCCTTTGTCGCCTCCCACTCAACTAATTGCTGCTTCAGTGCTGTGGGTGGCCTTGAAGTAGCAGAGCACATGCGGGTAGTCCTGGCATGCAACTCCTGTCCCCCTCTGAAAGGATGTGTCAGAGAGGGCCAGGAGTGGCTTGCCATGAGCACGCATGATGCTGCCCTAAGTCTTGCCACCCCACAATAGAGAGCAATTGCAATGCCACCCTCCTCCCCTAGGTGAGACAGTGGATGCTGGAAGTGGGGTGGCATGGGGAATCCTCCCTTTCATGCTGCAGAGAGCCTCAAGGCAGCAGTTGGGGGAGGGGTTTGCATAGGGGGAGTTTGCTTATGGCAGCAGTCGAAAGGAGAGCAAACCTCTCACACAAACATAGCACACAAATGAGTAGAGAGTGAAATGGTAGCAAATCCAAACTTTATTGTAGTATTACCCTGATGTATTTCAGCATAAGCCTTCCTCAGGGGTACAATCTCATAGAAGACAAAACACAAATTAAACAGTAATAATAAAATATGGTAAAACACAATACTAATTAAATGACAAATAAATGTTATTAACAATAATAATAATAATAATAATAACCAAATACAATGAACTTAATAAATAAGGATCATTACAACGACTAAAGTAAAGTAAAACAGGCATTGCTCATCATAAAAATGAAATAAAACCTCTAAAAAACAATAAAAGGCTGACTAACAAAAAATGAAAATGGTTGTCAGAATACATGAGGATACAAGAGACACAGTGAAAAATGTAAGACAATGGGAAAATAAGTATTACACAGATAAAAGCAAACTACACAAGCATAAACCATACTGTGTATTAATGAATAACATGATCAATAAAAAAAGAAAAGGAAGGATGGACTTTGATTTATACTAACATACTGTAAGCACTAGTACAAAACAATGTTATCAGAACCATCAGAAGAAATACCGTTCACCTAGCTGCTGCTATATACACAAAGAAATGGTGAAAACTTAATTCCACCATGGGGAAAAAAACGAGATGAGGAGGGCATCTACTCAGGAAATATAAAGGAGTTCAGCAAAGTATATTGTCACGCCCTCACCACCCGCCTCTAGCCTAGAGGGGCGTGGTATCGGAGGAACTTCTCTCGATTGGCTTGGGCAAACTAACTTTTCCCAGGCGTATCCTGGGATATGTAGTTTGCCATCAAAAATGGCTTCAAGAAGAAGTTGTAGTCATGGTCCGGAGGTAAGGCAAAGTGACAGAATTTAATTTCTTACGCAAACGTTCAAGTACCCTGTACACAGGACTCCTTCTTATGCAGGATTATTAGTAATACAGCACTAGAACAGCATAACTGCTTCACAAGCTTCAAACACACACAGCTGCTTCAAACGTTTCTCAGCCCTGAAAAACAGCACTTCTTTAGCAAGGGTAAAAATGCCTCTTTTTAACCTTGCCTTGTAAAACAATTAATGGCAACAATAAAACTTAGTCCCACTAGAACAAAAGCTTCTTCTTAACTCCCTTCCCAGATTAAGTATAAACCAAAATATGGGAGACACGGGCAGCAAATATTCACCAAGCTTTTTAGCTTCCCTGCAAGTTTTCCTGGCTGCGTCACAAACCTCCGGGTGCTAGCAAAAGTATCCCCGGCCTCCTGTCGGTTCTCTAGGTCTTATTATTTCCAGCTTAAGGAGACCTTCTCAGAAAGCGTTAGCCTTCAGCATAACGGTTCAATGCACTTGGCTTGGCATAAAGTACAGTCCATAGGAATATCCATAGCCCTCAAGTCATCCTCAGCAGTATCGACTTGCATATCTTCAATTGTTGGAGCAGTGTCCCGTTCTGAGCTCTCAAAGCAGTGCTCAGTAAACAGCTCCCCCTTGGGTCCTAGAGTCACTCCTGTTCCCAGCTCTACCTGAGACAGCCGGTCAGTACCTTCAGCCTTCGGCCCGTCTCCTCGGCTGTGTTCCCTGTGGTTCAGCTCCTCCCAGGGCTCTCCTCTATGGCCCCGTTGTGTCTCCAGCTTCTCTTGACTCTCCTGAGCCTCTTGTTTCTCCAGCTCCCCTGGTTTCTCCAGCCTCCCTTGTTTCTCCAGCCTCCCTTCTCTTTGCCTTAGCAGGGGTTTATATTTCCAGCTCCAGGGTTCCAGCCCCTCCTCCTCCCTTCCGGCCCTTCCCAGGTGATAATAATCTCTTCTCATGCCTGCAGGGACCTCATAGGAATCTGGGTGTGGCACCCTGGGCTTTCTCTCTCTCCTCTTTCTTTCCCTTTGTGGAGTCTGAGATCCAGGCAAGGCAGGGATTTTGTGGGTATCGGTGTACGCAGGATTCAGGTTACCCTTGAAATACACAACTGGGCTCCCCCCTAAGTCCAATTCCATGTCCTTTTCTATTCTCAAGGGTTCAAGACGGGCATCTCTGTCACATACGCCCCTACCTAAGACATTACGGGCTAGCGGAGCTTGTTGGAGGTCCTCCGCACAGTCCGTAATCCCTGAGAAGGCATCTGCATTCTGATGTAGCTTTCCTGCACAACGCTCTACTTTGGACAGACGGGCTCCCGCCGATCTTTCACTGCCAGGGCCTGAGGACGTTTATATGATAAATTTGCCTGCGACCCGCGCTACTCTCTACCTCATAGGACACTGGACCTACTTGTCTGACCACCTTACATGGTCCCTTCCATTGGACCTCAAATTTTGGGGTGGCGCCTGCCACCATTACTAAGACTCTCTCCCCCAGGGCTAACTGACGGGACTTCGCATTCTGATCATATCGCTTCTTTGGGCGCATTTGACTAGCCTGTAAATGCTCTTCGGCCACCTGGGAGGCCCTACTTAACCTCCCCTCTTAAGTCTCAGAGAAAGTGAGGTACTCCCATAGCCTCCTTCTCAGGCTCTACCCACTGCTCTTGTAATATGTCCAGGAGGCCCCGAGGGGCTCGACCATACATTAACTCATAGGGGGATGCCCCTAAGGAGCCCTGTATCTGCTCCCGGCAGGCGTAAAGAACAAAAGGAAGCAAAACATCCCATTCTGTCATGCTCCCGTCTAAGCCCCGTCTTAGCATCTGTTTCAAAGTTTGGTTCAGCCTTTCTACCAGGCCATTAGACTGGGGGTGGTAGGCAGCTGTTTTCACATGTTGCACCCCAAAAGCGTCCCAAACCTGGGCTAGGCATTTGGACAGAAAATTGGTCCCGCAGTCCGTTAATACTTCCCGGGGAAAACCTACTTCACAAAACAGTTTTACTACCTCTAACGCTACTGTTTTGGCCAAGATGTTGCGCAGGTGGACGGCCCATGGGAATCTGGTGGCTTGATCAACCATGACTAATATATATTGGAATCCTCATGGTCATGGTGGGTGAGTTCAGAGGTTATTGTGATGTTTTGGTGGGGGTCATGTTGAGGTATTCCTGAAACAGGATGGTTTTCAGCTGTTTTCTAAAAGATAGTAGATCGGTGTTGTTTCGGAGGCAGCTCGGTAGAGAGTTCCATAAGGATGAAGCATTCAGTTCAAAGGCTCGATTGCAGGTCCGTTGCGAGCATTTGGTTCTTTTGTGAGGAATGGTGAGGGAGTTGCTGGAGGCTTGTCTGGTAGTTCTGCCATGAGCTGGTCGAGACAGTAGGGTGTGAAGTTGGGAGTTCCGTGTTTGATGTATGGCTTTGTGGGTGAGTAGGATGGCTTTGTATTTAGTCCTTGCTTCAAGGGGGAGTATGTGTAGGTCTTTCAAAATTGGGGTGATGTGGTCGGTCTTCTTTGCTCTCTGAATGATTCTCGCTGTGGTGTTCAATGCTATTCGGAGGGGGTTCATCTGTGTGGCTGGAAGGCCATGGTATAGTATGTTACAGTAGTCTAGATGTGGGAGCGTCATGGCTTGCATTACAGTTCGGAAGTCTTGATGTTCAAGAAGGGGTCTGAGACGTTGGACTGTTCTTGCCTTGTGGAATATAGTTCCGGAGGTTTTGGTGATTTGTTGCTTTAAGGTGAGTGCTTGGTCAATAATAATGTCCAGGTATCTTATTTGTGGTTGTATTTGAATGCTTGTGGTACCTATGTTGAGGTGTGTAGGTGGTGTAAAGTCCGGGTCTTTTGTGACTATGAGGTCTTCTGTCTTCTTTATGTTGATGGATAGGTTGTTTGCTTGTAACCATTTGGACACCTCGGTGAAGCATGTTGATAGATGGGTGTTTGTTGCGTTCATGGTTGTAATGGGGGCATAGAGCATGATATCATCAGCATAAATGTGAAAGGTGATGTTGTGAGTGCGTATGACTGAGCAGAGTGGTTGAAGGTAAATGTTGAAAAGCATGGCTGATAGTGTGGATCCTTGGGGAACTCCTTGGTGTTGCTGGAATGGGGGGGATGTCGAGTTGCTGGTGCAGATTAGTTGCTCTCTGTTAGTTAGGTATGATTGGAACCACTGTAGTACAGTGTCTTTGATCCCAATTGTCCGTAGTCTGTGTATGAGGATGTTGTGGGAGATGGTGTCAAAAGCTGCAGATATGTCAAGGAATATCATGGCATATCCAGAGTGTTTTTCTTGTGTTCCTATGAGGAGAGTGTTCATCAGTGTGGTCATGAGGGTCTCAACTCCATGTAGAGGGCGGAAGCCGTGTTGTTGTGGATCCAGTATGTTGTTCAGATCAAGGTGTTCCTGTAGTTGCTGCTGGATGATCTTCTCGATTATCTTGGCAGTGAAGGGTAGGCTTGCTATGGGTCTGTAAGATGCTGGGTCTAGGGGATCCAGGTTTTGCTTTTTTAATGATGGTCATATGATTGTGGTTTTGAGGGCATCTGGCATGTGTCCTTGGGAGAAGGATTCCTTGACGATATGAGCTAATGGCATGCACAGTTCGTTTCTAGTTTTCTTTATCCAGAGAGGTGGTGGTGTTGAGGCATGCGATGGTGGTTGATATTTCGTCTGGTGAGGTTTCTTTGAATGTGGTCCAGTCCTTGAGTAAGTTAGGATGGAGGTCTGTTGTGGTTGTCGCATCGTTTAGCTGCGAGTTCTGTTGTGAGTTCTGTGGAGGTTGTAGTTGTTTGTATTGTCGGGCCAGTAGCTCTGGTGGGATCTTGGGTAGTTGGTCCGAGTTCTGGGGTGCTTTTGTCAGTTGTTTGACAATCCGAAAAAGTTCACGAGGTTTGTTTATGGAGGTATTTATGATTTTCATGTGGTAAATTTTCTTTGTTTTGTCGGTCTCGTAGTGATACGCAGTGAGTTCATTTAAATATTTTGTTTTGTCATTTTCGTCTTTGGTTTTCTTCATTTTGTTTCTGTTCTTCTGAGTTTTGTTTTTAGCTTCCGAAGACTGGGGGTGAACCATCTGGCTTTTGTGGAGGGAGGTCTGGTGGGGGCTTTGTTTGCTGATGCTTCGGATGCTGCGGAGATCGTGGTATTCCAGTTGTGTATTAGTTCATTGATGTTACTGGAGTTTGCTTGAAGATTGGGTAGAGTTTGTGCTAAGAAGTCCTCTTTGTTAAATCGGTCTCTAATTGCATTCTTCACCTCAGTATAATCAGTGGCGAGGGCCGCTGGCATGGCCCTGTAGGCAGCCAACGCTTCCCCTGTTAAAGAGGTGGCTAGCCTTACAACCCAATGACCAACTGGCCATCCTACCGCATTAGCCACCCTTTCAAAGGACTCTAAATAGTCATCAATGTCATCTTCTGTAGACAGTTTGCCAAAAGAGAGTGTCCCAGGTGTCTGGGGTCCTACCAGACTGTCATTCTGAAGCACAAATAGTCCTGGCTGGGCTGGTACTCCTCCAACCTCCGACCGCTGGCTGGCAATCAGCGCCTCAACCAAGTCCAATACTGGCTTTTGCTGCGCTTGTATAGCGGCTGTTGCGTGCTCTTGCGCTTGTTGGGCCATCTCCTGCTGTCTCTGGAACTGTGTGGCCATCCACTGAACCAGCTCTATTGGATCCATCTCGCCAGATACCTGTAAGAGAGAGAGCAAAAACACCAAGGGCGGTACCACCCAACAGCCCTAATATCCCTTCTTTATTTGGAATTATTCACATTTTCCTCCCTTTTTTGCTCTGAACCAGGTTAGCCCATGCCTTGGTACCCTTTACCTGGCTCAAGCATTGACTCTTGTCTTACAAGAGGTGTCTATATGGACCACTCCACCATCCTGGCCGACCTTGCCAGTGAACTCCCGCCGCAGCATCCACCAACCTTCTGGCACCACTTCCCGGATCTCCACACCCGTGCTGAAAATCCTGTAGGTTGTATATCCTGGCACAGGCAAAAATCCTCTTTTATGCGATCATCATTGAATGGGCTCGAAAGGCCAGTAATATAGATAAGAGGTGCCATTCTTCCCTCAAGATACATGAGATGTCTTGAGACAGACTTGAGAAGATGAGTGCTGGGCTGTTGGGCTGGTGGGAATGCTGAAAAGATAGGTATGATTTGATTTGGGGGTAGAGGTAGAGGAGGAGAGCCTCACATACCACATGTATATGAAGGTGAGTTCCTTGGAGATGGAGGAGGGGTGGCAGGAGGGAGTGGAATTGGGGGGAAGAGAGGGGAGTGGAGGTTGTATAGGGCAGGGGGGTTCATTTTCTTTGCATGCTTTATGAGTTGGGCTGGGGGCTGGGAGGGTTGGATTGGGGTAGGGGTACTGAGTGGGATGTGAAGGTTAGTATACTTGTAGGCACCCATGGAGGGAATAGGGAGATGGGGGCGATGGGGGCGATGGGCTCTAGGCTGGGGGAGTCCCTCCCTATTTGCATGCTAGAGGCCTTGCATGCGGTGTTTAAACCGGTATGGTGGAGAGATGATGGGTACAGGGATACATGTTGTGTCTTGGAATGTGTGTGGCACTTGTTCCCCGATTAAAAGGCATAAAATTTTCTGGGCCCTGAAAGACAAGCAGGCTGATATCATCTTTCTTCAGGAGACACAAGCATGATGTCTTTCTCTAATGATCTCTGTCTCCGCATGATGTGTCCAAAGTATGAAAGTCAAAGTCTTGTCATCTGAACTTCTAAAGAAAGTTTAGGTTTGATCTCCTCTAGTACTGACTGGCCTGTTCTTTGGGCAGTCCATGGTATACACAACATTTGTCGACAGCATCATAATTCAAAGGCATCAGTTTTCTTCCTGTCTATCTTTTTCACTGTCCAACTTTCTCATCCATATGACGTTATTGAAAATACCATGACTTGAATGTTTGTATAGAGAGAGACATTTCTGCTCTTGAGAATCTTGTCTAGGTCCTTTATAGCTATTCTGCCAAGAGCAATGCATCTGATTTCTTGGCAGCATTGAAAGCCTTATCAAAGAACAAAGCACCAGACATTGATGGCATTCCCATTGAAGTATTACAGCAATCTGATACAGCTGTTACCTTACATACAAGGCTCTGCCAGGAAATTTGGAAGACAACATCATGACCAACTGATTGGAAAAGATCTGTGTTTATACCAATACTAAAGAAAGGTGTTCCAACTGATTGTGGAAATTATTGCACAATCACTCTGATCCCACTGACAGTTACCACACACTAAAATGTGCATTAATAGCTTAGCGCACCTTAGTGAAAGGGCTTCTGAATCTTGATTTGGAGTTACACTAAGTAGTTGACTACTATTTTACATAAAAAGATACTTTGGTGTGATATTGTTCTATAATAATAAGTTACTCATCAGGCTAGTTTCCGCCTGGGACACAGTAAAGAAACTATCATCCTATCTCTCCTCAGAGAGATTCAGGAATCTTTGGATAAAGGCAATGTCACTCTCATCGTCTCTCTTGATCTTTCCTCCGCTTTTGATCTTGTTGACCACTCCCTCCTTTTCCCACCTCTATCACTTCATTTTTGGATCCAAATGTACAGATCCAACAGGTACCTTGGTCCGACCACCACACTATTCATTATTCCAATCTCTCCCAGAAGAGCAAATACAAATCAAATCATCTATCAATATAGGAAATTCTGCAAATTCGACAAGGATCAGTTTTTAAAAGAAGTCTTACCACAGCTTCAAATAGATACCAAGGATACCGATGTACTCATAAGAAAATAGAACTTGGCGATAAACCAAGCAGCCACCATCTCTAACAGCCCCACGACTCCCAAGATCTATCTAAGGAAAAGGCAGTATGGTACACAAAGGATGTCTGAACCATAAAAAAGCAATTAAGAAAGTTAGAAAAGAGATGAAGAAAATCAAAAAGTGAAGCTGACAAAATAGCTGTCACTTTCACACTGGAAGAATACACAACATTAATCAACAACAACAACTGAGATTACCACACCAAGCTCATAATGTCTGCTCTGAATAAGCCAAGAGAAATGTTTGATATAGTTAAGTCCCTTGCAGTCAAACCAAAGGAAGACACCTCCATGCTTGCCCCAGATGCACAAACCATGGCCAAAAACTACAAGGAAAAGGTGGGAACTCTAGCCTTATCTGATCACCAGTTCAAGACAACCAACTCTCCCATCAACAATGTTTGGAATAAATTTGCTCTAATCTCTGAAAGACAGCTAGACAACATAATCAAATCATTAAACACTTCAGTATCAGCACTCGACCCCTGTCCATCCACATGGATAAGGTTGTCTCGTGATCATCTTGCTCCTCATATGCTGAATTTAATCAACTTTTCCTTAGAGCAAGGTTACATACCAGAAGAATTAAAAAGCGCCTCTATCTGTCCCCTCTTTAACGGCAAAGATCTGGACAAATCTAAAGCAATCTCTTACAGGCCAATTTCAAGTTTACCTTTTATGGCAAATATCTTAGAAAAGATTGCTCAGCTCCAATTACAAGACCACGTAGACAACTTTGCCCCGCTCAACCCTTAACAACAAGGATTTAGAATAGGACATGGGGTGGAAACCCTCCTCATGGTATTAACAGACAAACTTCTAAAAGGAATTGAAAAGCCAGAATCAGGTTTCATCCTAATATTTGTTGATATAACAGCGGCATATGACTTCATGATCCATGCATATCTCCTATTCAGGTTTCAAGAAATTGGCCTTACAGATAAAGCTTTACTGTGGTTCAAGTCTTATCTATCCATCCAAAGCCTCTAAGTAAAAATGGGTAAAAACACATCAAGTCCATTTTACCAAAAGCAAAGCATCCCCCAAGGTTCTGCGTTATTGGCGCTTCTATTTAGCTTATACATTCAACCTATTTGCAGCATAATCAAGGGTCATGACATATATTATCACTTGTATGCGGATGATATTATGTTATACACCCAAATCAACACCAGACAGCCATCCTTCACAAAAATAGAGGAATGGTTCAATAACATTGTCACATGGCTGGCGGAACACAACCTTCAAATAAATTTTGAAAAAACGGAAATACTCTTTATTACAAAAGACAACTCCTTCACCCTCCAGAATCAATAAAGACAAAAGAAGCAACCCTCCAAGTTAAGGATCCAATTACTTTCCGCAAGCTTCTAAAAACATTTCTGTTCAGGAAACACTTTGGTGAATTAATTACTTAAATACAATGTTCTAAAGACTAAAGCTCAAATTTTGGTCCATGTAATTTGTTTTTAATTTAATTCAGTTGTTTAATATGTTAAAGTTGCTTTTTTCCTTTATCCCCCAGCACTCCTTGTTAGCAACGTTCCTTGTATAATTTTGTTGAATATATCTTTTCTTTGAGTTCCTTGTAAACCGCTTTGATTCAGAAAAGATGGTATATAAGCATAAATAAATAAATAAAACTCTTCATGGTACTGTTCTTTGCTGGTTTGGCTCTTTTCTCTCTAACCACTCTTTCTCAGGCCACACTAACTCCTCTACTTCTGCCTCTTTTCCCTTGAGATGTGGTGTTCCATAGGGCTCTGTTCTTGCCCCACTGCTATTCAACATTTTCCTTGCCCCACTCACTTTTCTCATTCAACAACTAAGATTCTCCACATACCATTATGCAGATGATATTCTGCTCCTTTTGCACTTCCTCACCTGACCTCTCCCCTCTCAAAACCTGTTTGTGTTATGTTTCTGACTGGCTCCATACAAACCAAGGGGTATGTTTACTAAAGTCCGGGAATTTGCGCGCTGCAAATTAGCGCACGGCAACGCGCCACTTAAACGGTGACAAACGCTCCTAAACGCCCCGCACAGGTGCGAGGAACCCCCGTGAATGTGCGCGACACACTAACGGGCCCCGCACAAATACGGGCCCGCAAATGTCCGAAAGAGGCGTGTAACGGCGAACGGAGGGCGGAGGAAGGTCCCCGAGGGGCGGAGAGAAGGGGTCAATGGGCGGGTAAGGGGAGGGGAGAGGCTCCCCGCACATGAACGGGGCCGAATTTCCCATGAAAAAATAGCGCGAGTGAAACAGTCGCGCTAGAGGTCATATAAAGGCAAGAGAAACCATTTCCGTTAGCAATGTACAGCAAAACCGGGGAAACCTGCAAAACGTAAGCAGTGTGATACATGTGCACAGCAGAAAGGTGAAAGTAAAAATAGACAATGACCAGAAAATCAATAATAAAAATAGTAATGCAGCTTGTGAACAGTTACAGTAATGGGCAAATATAAAAATCACACCCAGGACAGTCCCAGAAAAAAAGATATGAATTTAGGAAGGGCCATGGAGCTGAGACTCCCCCAAAAATAATTCCCAGCCCTGTGGCTGTCCTGGGTGTCTTCCAAATGGTTGCCCACCAATATCACTGTTGCCCAGCTTAAAAGTAAAGCCCCGGTATATGTGTCTATTTCTGGGGTTTAGCTGCATGTGTGTCACCAGACAAGGTGAATGAGGCCACAGTAAAAGACTGAAGAGCAAGCTGTGCGTCCCCATCCTGACAGGTGTCCTATCACCAGGTACTGCACTGCCTCTGCGGCCACAGTGTGGTGCAGCAGACAGAGCCAGCACCTCCAAAACAGGAGGGTCACAGGTTCAAATCCCAGCTGGGGCTCATGCCAGCCCAGTCCCAATATTTTAACCATCACTAAACAGAGATAGTAAAGACACCCCATTATTGCAGAGAGCATAAACATGTTGCAAACACCCATATTTTACCCTCCAGTGCACATGCACCTGAACAATGGGCATCACCCACAGCCGAGTTCCCCAAATGCAGTCCTGGAGTGGCTCAAACTAATCAGGCCATATGCGTTTGCTAAGATGAGGACATGCCAGCATGTTGGTGGAACAGTACAGAGGGTGGAGGGGGCAGGGGCTGTGAGCCACAGAAGACAGTGGCTTAACCATGTGCAGTCTGGCACCGTCCACTGCTACAGACAGGCCGTGATGGATGTACAGACATGGACCTCCCAGGGAACCCAGCCAATCTGTGGCTACATGGTGGTGCAGTGCACACAGATAGTGTATGCAAGAACATAAGGTCACAGGTTCAAAGCTCAGCTGGGGCTATGGCCAATTCCACCCACATTTTTGTCCAACAACTAAACTGTGCTGGTAAGCACAAACCTGTAATGCAGAGGAGATAGGCATTGTCTATACGGCTATCATTTCCCATCCAAAGCACATACAGCATTAACCGTGGTATCACTCAGATCAGAGTATCCGAAATGCAGACCTGGAGGACCACACACCATTCAGCATCCATGCTGCGGCTAATACTAATGATTGTGCTGCATATCTATGCACCACCCCCATGTTATGCAGATGTAGCACATGCATATCCATGAGGGACATCCTAAAACCAGAACAGTGTCTGACACACCATGACCTGATGTGTGTAACCCATATGAAAGGCATCAACCAACAGGCCATGACACACCCATACCCACAGGCCCCATTGGACAATGCATCCTGGAGAGGCAGGACAGTGGGCCCTGCCTGTAATCCCCAAAAGTAGCAGATGTGTACCTTAGCAATGCCACCCCACACCTATGTACATGGTACACAGCTATCCAAGGTCCCATGTGAAAATATGTTCATAATGATTCAAATGCTCAGTACATGTGTCCCATTGAGCACCACCATAACAATCATTCAGATGTGTGTGTTGTGTGCAGCAGGTCTTGTGTCTGATAGTGCGTACCGCCCTGGGGAGTGACCCCCAACAGTCTATGCCTAACATATCCATGCCTGTAGTGTCACCAGGACTGGTGTGTTGGCCAGAGCTGTCAAACCTCTCGATTGTAGCACAAAAGAGGACCAACCTGGGTAATGGTCACAGCAATGTGAAACATCATCAGACACACCCAAGAAAGGCAGGGCCAAAATATATGAATGTTGGAAGGGTCACCAGCCCCTGCGGCATAAATGTTGAATGATCACACATTGATGTAGGATAGAGCAGGTTTCCCCACAGCAATGGACAGGTCCCCTATGGCATGCACATGTTGCACAACAGCATGTGTGAGTTGGGGGGAATGTGCAGTAGAGGTAGTTGCCGACATGCACACTGTATGGTTTAAAACTGTGCGCCCCCAGCACCAGTAGCAGAAGGGCCTGTAGCATGTTGGGAGAACGTTACTGGTATCTGAGGGGGCCAGTGGCAGGTGGCCAGAGAAGATGGAGGCTGAGCCAATGCCATGTGGGTGCACCGGACCACAACAGAAAGGCCCGCTATGACAAACAGACATGCCATCTCCAGGGTTCACATTCACTCTGTGACTGCAGTGTGGTGCAGGGGACACAGCCAGTGTGCTGGGGAGCCAAAGATTACCAGTTCAACTCCCAGCTGGGGCCAGCAGCAACACTGTGCACATATTTTACCCACCAGTAAAACGTGAGAGGAAATCAAAACATGTCTTGCAGATAACAACCAATATGTGTAGAGCACCCAACCTTTTTTCGGTGACCTCACAAACCTTTTCTTTTTGTCGGAGCTAGCCGTAGGAAGGTCGGAAGAGAAACCGACCCACACCAAGCGAGTAGCTACTTTTATTATTATAGGTTCTTCACCAAAATAAAGTTAAAGTTCATTTAACCATAAAATAGTCAAAGACTTATCTCAGTCCAGAAATGCCAGTTATGAGAGATACACGACGCGCACGTTTCGGGCACTCTAGCCCTGTTTCAAGTGCAATAACTAGGATTCCTCAATCTTCAAATACCATCCTCTGAACGCCGTCAATGCAGCTAAGGTCATTATTACAATGGCTGATGAATCACTTTTAAAATAAAAGAACCGACCAATCAGTATCGGGAAAACCCCCACATGATGGGGAACCCCTGATCTGATTGGTTTTCAAAAGTTATGACGACATCATCATCTTATGCTCTTCAAAACACCTGGTATCATCCTTCCGAAATAGGGATATATCATTATTATGTCATTCCCGATGGTCACATAGAATTGTAACTTAAATAAGACTCTGCCAGTCTATTTCCCTGTTCAAACCTCCTGGCTCCATTGTTTCAAGACGAAAAATCCATCGTTGTTCTATGTATTGCAGACGTTCTTCCTGCTGTCCTCCCCGAGGATTAGCTGGCACATGATCAATAATAGACCATTGAAGCTGGTCAATAGTATGAGAATATTCTATACAATGAGAGACCATGGGTGCAGAAAGTACCGCACATCATGTGGGGGTTTTCCCGATACTGATTGGTCGGTTCTTTTATTTTAAAAGTGATTCATCAGCCATTGTAATAATGACCTTAGCTGCATTGACGGCGTTCAGAGGATGGTATTTGAAGATTGAGGAATCCTAGTTATTGCACCTGAAACAGGGCTAGAGTGCCCGAAACGTGCGCGTCGTGTATCTCTCATAACTGGCATTTCTGGACTGAGATAAGTCTTTTGACTATTTTATGGTTAAATGATCTTTAACTTTAGTTTGGTGAAGAACCTATAATAATAAAAGTAGCTACTCGCTTGGTGTGGGTCGGTTTCTCTTCCGACCTTCCTACGGCTAGCTCCGACAAAAAGAAAAAAGTTTGTGAGGTCACCGAAAAAAGGTTGGGTGCTCTACACATATTGGTTATTGATTTGCCCTGACTAGAAGGTTTTCTTGTTTGTCTTGCAGATAACAACAGCATGTTCAGAGGACCTCTATTATACCATAAGGATCACTTACCCCTCAAATATGTACAACACCTACAGCAGAGTCCACACAATGCATCACTGGAGGGCCACATGTCAGTCAGCTGTGATGCTGTACCCAATATAGGCCCATGTCAGCATGGTGGCGGATGCCAACTGCTGGCAGAGGGGGCAGAGGCTGCTGCCCCACAGCAGATCCTGGCCTAGCCACCCTCATGTGGCTGCAGTACAATCCAACAGACAGGCCCTGTGTGACAAACAGCCATGGACTTCCCTGGGAATGTACTGTTGCTGTGCTAAGACGGTGGTGCAGTACATGTAGCAAGTGCCTCCAAGCACAGAAGGCCCCAGGTTCAATTCCCGGCTGGGGCACCTGCCATCACAGTCCCAATGTTTTACCCATTCGCGAAACCTTAAAGTAAAGAATGGAACTCCCGTGCTGAGAACATAAGTGTTGGTCACGATACCATAGTTTGCTATAAATACCACACACCACATAAACATATGCCTCACCCACAGCAGAGTCCCCCATATGCAGCCATGGAGGCTCACACATCAATCAGGTTGTCTGATGTCTGCACGAAAGATGTGTGTGATGCAGGTGAGTTGAACACCACCATGGTATGCAGCTGTATCACAGGCATATTAATCACAGATAGCATGAAAGCCCAACAAGTGTTTGATTCACATTGACTGTAGTTGTGCAAACCTCCCTAGAGCAGTGGGCAACAGGGGCAGAAACAGTTGCACCTGCAGGCACCAGTATTGGAAGACCGATGAAGTGGCAGGATGTAGGGCCCTGTGTGGCGTTCAGAAAACTAGCATGTGCATACATCAACAATCCCACACTACACATTTGGAGATGTCACACATATATCCAAAGCAATATATGATCACTGACCGATAAAAATGCTCATGCTACGCACAAGCAGAACAGCGAGCTGTCACAAACCAACGTCTCTGATGTATGTGCAATGTGTGTCAGGTCAGATCTCCTTCAGAGAGTAGCACCCTGGGAAATTACTCCAAAAGTACATCCCAACGTTGCCATGCCCACACTGTGCTCATCACTGTTATGTTGGCCATGGCTCCCAAATAACACCACATCTGTTCAATGTTGTCCTAGGTGTGGGGAGTGTGTGTCTGTCTATCCAGTGTGTGGTGGCTGTCAACACCTCCCACAGACCACACTAATAGCACCGTTGCCATTATTGGCCTGCCAATGTGCATAATGAGGAGCAAAGTACTGTGGGTACACAACAAACAGGGTGGCTGGAGCAGGATGCAGCTACACAGGGCAAATGTGCATGCCTAGGACCATGCTGTGCCTTGGCATCACCCCCACAGACATGGTGTCCATAGCATGCCTTGTGTGGAGGTCACTCTCCCCCTGAACGATCAGTGACCATGGCATGGCTAGGTCCCGACATAGTGCCATATAATAGTTCTCTCTTGTGATATATATGGGTGCTGTGTATATGTGAGGCCCAATCACTGAGGTAATTGTGCGGTGGGTGTGCTGACATCCCAGTTATGGGTGCACACAGTCTCCCTGGTAGCATGCACCATGGACTGGCCAGTGGCCTGTCTGCAGTTTGCATGTGTCTGGCTAGAACACCGTGCAGGGTCAGTAGCTGGGCACAGAATGTGCCTGCTGCTGGAAAATGTCAGATGGTGTTGGTGAGCTTAGGCTCTCAGGCCATACTGTCTGTCTGCCGCACCCTGAAATATGGATGCGTCCATAATAGCAGTGAGTGACCTGTAGGTTTTCTGTACCACAGCTGGACCCAGTCTGCTGATGGTGGCAGCTACACCCACCATAGCTGGGATGTAGAATGTGGATATGTTTTGTTTGGGGAAACTGTGTTGCACAGGGAAGGTTTGGTGGTCAGACATACCCGGCCTATAGGTCCTGTAACCTCCTCTCCCCCACCCACCCTGCAAATATATCATGAAGGGCAGGCCACCCACACAGGATATGTCCCCTTCGGGAACATTGTAGCTCACAAGGCCCAGCTGGGTCTTGGAGACAGAAATGGTCAGATGTGCCAAACTATCAGACATTGGCAACCAAATTGATATGATGTATAGGCCATCTCAGCCAGGATAGGTGCTGTGTGTCTCACCTCACCCTCAGGGTGAGCAACAGACACACACACTGGGATGGTCAGTACCCACTCTGCACAAGAAACACAGAAGGTCAATGTCCAACACGAGGCCGAGGTGCTGTGGGGTTGCACACCCTATCACTGGACCATCACTAGACTGCTGCCTTGCATGTGCAGTGCATCATGGGTGCGAGTGGATCGACTACACCCTGGTAACTGCAGCACAAAGTCTGCAGAGGTTATATTCTAGCCAGACAGACCTCACATCACAGCCACAGAGCTGTAGTCCCCTGGTGACTGCAATGCCTCTGAAGTGAAAGGTTGTTGGTTCAAATCCAAAGTGTGTGTGTATAAGCAAAGTGATTTATATATTGTCCTTGGCCCCTATACGCCGCCAGTCAGCAGCAGTGCAGGTCTGAATCTATATAATTATGCATGTCCTCTATACTGCTTTTTCCAAAGATCAAAGGCGGTGTACACTTAACATATAATGAACATGGTTTTACATGGAACAGCGCCTACATTGCATAAAACTAACATACATTGAAGATGACATTGTAACATATAGCAAACATTTTGAAGGTTCATGGGGACTGTCAAGCCTGGAATGTGTGTAATGTCCTGTAGTACTGGCAATTCCGAAACCATCACAGTGCATTAACCCAAGTCCACCCTATACGGTTGTGTAAGGAGCACATGATGCAGACAGCACTGTGAGGATCACAGAGATTCCAGCACTATTTCACAGTCAGGGACCTGTCACTGGCTGCACTCACCAAGAACCACACTGTGGATGGAAACATGCAACCTCTGGCTCCACAGGTATCAAGGTTAGGTGTGGGCCACAGCTCGATTGCTAAGAACAGATGCCTGTCTGGTGAAAGAGGCAGGCATGCAGACAGTGTGCAATGGTCACCAGGGGTGCGCTGTTCCATTGGTGAGAATGGTGTACTGCACATGATGTATGTAGCAGTGTGAGGGTCTTGCCAATAGCAGCACCTCTGTAATGTGGAAACCGGTCTGGGGCAGGTAACAATGTTGCAATGTATGAAGATATATGTCTGGTGCAGCACAGATGTACATGAAAAAAACCATGGCTACTGTTGCACTCAAGTATGAGAATGTGTGATGCCTGAGACAGGCAGTCCTGAGCTCAACTGGAAGATGTAACCCATGACGGCTGGTTAAGCAGTCCATGTATCAACCATTGAGCTATTTTGCAAAAACCAGGACTGTATGCCGTCACACATACCAAAGGATAATGTGCAGTGTGGTGACATGGGGACCCACATAGTCCTGTAATGTCCAACACGCAACCTACTTTGCGTGTGCAATGCTCATATATGAATCTCCCCCCCAACCCCGATGGCAACCACCACAAAATGTCTGTCCAGACATGGAGATACACCACACAACATATTGCACTGGCACACACAACCCCCTATCACCAGGTTGAGTGACACCTGATGCTGATGGTTTGCCTGCACCCATAACTAGTAGTGTCTGAGCACTACCTGCTATGTGACACACATAGCACACCTCATCTGACAATGCATCAGCAATCAGTTGCTATGTGTCCAGAGGTTCAATACCACACTGTGTGGACAAGGGTAAACCATAATAATAATTGTTTGTCAAAGTGACATTAGAGACACCCCAGTAACTATGTAATTAGGCACAGAACAGTAAACATATTTTGAGCACAAACCATTACAAATCAATATGAATGGTGCGTGTAGATAGTATTTGCAATTTGCAGACGCACAGCCATGCGGAGCGCAAGGGCGTGCAGAGATCTGACGCGCAGCCATGCGAAACGCACGTGCGCGATACGTCACGCGCAATTCCGGAAGTTGCGCCGGGAGCGTCCGAGCGTCACCACGCCCAGAAACAAACATGGCGTCCCGAACCAGGAAGCCGGCTTTTAGCCACAGAGAGCTGTGCCACCTGGGCTCCCTGATAGCCCAAAAGCAGCACAGGCTGTTCCCAGGGCCCTCCAGGAAAAAGAACATGGGGAGGGTCCTGAGGGCCTGGGAGAGGGTGACCAGGCGTTTTAACAGGCAGGCAGACCATCCACGGGAGGTAAGTGAATGGACCTAGGTCAAAATAAACATACACACATACAGGGTTGATGTCAGCTGTCCATGCTGTTGTAAGTAGTCTGTATAAGTTTAGTGTAGCAGGTGAAACACATGCCATATACATGTGGTATCACATCTGATTGTGTGGCCATGTAGCCAGGTGTTGACGGTTTGTGCCAAAGAGGGCATGATGGCCCCCTGGCGTCATGACAGCTGCTGGTGTTGATACAGCAAAGCAGACTGTAACAAACCTAGGCCATGCATCTGCATAAGGAGCGTATGCAAACATCCTGTGTTGATGGCGGTATCTGCATCAGCAGGGTAACACATAGGGTTACCCATCAGGGGTGGTGCAATGTTAAGCACATGGGGCCTCAGACATACAGGTGATCTGGGGTTGTCTGCCAATGTTGTTTAATACATCCACCCTATCCTCAGGGGTCCAGAGAGCCCCTCAAAGTGTGCACTCAGTCACTCTGTGGATATGTGTGTGTGTGTCAGAATGTTCTGGGGATCACCATCACCATCTCCAGGAGTCTACAGGGCCACACAAAGTGGTCCCCACACCCACTGGGGATATGGCTGTGTGTACTAATGTAGTTGGAAGCATCCCCCTACCTCCACGGGGCCAGTGAGAACATTCAAAGTGGGCTCTGTGTCACCCTGGAGAAATGGCTGTGTGTACTAATGTAGATGGAAGCATCCCCCTACCTCCAGGAGTGCAGAGAGGCCATCCAAAGTGGGCTCTGTGTCACCCTGGAGATATGGCTGTGTGTACTAATGTAGTTGGAAGCATCCCCCTACCTCCAGGAGTGCAGAGAGGCCATCCAAAGTGGGCTCTGTGTCACCCTGGAGATATGGCTGTGTGTACTAATGTAGTTGGAAGCATCCCCCTACCTCCAGGAGTGCAGAGAGGCCATCCAAAGTGGGCTCTGTGTCACCCTGGAGATATGGCTGTGTGTACTAATGTAGTTGGAAGCATACCCCTACCTCCAGAGGGCCAGAGAGGCCATCCAAAGTGGGCTCTGTGTCACCCCGGAGATATGGCTGTGTGTACTGATGTAGTTGGAAGCATCCCCCTACCTCCAGGAGTGCAGAGAGACCATCCAAAGTGGGCTCTGTGTCACCCTGGAGATATGGCTGTGTGTACTGATGTAGTTGGAAGCATCCCCCTACCTCCAGGGGGCCAGAGAGACCATCCAAAGTGGGCTCTGTGTCACCCTGGAGATATGGCTGTGTGTACTAATGTAGTTGGAAGCATCCCCCTACCTCCAGGGGGCCAGTGAGAACATTCAAAGTGGGCTCTGTGTCACCCTGGAGATATGGCTGTGTGTACTAATGTAGTTGGAAGCATCCCCCTACCTAGTTGAGTGGAGAGATACCATCCAAAGTGGGCTCTGTGTCACCCTGGAGATATGGCTGTGTGTACTGATGTAGTTGGAAGCATCCCCCTACCTCCAGGGGGCCAGAGAGACCATCCAAAGTGGGCTCTGTGTCACCCTGGAGATATGGCTGTGTGTACTAATGTAGTTGGAAGCATCCCCCTACCTCCAGGGGGCCAGTGAGAACATTCAAAGTGGGCTCTGTGTCACCCTGGAGATATGGCTGTGTGTACTAATGTAGTTGGAAGCATCCCCCTACCTCCAGGAGTGCAGAGAGACCTTCCAAAGTGGGCTCTGTGTCACCTTGGAGATATGGCTGTGTGAACTGATGTAGTTGGAAGCATCCCCCTACCTCCAGGGGGCCAGAGAGGCCATCCAAAGTGGGCTCTGTGTCACCCTGGAGATATGGCTGTGTGTACTGATGTAGTTGGAAGCATCCCCCTACCTCCACGGGGCCAGTGAGAACATTCAAAGTGGGCTCTGTGTCACCCTGGAGATATGGCTGTGTGTACTAATGTAGATGGAAGCATCCCCCTACCTCCAGGAGTGCAGAGAGGCCATCCAAAGTGGGCTCTGTGTCACCCTGGAGATATGGCTGTGTGTACTAATGTAGTTGGAAGCATCCCCCTACCTCCAGGAGTGCAGAGAGGCCATCCAGAGTGGGCTCTGTGTCACCCTGGAGATATGGCTGTGTGTACTAATGTAGTTGGAAGCATCACCCTACCTCCAGGAGTGCAGAGAGGCCATCCAAAGTGGGCTCTGTGTCACCCTGGAGATATGGCTGTGTGTACTAATGTAGTTTGAAGCATCCCCCTACCTCCAGAGGGCCAGAGAGGCCATCCAAAGTGGGCTCTGTGTCACCCTGGAGATATGGCTGTGTGAACTGATGTAGTTGGAAGCATCCCCCTACCTCCAGGGGGCCAGAGAGGCCATCCAAAGTGGGCTCTGTGTCACCCTGGAGATATGGCTGTGTGTACTGATGTAGTTGGAAGCATCCCCCTACCTCCACGGGGCCAGTGAGAACATTCAAAGTGTGCTCTGTGTCACCCTGGAGATATGGCTGTGTGTACTAATGTAGATGGAAGCATCCCCTACCTCCAGGAGTGCAGAGAGGCCATCCAAAGTGGGCTCTGTGTCACCCTGGAGATATGGCTGTGTGTACTAATGTAGTTGGAAGCATCCCCTACCTCCAGGAGTGCAGAGAGGCCATCCAAAGTGGGCTCTGTGTCACCCTGGAGATATGGCTGTGTGTACTAATGTAGTTGGAAGCATCCCCCTACCTCCAGGAGTGCAGAGAGGCCATCCAAAGTGGGCTCTGTGTCACCCTGGAGATATGGCTGTGTGTACTAATGTAGTTGGAAGCATCCCCCTACCTCCAGGAGTGCAGAGAGACCATCCAAAGTGGGCTCTGTGTCACCCTGGAGATATGGCTGTGTGTACTAATGCAGTTGGAAGCATCCCCCTACCTCCAGGAGTGCAGAGAGACCATCCAAAGTGGGCTCTGTGTCACCCTGGAGATATGGCTGTGTGTACTAATGTAGTTGGAAGCATCCCCCTACCTCCAGGGGGCCAGAGAGGCCATCCAAAATGGGCTCTGTGTCACCCTGGAGATATGGCTGTGTGTACTAATGTAGTTGGAAGCATCCCCCTACCTCCAGGAGTGCAGAGAGACCATCCAAAGCGGGCTCTGTGTCACCCTGGAGATATGGCTGTGTGTACTAATGTAGTTGGAAGCATCCCCCTACCTCCAGGAGTGCAGAGAGGCCATCCAAAGTGGGCTCTGTGTCACCCTGGAGATATGGCTGTGTGTACTAATGTAGTTGGAAGCATCCCCCTACCTCCAGAGGGCCAGAGAGGCCATCCAAAGTGGGCTCTGTGTCACCCTGGAGATATGGCTGTGTGAACTGATGTAGTTGGAAGCATCCCCCTACCTCCAGTAGTGCAGAGAGACCATCCAAAGTGGGCTCTGTGTCACCCTGGAGATATGGCTGTGTGTACTAATGTAGTTGGAAGCATCCCCCTACCTCCAGGAGTGCAGAGAGGCCATCCAAAGTGGGCTCTGTGTCACCCTGGAGATATGGCTGTGTGTACTAATGTAGTTGGAAGCATCCCCCTACCTCCAGAGGGCCAGAGAGGCCATCCAAAGTGGGCTCTGTGTCACCCTGGAGATATGGCTGTGTGAACTGATGTACTTGGAAGCATCCCCCTACCTCCAGGGGGCCAGAGAGGCCATCCAAAGTGGGCTCTGTGTCACCCTGGAGATATGGCTGTGTGTACTGATGTAGTTGGAAGCATCCCCCTACCTCCACGTGGCCAGTGAGAACATTCAAAGTGGGCTCTGTGTCACCCTGGAGATATGGCTGTGTGTACTAATGTAGATGGAAGCATCCCCCTACCTCCAGGAGTGCAGAGAGGCCATCCAAAGTGGGCTCTGTGTCACCCTGGAGATATGGCTGTGTGTACTAATGTAGTTGGAAGCATCCCCCTACCTCCAGGAGTGTAGAGAGGCCATCCAAAGTGGGCTCTGTGTCACCCTGGAGATATGGCTGTGTGTACTAATGTAGTTGGAAGCATCCCCCTACCTCCAGGAGTGCAGAGAGGCCATCCAAAGTGGGCTCTGTGTCACCCTGGAGATATGGCTGTGTGTACCAATGTAGTTGGAAGCATCCCCCTACCTCCAGGAGTGCAGAGAGACCATCCAAAGTGGGCTCTGTGTCACCCTGGAGATATGGCTGTGTGTACTAATGTAGTTGGAAGCATCCCCCTACCTCCAGGAGTGCAGAGAGACCATCCAAAGTGGGCTCTGTGTCACCCTGGAGATATGGCTGTGTGTACTAATGTAGTTGGAAGCATCCCCCTACCTCCAGGGGGCCAGAGAGGCCATCCAAAATGGGCTCTGTGTCACCCTGGAGATATGGCTGTGTGTACTAATGTAGTTGGAAGCATCCCCCTACCTCCAGGAGTGCAGAGAGACCATCCAAAGTGGGCTCTGTGTCACCCTGGAGATATGGCTGTGTGTACTAATGTAGTTGGAAGCATCCCCCTACCTCAAGGGGGCCAGAGAGGCCAACCAAAGTGGGCTCTGTCACCCAGGTGATATGGTGCAGTGTGACACAGCAGATGAGCCAATCACCCGTATCTCAGGCACACATGATACATGCGTTGTGTGGGCAGGGTGTCAACATGTTGCAATGCTGTATCCTGATGATGATGTGCCCTGGCACACACAAGACCCTGGTGGCGGGGGAGCTGATCGTGACGGAGGGTATGTCAGGCAAATGTGTGCAATAAGGTATAGTGGTCTGGCTGCACGGCATCCGCAGTCCAGGGGCCTCATAGCCCAGGACAAACACTGTAGATGTATGGAGATGATATGTAGGATGCAGATCTGGATGCGCGTGAGCAAATACCCACACACAGTATCTCCAAGAACCAGGTCACAACCTCTGCAATGGCAACCTGTCCACAGCTATGTATGTTGATTCAGGTCGCTCCTACCCACAGCCCACAGGCATACCGCCCCTGTGTGCATAGGTATCTCACAGATGCCCTTGAAAGGTTGCAAGCACACAGTCAGGTTGGCCCAGATAGCCTAAGAGGCACACATGACCAGAGGTGCGAATAGCCCATAGTGTGTGCAGTGACACCTCCCAGACACATACACGACACAGGTTAGAGGAAACATAAGAACACCCGATACGCCTGTTTGGGACAGATGCCTGGCCACCATGACCAGTATGCTATGTCCAACATTTGCCAAGGTTGGACTGACGTAGCTATCAACATCCCCATGACATACAGGATACACTGATCCTGTAGTGGTATGGCAAGTGACATCTCTGGCTATGTACAAAGGCATGTGTCATGGACGTGTCCCCTGCCAAGGTGCATAGGGGAACCCACCCAATGTCTCATGTGTCTTCAAACACCCATGTGTGCTGGTAAATACTGTTGCCATTGGTCGTGGAGTGCATGGCATGTATACATAGTGTGACCCCAAATGTGTATGATGTAACACCCACAGGGTGACAGGGCTGAGCATGGACACCATCAGTGGCCACAACACATGGACATGGCAATGCCATGTCTCTCAAGGGTGCCAAAGGGAAACAGATATGTGCGCTATGGGAGACCTGCACAATGCACATAGGTGTGACTGCACACATGGCAACACACACAGCTAGGCATGTAGGTTGTACTGGGTACAGCTACACATCTGGAACAAGCAGGAATGAGCTGACACATGATGGTACCTGATGGCCTGTTGAGGCAAGCATGCCACAGCTCCCCACCAGACATCTGGTAAGCACAGGGGGGGATCACACAGCACCTGTCACCGTCCCTGATGTCAGCCCAAAATGCTGCACCCCAGATCATTAGGTTAGTCCGACTCCCCATCTCTGTGTCCCTGTATGTGCACTACACCCGACGTTATAGCCATCCCTGTGTCTGTGTCTGCTGATGCCGCCAGAACCGTTGATACTGGTGTATGTGAAAGACCCTCACCAGTGGTTGTGTGGACCTCACCGAAGCACAAGACAAGGGGGTCCTTGGCAATGACACACCCATGTCCTCACAATATCTGTGCCCAGTCCAAAGCCACAACAGCAGCATGGAAGCCACGCCCTGTGTCAGGGGACTGACGTGGGGGGTGCTGATCCCTCCCCAGTCACTGTCAGCCATGCCCAGTGTGCTGACTGCCGAGGGCCCGCATGTGCGATGTCACGATGATTGTACAGTGGGTTGGCACACAGGGGTGGTAGGCTGAAGCAGGCAGCCAGGCACAGTGGCCACCACCACACAAACATGGCTGGGTGGGGAGCAATGTCCCCTGTGCAGCCCCATGTTCCCTGTGTATCACATCTGACACAAAATACAGTGTGCTGGTTCTAAAGGGGTCCCGAACCCTAGCACATGGGTTTTCCCTGGTGGTGGGACTGAGGAGCGCACACTGCACAAACATCCCTGGTGGTATCACTGGCCATGAAAAGCGACTCAGTGCCCACAGCAAGGTATGGGGTCAGCAGATGTGTCTAAACCCCATGTGCCATGCTGAGTGGCATGGGCTGTGACAGTTAAATAGACACACGCAGAGCAAGTGTCACCAGCGCACAGGGTGCTGGCCACAAAACATGCTAGTGCAGCTAGCCCTGCCCCAACAGGGTATCTGTAACCACCCCATACCACACACATGGTGTGACTACAGGCCACAAAGATGATGGCCACAGCATGGGCATATGGACCATCAGTGCATGTGTTTGGCATGTGGTACCCATTGGTGCAGGGTCACACCTGGTAGTATGTGCCTCTGTCCTAGTACCGCAGTCTGCCACATCCCCCAGGGACAATACACGTCCAACCCGCTGTGTTGACCAGTGAATGTGACCACTCAGAGGATAGTACTGTCAATTGCAAGGGGGTGCCTGCATGTCCCAACACACAACTGTTGTTGGGCGATGACATGTCCCACCAGGGGCTGCCATGTCCTGTGGGCAGGGTCCAATCACGTGCAGTCACAACTGATGTACAACACCGGACACATGAGGTAGACAACCCCACCATACACAGACCTCATGGGAGGATGCTACACCTACAGGAAACCCAAACGTGCAGGTTATCCCCATGAACAGGATGGGATACACCCCCAACAACCCCCCACATGCCGTACAGCTATATAACAGCTATGCTGCGTTGACGTCACCTGCGTCCCCAGAGAAAAGGCACCCTAAGCGTACCAGTGTGGGGTACGCAGGTATGTGAGGACAGCATGACACAGAGGACATGCCGTGAAACAGCTTGGTAGGTGCCCATGAACAATGATGCCTAGCTCGCAGTTTGTGCCATGCATCCCTGCTGTCACCCAGGATACTGTCCAGAACCCTGTTCCCTGTGGATGGCATGGATGTGGGTCTGCCAACATCGCTGACACCTAGATGCGCACCTCACACATGACAAGTGTGAGGTCCAGGTAGGCCATGTCAGGCATGCCTGTGGCAAACGAAAATCATGCTTACAGTGTCGCATTGGAATGGTGACGGGGCATAGTTAGGGTCCCTGCCATTGCCATTGTGGCACGGACCTGTGGCTGCATTGCTGCACCAGCAATGGACCACCTGTCATAGGATGAGGTGTGATCCACCCCCTGTATGTGTCTCCCACTGTCAAGCACAATCCCCATGCAAACATCCCGAGCGTGGATGCTGACAGGCCAGTCCTGGCCAGGTGGTCCCAGAAACGATGCGTGCGCAACTGAAGGACCACCCACAAACCCCCTCTGTGCAGCACGAATGGATGCTAGCAGTCAGATGCCCAACATGGCACACCCCCAGCTTAAGATGATATAACTGGCAGCGACACACAAAACATCACATGTGGGAGACACCCAGACGTATATGGTCCACCAGCGACACCACCCACAGGACCCCAGGGTACCTGGTGAGTTCTCCCCCCCCCCTTGCCCATCCACGGAAAGATCTGTAGTCTATCCCATGAGGCCCATGTCCACCCATGCATGTGTTGTGGGACAGACCATAGGAAGCGTTGAACATGCGCAGCAGATGAGTCATCTCAGGAGACACCCCCGAACAACCCCTCCCCCAAAAACATACAATAGGATCCCTTCCCAGAAGCAGACCCCATCAGACCCCAGGGGATATGTGTGAGAGAGGTCAGGAGGGATACACGTGTTAGCACCCCAAGAAATGGACGGTGTGTTCCACAGCCCCTATCTGTGCACACCTGAGTCAACCGGAGGGAGCAGACACATCTGGGAGCCCACAGGACTGGCCAGGTCTATCCCTGCGATAGGTGGACATATGTCACGACCTTAAACATTTATTACCATTCCCCCACAGGCCACACTAACCCCCCACCTGAGCACATGGATGACGGCAACCATGTGCACAGCCACCCCTCAGTCCGTCAGTCCACAGAGTATCCCCTATATTGGTAGGGGTGGGGCGGCTCAACACACAGCTCACACCCTGGGTCCAGACACAGCACACACAGTATGCACATGGTGCATGGCTGTGAAAGCTGCCGAGCTGTGTGGCAGGGCACATGTGTATAACCACACCTGGACGTGATGGACATCTGGAAAAAGCCACTGCAGGGGGTAGGCCTGCTTCCCCTCCCACACACCAGGTCCATGCTACGATGTATGTGGTTGCAGAGATACCCTGGGAGCTGGCACAGCCCCTCGCACATCTCATTGTGGTCACACGAGCATGACAGCTTCGCAGACTGACAACAACACACCAGCTGCAGCTGTGACATCCCTGCATTGTGCACATTGGAACATGGGACCTGCAAGTAAATCACCACCTAGACCCTGAAATGCACCAGCAGGTGGGTCACATGGACGCATCATGGGCCCCATCCTAGTCTGTCTGTGTGCATGTCAACACACGAGCAACGACATGGAGACTGCAGATGACCAACAAGGGCCAGTACTGCTCAGCTGGGGGCCCACATAGGGATGCTCTGTGTGATAGGGATGCTGTGAAACACCAATCACAAACATACACATCCCTGAGCCAACCCCCATAGGGAATGTCACCGATCCCTAATGTGTGGGTGAGCTGCCACACAGGGCACACACATTATGGGGTGCATACCCTGCCAATGGTGCCCAGGGGGCGCCACCAATGGTGACAATGTCCCACGTGAAGCATGGGACCACAGACACACCCACCATGGACAGCTGCTGTCAATGCACAGCTGGGATGTGTCTGGCAAGGTAGATCATCTCCCCTAGGTGATATTTCCCCCCCTCATCCACTGTGTGTCTGTCACGCCCCACCGGTTGCCCCCGTCGCTCCTCTCCCTCTGTCCATCATTGTGCCAAACACCATTCCACCAATGTCATGTGTGGCTGTGGTGATATGGGTGGGTCAGCATGCAGTCAACATGTGATGCTGCTGAGAGCTGCCCTATGTGACACTGCATGTGTGTGCCAGCTAGGCTCGTCTGATACTGCTGTGACACAGCTGTGCAAACCTACACCCACATGTCCAAGGCAAGGGCATCCGGGGTTGTGTCACGCAGCTGTATATGCCACAAACAGCAGGGGTGGTGCTGCAGGTACATGCGTCACACACAGGGCAATGTAATCTGGTTGTCTGCTCCAGTGACAGGTGTTAGGTGCTGACCACAGACAACGTTTATATATCCACAGGTGGAGGACCTGAGGAAAAAAGCGCGGGAGCTGCGGCATTACCACCCGGAGTTCCTGGAGAGGTGCAGGAGGGAGCGACAACAGCATCATGATGGTCAGTATTGCCAGGGCTAGGTTGCAGGTCAGGTCGGCCATGGGACCACCAGCCTGTGTCTCACCTGTATCTGTAAATGTTGTATGTGACACACATGGATGTGCCCTGATGTCTGTCATCCTTCACAGACAGTGATACCAGCGATGGGGCGCCACACACCTCCAGCTATTGCCTGCGCAGACCCACCAGCCGGCACGCGAGGCAGGAGGAGCCAGACGCGGAGGAACAGGAGGGGCCGACGGAGGAAGAGGAGGAGGTGGCCATGGAGGCGGAGCCACTCCATGTGACAGATGTGGGGGAGGAGGAGGAGGACGTCACCCCACCCACCCATGACCAGGGGGATGAGGAGGAGGAGGAGGAGGACGATGATGTCCTGATAGTGGGTGCAGGGGAGGGGGGAACAGGGGGTCTGGGTGGAGGCAGGGTGGGGGGAGGGAGGGGCACGGACAGGCCAGGGAGGGTGGGGGGAGGGTGCACAGGGAGGGGGGAGGGGCGGGAGGGGGGTGGTGGCAAACACAGCCCAGCACAGGGCCGAGGGGGCAGCAGCCAGACACTGCAGGCATCTGAACGGCATGGGTGGCAGCATGAGCGTGCACCACCCAGGGCCACTGTCACACCACATGCACATGCCAGCACACAGACTGCAGCCACTGTGTGTCTGTGTGCTGGCAGGTGCATGGACGAGGTGTTAGTGGCCCTGGCTGATGCACGACATGACACCCATGTCGTGTTACATGCGGTGCAGTCTCTGACTGTGGCTGTTCGGCAGGTGGCAACTGATGTGGTGCATTTGGCATCCCGGTTACCACCTGCCGAAGAGCATCACAGGTACCAGCGATGGCACCTGTGATGCCCCCATGTGCCCTGTGCTGGGCTGTGTTCACCCCCCTGAGTGTGTGTTGTGGGTTTGGGGCATGTTGGCCATTGTTAATGTTGGACCAAATAAAGTTTACATACTTTCGTAACCCAATGGTCACGTGTCATTCCTACATTCAACATGTATGCAAGCACGGGATATGTATTGCGACCTGCAGGGCCAGGTGGGGCGGACTTGGGTGTCATACGTGTCGTGCGCGCACATGCAGTCAGAGGGGCCATATATGTGTGGGGCTGTGGGTACTGGGTGGGGCCATGGGATGCCGCCTGGTGGGGGTCCACCCAAATTACACTGACACATGGATGTGTGCTATGTAGCCCCATGTGTTGCTGACTGCCTGGACCACCTGACACATGACACCCCTGTCTGCCTTATGATAAGGAAGCTTATCATAGCTCAGGTAGGAGCTATAGAAAATATGATGTGACCCTGAACAAGCAACCTGTCAGTTCTGGTAGAAGCAAGAAAACAGAGTTGTCACATAAAGACTACCAGTCCCAGATTGCACCAGGTTTCCAGCAGCCATGAGAGGGGCTGACGTGAGGGAATGTGTGTGCAAACAAGAGAGCTATGAGGTAATCCCTAAGCACTCATCTCAAAGGGCTGGGCCTGATTCAAGACAGCTGCGCTGTGTTAGGGAGCAGCACACATTAGAACAGGATAAGAAAAGAGCTTATTCTTCAGATAACAGTTTCAAGAACAGCTTCAGCAACTGCTACAGAGGGAGGAAGAGATACAGAGACAGAGACAGCAACGGCTACAAGCTCAAGCACCAGTATCACCTGGTGAAACAGAAGCCAAGCCAAGCAGATAGAGAGAGAAGGAAACTCTCTGGATGGAAGAGAAGAAAGGCCATTGGAAGGTCTGGGAGATTCCAAGGCAGTACTCATACTGGGAGGTAGTCCAAAAGCCAGCAGAGTCCATTGGACTGGATTCAGCCAGAGGAATGGAGTGGCAGAGATAGGAATCACCAGTGGCTACCTGTAAGAGAGAAGACTGCATGTGGAAGGGACGTTCAGACCAAGGCCAGAAGGTATGTGAGAGGAGATCCAGTGTCCAGGGATCAAGATTGGAAGGCTGGACATCAGAATTGGGTTACATATTGGCCAGGCTATACAGAGAGGAATAATGATAGCAGGAGAGGCTCAGGTATGAACACTGATCCAGACCCTATCTATAATAGAGAATGGCAGCAAGGGAATAAGCATTCTCATGATAGTGCCTTAATGAAAGACTCGTCTGTGCCAACGTATGATAATGACCCTATGCTGATTGATACAGCAGATGAAAGTACAGTTTATATGGACTGTTCTCTATCTAGATGCTATTGCTAGCTTTCTCTGAGCAAACACATCAGCCATCACAAAGAAACCTAACTTTGTTCTTTATTCCCACTGCAAACAGCTCTTAAAGCAGGATTTGGGCTCACACAGTAGCAGCCAGCCAGCTAAAGGCTTTCAGCTGGTCCAATGATAGTAATGAGGGCTGCACATGATTGTGTGTGTGAGCAAGGGAGAATCACTGCTGAGATCGGCGTGGAAAATAAGCAGAGGTTAACCTAACCAGCAAAGTGTATTCTTTACATTGTGCCTTTATATTTGTTAATTATTTGCTAATAAAAACATTAGCTAATTGCCTGACATGCTGAAGGTTTTTTCTGGTTTACTTTGTGACCTTTTGTTATCCATTTTAAACACTGCAAGCAAGTAACCTCATTTATAGTGCTATCAAGCATACATGTGCTGGGTGAATTAAACCCCATCAATAAAAGAAGTATCTTATTGATCTTACCACATGGTTTCACAACTCAAATTATTGTCATCAGCTGTGTTTGGGAGTGAATGAACTACAATACCCACAATACCTTGCAGGAATCCTATGTATATATGCATCGTCAAGATTGTGTAAGCTCTCACCCTAGGCAGCCGTCTGACAGACGTTACCACCCACATGCCCGAGGGGTGTGCCATGGCGTGCAATGTGCTTTGCAAGCAGGGGCGAATGTCAGGCAGCTGCACACAGTGGCGAGTGTAGGTAGGGGACAAACATTACTATGGAACACATCAGTACGCGTGAGGTCTGGGAATATGCACCCTCCCTGACCATGGGTGTGTGTGAGCAGCACCCAGCTCCTGGCCCTGGGCAGCTGACACACCCTGTGAGGGTCACAGCCATCCTGTTGTGCCAGTGCTGCAGGTGTCACTGGCAAGCCAAGCCACACATTGGCAATGTGCTAAGGGTAAAGGGTAAATGGTCATGGACCAACCATGCATGTGCACAATACATACGGGACCACAGGTGCACAAATATGCTACAGACCTGGCACACACTGTTTGCTACAGTTTTATTTGGCTAAGGTTACTTTTGACGGCGCGGCCGACCACGCCTGGCCTGACCCATCCCCCCCACCCTCTGCAGTGCAACACCCTCCCCCTGTGAAGATGGAGGCGCTCGTGGCCGAGGAGCCGGTGCCGGTGCTGGTGCTGGTGCTGCTGCTGGTGCCGGTGCTGCTGCTGGTGCCGGTGCATGTACCCCCTGCTGTCTTGCCGCCAGCATCCCCTCCAGGGCTACACACATGCGTTCGAAAGGTATAGCTCGCACCACCTCTGTGAGGCCCTGTATCTGTGCGGTCGACTGGTCCAGCTTGTTGCATACGGACATCAATGGATGCTCTGATGTCCATCAACGCCTCACGCAGGGCCTGTGTGTGAGACAGAGCGTTGTATGAGAGATAGTCCGTGGTCTGGGAACTACATAAACACAGTGACAGGTTGCACATCATCACCAGGGCTAGTACTGTGGTGTGGCTTACCCCTGTAGACAAAGGTGTGTGGCGATGTGGCAGCGTGTGCCCCACTAGTGTGGGGAGACCCCACACACAGCACACGGTCCACACTCAGGAGATGTTCTGATGCACGTGACCCATGTGGCTGTGCTGAATCACACATGTAATGCATGGTCTGCTACGGTTGTGCATCCAGGGGACTGAACACATGTTTCAAGGACATGGGAGCTGATGGCTGATACAGGGACAGGGACAACAAATGCACACCATCACAGGTGTCCCCGAACGGGTGGGGGTCAGGGGGACAGGGTGGGGCCACAGTGCAGCAGGAACACAGACCTTTGACAGGTCCATGTTGGAGGGAGCTCAGGTCACAGGGGGGGCGATGTGTGCATTGGTACAACAGACCCTCACTGGCGTATGTGCACAGCTGCAGCATCCGTCTGGCAATGATGTTAGGAGAGGGTACGGGCCATGTTGTGTGATGGCAGGGACATGTTGTTTGTGGGGAGGGACATGGTACCAGTGCGTACTACCTGGCAAGACAAGCGGCGGGCATGTTTCCGATAGGATTGGACAAGAGATGGGTCCGCAGGGGCTGTCTGCCCCACACACATACAGGCAATGTAATGCTGGTTATGCACATAGCAGGTGCTGCCCCATGGGGTGTGGTGCGTCACAACACTGCATGGAGGGGGGGAGTGCCGTGACCTGCAGATGAGTGTGCACATGCGGGGTATGGTCCAACGCTATACACAACAGAGGACAGCACATGACCAGTGTGTCCATGTAGGTGACCGACCCAGCTGTGCAATGAGGGGGCATATTGTCATGTCCCCACGAGGGGGACATGTTATTGCACACATTGATATGTCATGCACGACATCGTATATGTGCGCAATCAGGGGGCCCGGTGGGACATGTCCCTCACCCGGGCCAACTCTACATTGTCCCTGACCTGGACATCTGGTGCCAGGTATCTGGGTGTCTGGACAGGCCTTGTCTGCTGTAGGGCTATCATATTCTGGCGGGCAACAACATCTCTAGCATGGTGTGACAAGGGGCCGTGGGCCACAACAGGTGCAGGGCTTCATAGGGCATGGTGGGTCTGTCCCAGTTCCCCCGGACAATGTGGCAAAGGCCATTCATATGCGTGTGTGTCAGCTGCATGTGTGCGATGCGGAAGACTATTGCTAGGTCAATGCATGTATGCATCCCCTGTCTGTTAACATGTGGCCACTGTCAGACAGATGCCTGGGTGTGATTCATCCCAGGGCCTGTCAGGGGTATATACTAACTATGTTGCGCAGGGGTATGTGGGGGATTTAGCCCATCTATGACAGACACAGCTGCTCACACTGATCAGTTATGCCTCCTCAGGTGTGACGGCAACAGGATATTGCTATGTGGGGTGACGTCCACCCAACACAGATATGCCTGGTAGCACACACAACAGGATACCTGCTGTCAGTGTTAGATGTGCGGTGACAACGGGACAGGGGTGTCAACAGTTGGACATGTCATGGAATCCCCAGAGATGTGTGCAGACCTGTCTGTACACAGCATGGCTTTTGATGTGCAGGCTGTGGCAAGGTTATCCATACCAAGCATCGGAAAACAAACATAGGAACATAGGAACATGAGATATGCCATACATGGTCACACCAGGTTCCATCACGCACAGTATGCTGTTTCCAAACAGTGGCCAATCTAGGTCATATGTACCTAGCAGTTTTCCCCAAGGGAACAGTGGTCCCACAATGCTTGTCTTTGATCAAGCAGTGCTATCCAGGGTACCTTCCTAATGATGGTTTATGGACCTTACCACAGGTACCTGTCCAAAACATGTTCTATACACAGCTCCACTAACAGCCTTTACTACATCCTCAGTCAGAATATCCCAGCGTTTGAGTACACATTTTGTGTAAAGACGACATCCTGTTATCAGTTGTAAATAGTTTACCCTGTCGCTCCAGTGCATGTCCCCCAGCCTCTAGATATTCTGATAAGGTGAGCAGGTCATCTATGTCTACCCATTCCACACCGTCCATGGATATATAGACCTCTATCACTTCTCCCCTCAGCGGTCTCTCTCCCAGGTTATAGAGCACCAACCTTTTAGCCTCACCTCATAGGAGTGGACTCCCATCCCCTTTGCCATTTTGGTGGCCCATATCTGACCCACCTCTGTATTTGCTAGATCCCAATTCATTTTACGGTGACCAGTATTGCACACAATATACAGGGTGTGTCATCACCATGGAACGCTATAGAGACATGTTAACATATGTTGTTATAACTGACATTTCTGTCCAGATCATACCTATCGCCCTTTATGATAATTTGGCCGCCGCTGCACTATGGGCCAAGGGTATGAATATGGTATCTGCAATGACGCCTACAACATCTCCCTGGGTGGTGGCGCCAAATGTTGAACCCAGCATCATGACACCATAGTTTGGGTTGGGCCTCCCTAGGTGCATATCCCGGCACCTCACCACATTATCCCTCATCTGCCATTCTGATGCACAGTCCCCCAGTTTTATCAGGGTCCTCTTGCATGTATCCGCAATCCCGGTGGGTTTCAGCAGCCTGACATTGTTGTGTGTTCATGTGCTATCTGATAACTTCACCTGTCACACCACCTTCCAGGCCATTTAGGAATATCTGAGGACAGCAGCAGACCCAGCACAGATCCCGTTGGTACACCACTATTCACCTTTCCCCATTGGGGAACCTGGCCATTTAGCACCCTCTCAGCTTCATATCTTCCAACCTGTTCACGATACACAATAGTACACTGCCTCCCATCCCAGGAATCTTCAGCTTTGCAAACGGTCTCTCATGCGGGACCATGTCAGAGGGTCCCTGCCAGTCCAGATACACAGCATCAACCGACTCACCTTTGTCCACCTGCCTGTTCACACCCTCATTATAATATAACTGATTAGTGGGACAGGATCCTCCTGGTCTAAAGCCACGTTGGCTGTCCCCCATCAGGTTGTGCCTATCTACCTGCTGAGTACATATATTCATTATGATGGTATCTACCATTTGTCACGGTACTGACATCAGGCTCAACGGTCTGTGTGTTCCCGGATAACCCCTCGATCCCTTTTTACAAACCATACCCATAACCATAACCATATCCGTGACCCAGAACATTACCATACCCATAGCCAACGCCGTATGGATCACCTGTTCTCTGCAGGTTGACCTTCCATCTCCCACACATGGACTCCAGGGTCATTGCATCAGGGCACAAATTCATGTAGTAACGGCTCAATTGATAGCAATTACCCAGCTCATCATCCACCTGGCCTGCCTCCCACTGCGTGGCTATCAGTCATAACAAGGGGCCTCACTGGGGGGATTTGATAGCAGGTTTGTATGTCTGTGCGATGGTAGGTGTACGTTCCAACATATTATGACATAACGGATGTGGACATGCGCTAATCCATGTATCCCCAGCTGGTACCATGGGGCTCCTCCCCCCGGTCAACAGTTATGTTTCCATTGGAGGGCCTGACACAGAGGGATTCCCCAATGTAGACGGTCATGCCCTGCATACGTATTTCCCAGCTGTCCTCCAGGGGTGTAGCCAGGGCATAGGTCAGTGTTTTCCACCTGTGCTCCCATCGCTGTGAGGGTCCTCGCCAGATATTCTGGCCATTATGTTCACCAGTTACCATGTTCAGCCGCCCAACACAGTTCCAGGGGACACCGGCCCACTCTCGTCACATACCATCTGGCACATGTCCCTGGGTCCCTATTACGTGCAGACACCGCTGGCAGAGGTACCGTCTGGAGATGCCTAGCTCTACAGCACCATTTCCCTGACCCTCACCACTACTCTGATGTGGGACTGCCTTCTGATTGTGTCCCCATTACACGTACCTCTCCTGCGTCGGCGCCACCTCACAGCGCATCGTCGCTTCATCCCTCGAAGGGTCACATGCCATCTCTGTCTGTACACTGTGTCCTTTGCATCGCTGATGTCGCTGGGGATCATGATCATGCTCCCTGACATGATAGTCCACTGTAGATGGCACTCCATGTGGCCTATGCCTTGTTGTGTGCTCCACCTAGCACTGCACAGCTGTGCTGACTCAGGCCCCGACCTTTGTGGTGTGTAGTTGGTTTACACCTCATAGCCCTCTTTGCATTGGACACACGGTACCACACACCAGATCCTTTTTTGTCTCTGGGGACCCTGGTGCATTCTGGGAGCGGTGGTGTGTCATCACAGGTACCTGCGGTCACATGCCATACAGGACTGACAGGTTTGCTTGTCCAGGGTCACTCACCCTATCAGGGGGCTCGCACCTGACCTAGGACACGCTCGCTCATCACCAGGTTCACACAACACTGCAGTTATGCCGGAATATGACTGTGTTCATTGGCCCTCAAATGGTGTGGCTGTTTGTTACCTGACCACCCACCACCCAAAAGCCATACCCCTGTGTTATTCCGCCAATATGCCACGTACATAACCCTCCCCAGTAGCAGCTGTGTATGTACAATGTGACAAACAACACAATCACATCACACAGGGAACAGTTACATATATATTGTGTATGTGACAAACTCATGACACCCACCTTCAGCTTTGTGTGCTCCAACTGCGCCATGGCTGCGCAACTCATACATCAGAACGTCCATCATTTGGCTGGAAGGGGCCTGCAGCTGTTGTGGTTTGGGACCCATAGACTGGCTGTCAACAGCGGATGCATGTTTCCGGGCCATCCCAAGTGATGATCCACTGGTCCTGGGGGGCGAGGGTGTGGGCCAGTTTGCATCTGTGCTTGCGCCTGATTGCTGGGCCTCTCTGTCCTCCCGGGTCTCAGCCACATCCTCGTCTGGCTCATCTACATCCTCCCCCTGCTCAGGTCTCATGCGCACCCTGCTGCTGTAGTCCCCTTGTGATTGTGGAGCAATAGAGGAGGGGCTCTGATATGTATCAACGCAACAACTGTATATCCGCTTGTGCTGTGGTCAACACATACATGCGGTGATGTTGGCATGCATACTGCTGACACACCACCTGCTTCCTTCAACACCCCATACGGTAGTGCCATGTCCCCTCACCTCGGGTACAGGTGGGTGCAGTATCCCTGTCTGTGTGTTATGATTGGCAGTAAGGTGCTTCATAGTCGCAGATCCCTTTCTGCCCTGTCCCATGTCTCGCTCCCTTTGTGGCTCTAATGTCTCAGTTTGGCCTTGGTTACCCTGTGGTCGCACCCGCCTCTGCCACCCCCTTTCAGAGTGTGCAGTGCATTATATTGGGCATGCGACCATGACGGGATAGTGTTCTGCGCGTGCGTGACATTCAGGGCTGTGGGCTGGGATGCTGTGCAGTAGACCCTTATAGCACCGTCATGCGTTTGGCCCCACACATGCATTGCCTGGCAGCTCACATGTTCCCTCTACATGCCTTGCTGCATGTCCACACATTAATCCAGGGTACGTCATAGACTGTTGTGGGGGTGGGGTGTGTCTTATTGCCATTACCAGATATGGGACAGGTGGGGGTACGGATGGGATGAGGAACATGTGGTAACTGTGTCCTGCGACCTTGCCCCACATCAGGGTTTGTGTTAGGACAGCATACCCACATGCCTATTGGGGATGGCTTACAGGGTGTGGCGTGTGAGACACATACGGGGTGTGGGGTTTGCACGAGGCTGCGTGGTCTGCAATGCTGATCACAGGTATGTCCTGTGACGCTACTTGGTAGCGGTGTGTGTTGGTGGGCAATGACAGCAATATACATGGATGTGTGCTGAACGTGTCATCCTATGCGTCCAACAACATTACCTTGCCCGGACATCAGTCTGCTAGATTGGCACATCAGTCCTAGTCCTATCGCTGTGCGACCTTCAACAGTACGCAGTCACCGGGGGATGGAGCTGGAGCTTCCCTGGGTACACAGCGGTCCGTGGAGATTTACCACTCGTCCCATGACGGGGAACCACGGGAAACACTGGGCATCGCTAACATCCATTGTTGCCCTGGGGAAACAACGGTCAATAGCCATCCATCTGCTAAGCCGCACGGCCAATCTCAGTGTCAATTGACATGGTAACACAACCTATTGATTACCATGTGGAGAATCTCACAATGGGTCAACCGGTGGAAACCATTTGTAAAACTAGTTTGGACATGTCTAGGGGGGCCAATCCCCAGGGGCACCAAGCGGAGAGTACCCAACCTTAAGGACTTTGCAAAACCTCCCACCTAACAACTCTCGGTTGTGGCCGTTCTTATCAACAGGGGCCCTACAGTGGGACACATCACTCCACCTGGCAGGATGTCCCTTGCACCAATCTCACAATTCTTGTTTTCCCTTCCGAACCAAAAGGGGTGGACATTGATGGGGGCAACCAGTTGCAAAGGCCCTATTCATCTCCAAACATCCACAGTACGATCCATGCTGCATGCCTCATGGGTCCAAGGGGGCTTCAAAAGGCACAGTCGGCCCAGTTGATCGACAACCAATCATGTCCCTTCCTTCCACAACTGGATCATTACCTGCAGGGGACCTTTGGCAAACCTCAAGACTATAACCGTTGCCAGACTGGCAAGTTTGTGTGACCCCTTACAGTTGGGTTTCCTATGGACCCATCTCTGGCACACCTATACTTGCTGAGATGATAGGAGGGACGTGGACGTTTACGGACAGCTTACATGGACATAATTGGGGAGCTGTGTTGGCTGCACCACTGGAACCCCTGCCCACAAAACATGGGCCCTCAGGGGGACCTTCCATGGAGTTCGACACCCTCACTCACCCATACTTTCCTCAGTTTAGCTGATGTATGGCATAGATTGATATCCAAAACTGGGTTGCCAACCTACCCAACTCTGGACGTACCTGCAGCGCGTGATTCAGTTGGGACCCACAACCTCCTTGTGGCGGGAGAAAATAATTGTGAAAAGGGCATCACTGGGAACAGTGCTTATTATATGGGGCAGGTCCAATCTATTACGACGAAGGTTTCTGGCAAAGGCCATGTCTGGGCTCAGTTGGGACAGAAACATTCTCAACCCTTCCACCTACATTCCAGGGGGCTAAATTCCAATGTTCCAATCACAATTTCGGTCCCCCTATATATTGAAACATCTACTGCCCAAAAACCATCTGTGGGTTCATTACATCCTTGTAGGGGTTGTCTACATGCCTTCTATGGCGATGACGTTGTTCTTAACACACCCATCGCCAATGCACATATGTCTCTCCCACCCTCTAATTTACCCTGCCCCAATGCATTGTTAGGGTCGTCCGTCCTCGTGAAACCTCCATATGTGCACTTACAACAACGGATTCGGTCTTTTCCAGTCTTGATCACGCGGCTAATCCCAACATCATCCACCACATCATCTCAGGGACTGGGGATATGACCTGCAATACTCGAACTCCGTCCTCACTTTACGAGGATTTCATTTTATAGCTATGGCGTCCATATGATATACCACTGGAAAAAAACACAGGCATCACGGCATACTACATAATCCACCTTATGGGGACATATACGCGCGCATGTTGGAACCAGAACACTTTGATGGACAATATACCAGGCACGATGATCCCACACGTACATTTACGGGGACAATTTTTTTTTTTTCATTTGTCATGCTTCATCCACTACTCCACATTATAACCGTTACAGCTAGCACAATGGGGACCTGCTACAGACAAGGTTACCTCAGGGAGACGCCTTGGATAACCATGTTCCCCCTGAGCTGATGAACGTACATTGGCTAGCCATTCAGACCAGCGAATTATCTTTATCACCTAGCTCACACGTTTGAACAAACCTACTAGGCTCTACACTGCATGTCTTCCTCTCCCCTACTCACTGTCAGGTACACCAGACAGAGCAAGGGCATCCCACGAAACCTCACCTCCCTGGAGCTACAGACGGACACTCACAAGCCCTGCCCTCCTCTGCAGCCCACAGGGACCTTTCCAACCTTTGTGCCCTAGGTGCTGCAATGCAGCAGCCCCTGGCATCTGGCCTATCAGAAGCTAATCACAATTACAGGTTAGGCGTCACTTTCTATCCCTGCAAACTCTTCCCTATTAGAGTCATCAAACACCTGTCGACCCTCAGCGAGCCCACCCACATACCTGATTGCCATGAATATCTCAGTAAACTCTGCCTGGTGATGAGTATATCTGACGTTGGAATATATACCTGTCACCCTTATAGTGGTAACATGTCCCTGATCATTTATGGTACATCTGTGGGATTTTGTACAGTTGTTTGCATTGGTATCCACGTTCCGTCCCATGTCATCTGTGCTCTCATGCATGTTGAGTGATTACTGGGATTAGGTTTGCCTGTTAGACACGCTGATGCTGGAATAGTGCGGTGTATGAGGGAATATCACGGATATGAACCTAACTACCATAGCTATACAAGTTGTACATACAAGAGGGGACATTGGGATGGTCACCGAGGATGGTGTATAGGACTTACTTACACCTCTTATCAATACACATGTGTTGTCGCAGAACCGTGATCTCTGACTCACACATGCAACGCCTTTCTGCAGCAGGCATAGGCAGATTACCTTCTCGCATCACACGGACCGGTATCATGTGGCTCTGCTTCATTTCACTAGGTTAGGATATGTTTTTTCCTGGCCTGGACCGCTACTCTTCATGCTGCACCTGCACAGGTCTGTTAGTTCATTGACCACCTTTGCTATAACAATCCTTTGTCATGTTGGGACACTGATCATCTGCCTGCTGCGACCATGGAACTCCACAGTAGGCAGCATTCAGGTACGCATTGTCTGTGCTGAATTCAGGCCACATGTTATACGACGTGTGTTAAGGATTAGGTTGATGTTACGTCGACAGATCTGGGATGACAGGAACATTGGACAGAGAGAACATATCGTACCCTGTCAATTTTTTTTTTTGAGAGGTACAGGCTA